>CM045738.1:49457296-49569796 GCA_024760905.1 Plotosus lineatus
TTATCCCTCTGTAGTTGCCACAACTCTGTACATCTCCCTTGTTCTTAAAAATGGGCACAAGCACACTTCTCCTCCATTCCTCTGGCATCTGCTCACTTTCTAAGACCTTGTTGAATATTCTTGTCAGAAAATCTACTGCTACCTCCCCTAGACACTTCCATACCTCAACTGGTATGTCATCAGGGCCAACTGCCTTTCCACTCTTCATTCTCTTCAATGCCCTCCTCACTTCTCCTTTACTAATCTTTGCTACTTCCTGCTCCTCAACGGTCACCCCTTATACTCTTTTATCTCTCTCATTTTCCTCATTCATCAGCTCTTCAAAGTACTCTTTCCATCTTCCCAGCACACTTCGGTCATCAGTCAATACATTTCCCTCTCTGTCCTTTATCACTCTAACTTGCTGCACGTCTTTCCCATCTCTATTTCTCTGCTGTGCTAACCTGTATAGATCATTTTCTCCCTCCTTACTGTTCAACCTATCATACAAGCCATCATACGCCCTCTGTTTGGCCTTTGACACTGCTACCTTCGCCTTACGCTGTGTCTCCCTGTACTCCTGTTTACTCTCTTCGGTCCTCTTTATTTTATTTATGACATTATATTTGTAATTTTTAACTTCATTAAAGATTTTTCATAGTTGCTAACTTATCACTATTTTGTTCCTCATTTCCAGTTCCATGTAATAGTGGTATTTCTCTGTGAAAAATCCAAATGTTCGATTCTTTTAGGACTTGAAATTTCAGGCAACCATTTTGCATAACCGATGGGTAACGCAAATTATTATAGGTGAACGAACTATAGGTTACCAGAACCATTTACCCGTGAACAAAAAATAGGTTGTGCAAACTTTCGAAAAATTCGAGGCCTGGAAGTGGAATGTAATTTACCGGAATCTGGGATCGATTTGGAGCATGTTGAGCCCGAGGCGGAGTCCGCAAGTTATGACGTAATTTTTTTCAGTCAACAGAGATAAGCAAAAAAAACAAAAAAAACATGCATGGTTAATGTGCCTTGTTGGAGATCAGGTTCATGGGACTGTTTCTCTCTCTTTTGCTCATTTTAAAATAAATGTTTAAGTGAAAATCTTGATGTAGTAGGCCAGTAAATTTCTGAGCAATTAGCAACAGAACCGTGGTTTTGTTTTTACCGAGAGTTTCTCCTCCAAGATGGCGCTCCCTTGAGAGCGACGTTGCGGAGTTCTCAGAGTCAAGTTTCTTTGTTTTATTTGTTGTCTTGTATATTGTTTTGTTTGTTTATGTTTTG
The DNA here is from genome assembly GCA_024760905.1 of Plotosus lineatus. Classification (NCBI taxonomy): domain Eukaryota; kingdom Metazoa; phylum Chordata; class Actinopteri; order Siluriformes; family Plotosidae; genus Plotosus; species Plotosus lineatus. Next base: position 49,458,563 of record CM045738.1, read on the forward strand.
CACTATGCTCCTCTATGACCGGGCGACCCTTCTACAGCTATGAGAGCGCAGTCGTTTTGGACATTTAGAACTGAGCACGCTCAACTCCTATCTTGAGCTAATATGCTACGGCAGCTCAATGCTAGCCGCACCCTGGATAACAATAAGCCCAGGCGGAAATGCAGCAGGTGAGGATGGGCTGAACGACGACTCCAGCGCTTGGTTAGCAGTAGAAAGTTAGCCCTCCCGGTCACACTGCTTGAAAATGTTCAGTCTCTGCGAAACAGGATGGACGAGCTTTCATGCTCGGATTGCAGCACAGAGGGATCTACAGGACTGCTCCATGCTGTGTTTCTGTGAAACATGGCTCGAGGAGAATACACCCGACGAGGCGACTACACCAGCCGGCTACACGGCCTTCAGGGAGGACCGGAGCGCAGCGTATAGCAACAAGGCCCACGGTAGTAAAACGGCGGATTCTCGTTAAATAAACCTGGTCTACTGACTGTAGATTATCTCTAAACCTTGCTCTGAGAATCTGGAATATCTAACTTTGAGGTTGTGGCCATTTTGTTTACCCAGAGAACTGTTCATTTTTTCCCAAACAAAACAATGAACATAATGTAATATAAATATAATTATAATATAACATAATATAACAATTTAGTGCAACTTATTTTATTGCTGTTGTATCAACGGATTTGTTTATTGTATTATCATTTTTCTTATTACTATTATTATGCTTCGTATTATCATTATGATTAGTATAATTTACCATCATTATTTTATTTTTATTATTATTATTTATTTTTATTACTTTTATTATTATTATTATTATATTGTTTACTGGGTCTGTGTCGGGCATAGAATTTTTGTGTGTTTATTTTATAGCAGTTTGTGATTTTGTTGATTTGAGCCTCCCTGCCATTTTGTAACTTGACTCTTGGAACAACTGCACAAGAATTCCTATGTGTTTAAAAAACACAAATGGCTATTAAAATCTTGAATTTCCGTATCCTGTATAAGAACAAATTATATACCTGGCTCTCCACACACTGAATGACTGTAAATAAGAGGACGGAAACACGATTGGGTCAGGATTACATGCCGAGACCGGTTTTGCTTCAGTGTAACACAATACGAATTGTTTGCATGTTAGAACCGGTTTTATTGCACAGCTCTTCTAACCACAGAAAGCGAAGGCACAGACGCACGTGCGCCACCGTGCTTTTCCTTGTCCTGCTGGACATGCTCATAGACAATGCTAAAGGTTATATTTGATGAGTGAATTTTATTAAAATTTATTTATTTGAAATTATTTTGCTTGAATATAATTTATTTGAAATTAATGTTGATATTATTTGATATATTTTATATTATTTTACAATGTTATTTTTATAATAATTGATTTAGGGGTGTTTTATGAGATACGCTAATGGTATTTATGGATGTATAGTACAGTATGAATGTCATACGTCACTGTAACAACTTACGTTCACTTTCAACTTGCGTTCGATCATCCGGAACCAATTAAAAACAAGTTAGGGAGCGTCTGTACATTTAGACAACTCTGTGGTTTTCTGGGAATTAACCCCATATGGACAGGTGTCCACAAAATTTTGGCCTTCTGGTGGAGTGACTATCTGAAGTACACATGCATGTATTCAGGATGTTGTACCGCTCATTGGAGTCCACCATGTACTGGTAGAAGTCTGTGTCCCCTTTGATGATGTCCACAGGCACCACGTCGTTAACATCGCTCTCTGAAAGTCTGAGTTGATTCAGCTTAAGGTTCACCTTAAACAGGTAATCCCTGACAGCATCAGAACCTGGCTTCAAACTCTTACACACTACATACCTACACTCACACACACACACACACACACACACACACACACACACACACACACACACACAATTTTACCGTTTGAAAAAAAAACAAACCATTAAATATCATTATAAGGTTCGAGCCACTTTATTTCTTTACTGCGGATGAACACACATCCAGACACGCCCACACTCCCGCCCACACACACACTGTCTCACCCAGACACGCCCCCCACACTCATTCAGCCAGACAGGCCCACACACACACTCATTCAGCCAGACAGGCCCACACACACACTCATTCAGCCAGACAGGCCCACACACACACTCATTCAGCCAGACAGGCCCACACACACACACTCATTCAGCCAGACAGGCCCACACACACACACTCATTCAGCCAGACAGGCCCACACACACACACACTCATTCAGCCAGACAGGCCCACACACACACTCATTCAGCCAGACAGGCCCGCACACACACTCATTCAGCCAGACAGGCCCGCACACACTCGCCCAGACGCGCCCGCACACACTCGCCCAGACGCGCCCGCACACACTCGCCCAGACGCGCCCGCACACACTCGCCCAGACGCGCCCGCACACACTCGCCCAGACCCAGACACTCACCTAGACCCCCCATCATGCACACACCTCTCGGAGTTAGCAGGTCTGCTGGTGAGTGGTTTGAAGAGAGACACTTTCTCGAAACAGAGATACAGCAGGTAGATCAGACCCACACTGAAAGGCGTGAACAGGTCAAAGGTCTTACACACAAAATGGCCTCCTAAAAATACACAGAGCATAGAGGATATGGGCAACAATACAACATTTCAGTCAGTGAAATACAGAACTGAAAAAATTAATCAAAACATAATTCACGGCAAAGAACGACACCTGTTCGGACGACAGATAAGGCGGTGAGGCACTGGCAAAGGAGAAGCTGCTTGCTCAGAATCTCCTGCAGGTTCTCCTGCCCCTCCACTGAGAAACCCTGTCACATTGAACACACATTTCAACCAGGCGCCATAACAAACACTATAAACACCACTATCACTTCAGTTCAGCTAATCTCATGAAAGTCAGTACACTCACGCCATCCGCCATAAGGAAGTGCAGGCCTCGCTTCTCTGTACTTTCCTGGACAAAGTTACGAAACGCACTAATGTTCTCAGGACGTGTGATATCGCCATCGCCATCGATCCCACCTTCACCTGTATCGCATAAAATATTACATAGTAATATTCAGCTATCTTAGTACATAACACATGATCCACACATTTTGAGTGAACAAGCAAGATCTGACCATAGTACGGTTCGAAGAGTTCGCTGGGGGCGGAGTAGAAGTCCTCCAGTTTAAAATCATTGGCTCCTTTCAACGTCATACCAAAGCCTTTCGCGTGCCAACGCTTTCGCCACAGAACATACTCCGAGAATCCTCCAGGGCCAGCGCACACGTCCCCGAAATAAAGCAACTCACCCTCCCTATCCCGGAATAGAGGCTTCTACACATGCAAAATAAACCAACACACACACACACACACACACACACGTACAACACCAAAATTTACCAACATTTTAGTAAAATCATGGGGAAATGATCACGTAATCTGAACTAAAAACAAAATTTTTATGAAATGCTGATCATTCTAGTCCCATGACTGCTGCCGACTGCGGAGCACCAGTAAATTACCAGGCACTTGCATATCACTGCTAATTTGCATACAATTCCACCCACAAAACACCATAAAAGGAAGAGCTTACAGCAGAAAAATGAGAAGCACCCGGCAAAAATAATACCATGATAAAAATTTCAGGATTTTACCCCTTGAGAGTCCTTCGGATTTGTAAACATGTAATCAAACACATGGTCCATGTTTGCCATCTTCATCGCAGCTCTGAGAGAGAGAGAGAAAGAAAGGTTGGGAAGGGGGGTTGAGAGAGAGAGAGAGAAAGGTTGGGAGGGGGGGTTGAGAGACAAAGAGAGAGAGAGAGAAAGGGAGAGAGAAAGAGAGAGAGTTCTTTCCACTCTGTCATGAACATGTGATGAAAATGATCCCATGGAAGATGAGGTGGGGGTGTGGCTATAAAATGGTGATGATGTGAAGGTGAGGTAAAGACTTCTTTCTCTGCGTGTGCGTGTGTGTGTGTGTGTGTGTGTGTGTGTGTGTGCATGTGTGTTACCTATTGAGAAAGAAAACGCCTCGTATCGTTTCGTATGGGTTGGACCGTGTACGAGCTCGTCTCATTTCTTCACCCTCCAGGTCATCAAACACACTCTACAGAACAAATCCAAATACGAATACGAGTCTTTATCCAGGAGCCGCAGCGACTCTTAAATTTTACATAGCATTTGACTGACGCTCTGATCCAGAACCTCTTACAATTATTCTAATACATCGAAGGAACTGGTGTTTAAGGGCCATCACTCAAGGGCCCAGCAGTAGTGGTTCTTGTGATGGAAGCCCTGGACCTTTAACTACTGAGCCACCATTGCCCGACTGCACCATTTTCACTGAAGAATTGAATCCATTACCACCACTCAGCCTTCTAAAACTTTGTCGAGTTACCTGAGCATCTCGTGTGAAATCTGAATATATTCACCTTGCAGCGTAGCAGCAGGTGCAGCAGCTCCTCGCTACAGAACTCCGTTTCATCATCGATCTTCAGTTTCCTCTGCAAACAGATGTTCATTCACATGTAACACACTGCCCACAGTCATGTTTTGGTGTTAATGGAGTTATTTAGCTAAGACAGCACGGCGGCAGGGGCTGGGTTCGGGTCCCCGGCTTGGCGAGAGTGTGTCTGCGTGGAATTTGCATGTTTTCCCTCCTGTGCTTCCGACGGTTTCCTCCCAAAGTCCATAAGCATGCACATGAGGCTAACTGAAAGTTCTAAATTGTCCCTAGGTACAGATGAGAGCGCGAATGGTTGTGTTTTCTCCTACAATGGTCTGGCAAGCTGTTCAGGGTGTTCCCCTTTGCCCATTGTCAGTTGAAATAGGACCGCTTTTGTTCAACTGACCTGGGGTCCATGAACAACCACACTTGCAATCTAACTACATAAAGGTGTACAACTAATGTACCCACGAACATACATAACTATACAGTCCATGGACCACAAATAAACCCTTTGAAACAAACAAATAAACAAACAAATGTTTGCAAGTAATAAAATATAAAGATTAGAGATGGTGTTTACCCTCATGGTATAATCACTGCGTGTGTACAAATGCTTATTTTAACATAAATGACCCTAAAGAATGTAAATCTGGGTGATTTTATCCCGTGAATTACTAGAGGGGGCTGAACCAATGGTTAGTCGTTCCAAGACGTGCCGTGACCGTGTTGGGCGGGGTTGGACAGCACAAGTAAACAAGCAAATCTTTTCAATGAACGATATTTTAAGTGATAAAAATTTGTTTACAAAGCAACTCTGGTAGCAATTTGGGGGAAACGGGAGTAAATGGTGACCTGTTTGAACCAGAGAGGGCGGAGTCTCTTGTGGAGACTGTGAGATGTCACATTCTAGTGACTCTGAGGACAGGATGCTGCAGAGATGAGCGAGTCGGTGAATCTGAATCAACTTCTGCAGCTCACACCTTGCTACTGACCAATCCGACATGGGGCAGTGGTGGCCTAGTGATATAGGGCGCTGGATCGCTGATCCAAAAGGTTGGGGGTTCGAGTCCCACTCTCCACAAGGTTGTCACTACCACCCCCCCCAGTGTAGCTAACTGGGTTATCAAAGGCCAGCCATGTCTCCCACTATCAATGGTGTGAGGTTCATGTAAAAGAACTATTGCTGACTTTCGACAAGAGTAGCTGCAAAGCCGTTAGCATGTTTCCACCCTGCGATGGCCTGTCCAGGGTGTACTCTGCCCTCGCCTAGAGTTGGCTGGGATGGGCATGGCTGGAACCATGTCGACTGTTCAGAACTTCTCCACATGATGTTTAAGAATGTTAATGTCCCCTGAATTCCCCAGCCCTCTTTTTAAATATTTTCTCCATCACAGCAGTTTACAGTGCTACAGTACCTCCCCAACCGTCATCCAGTCCCTCAGCTCATCTGAATCAGGGATTTCAGTAGAACTTTCCGGAAACCAGGAAACTTCTTCAAAAGCACTCGGCTGTAACAAAGACAGATAAAAAGAGAGCGAGCGAGAGAGTGAATGAGCACGCGAGAGAGAGCAAGACCGAGAGAGTCACAGAGTGAACAAGCAAGAGACAGAGGGACAGCGAGCGTGCGAGAGAGAGAGAGAGAGAGAGAGAGAGAGACAGCGAGCGCGAGACACACAGCGCGCAAGTGAGAGACAGCGAGTGAGCGCGCAAGTGAGAGACAGCGAGTGAGCGCGCAAGTGAGAGACAGCGAGTGAGCGCGCAAGTGAGAGACAGCGAGTGAGCGCGCAAGTGAGAGACAGCGAGTGAGCGCGCAAGTGAGAGACAGCGAGTGAGCGCGCAAGAGACAGCGAGCGAGAGACAGCAAGAGAGAGATAGCGCGAGCGAGCAAGCGACAGGGTGAGCGAGCGAGAGAGAAATAGCGAGTGAGCGAGAGACAGCAAGCGAGAGACAGCAAGCGAGAGACAGCAAGCGAGAGACAGCAAGCGAGAGACAGAGCGAGCGAGCGAGTAACAGAAATAGCGAGTGAGCGAGAGACAGAGCAAGCGAGAGACAGAGCGTGAACAAGCGAGCAAGCAAGAGACAGCGAGTGAGAGAGCGAGAGAGAGAGGGACAGCAGCACATACAGTATAATGGATTTGAATATGACGATTTTCCTTTGTCTGAACTGAAAATAAAACCAGACAACTGCACGCACCTCAGGTTCATCCTTCCAGTCGACGTTGAGATCTCCTTCGAAAGCCTTCAGCGTGAGGCCGAGACCCCTCCTCCCGCGCTGCGTAGACGCCTCCACGATCTCCTTCCGGCCCTGACCAAACTTACCCAGACCTTCACCTTCTTTGAAACCCATTTTGGCCTGGACACAAGAGACAGATCTCATTATTACCCGTGCACTGAGCTGCTTGGCTTTACCGCTGTGTGTGTGTGTGTGTGTAAGTATGTGTGTGTGCATCACCATGAGCTTCTGAGAGACTCTGTTGTACATGGAGAACGTGGCAGTGCTCTGTGAAGCTTCACCACCGGAGTCATTCTTGGATGCGGCTGGTTTGGAGAAGCTCGGCCTCTGATCTTCAGCATCGCTGAGAGATTCGCTCTGACTGGAATCTGTGAGAAACACGAACGCTTCTGGTAAAGAAGGGTTACGCCTTCCCTCGCCCCTTCCAAAGCAGGGAGAGCAAGGAGCATTTGATTGGATGTTTGTAAACATCCAAGCGTGCAAACATCATTTCAACAAACGATAACAGTCTGGACACAGATTAAAATTTCCCAAGCCCAGCTTTAAGGGGAGGATGGAGCATGTGGTGGTGCTGCTACCCACCAGCCATGATAGGAGATCTGACATTGTATTCAATGCTGGCATTACTGTCAAGTTTTCAGGAGAGAAACTCTGGATCAAAAGACTGAAAGTTTCTAAAAAGCTCAAGTTTAACATCAACAAACACCACAGATTTATTTATACAGTGGTGTCGTAATTCACGAAATTACAGTAGGCCCTTGACATTTGCAGGGGTTCGGTTCCGGGCCTTCCCGCGAATTGAGAGAATCCGCGAGTTCTGTACCCGGAAGTAAAACCCCATGTATGACGTCACATGTGCCACCTTTCAGTGCATTTTTTTTAGAAACATACTGCACTGGAGTTTTCAAAAATGCCCACTAGAGGAACGTACTGTATTGCATTAGGCAGTTCGGCCACGCCCCCCCAAACGGAGCAGAATTACAAAACAGAGTTAGCGTGAGAGAGTAAGAGGCGTTACAAACCAAAGAAGCGGTGATGTTGATGTGAGTTCATCCTCTGGCGCAGAGCTGAGCGTGCTTTTCTTTATTGGGAGTAAATGAGAATAGTGAATTCAGGTGTGTCTAAGCAGCTCAGCCACGCCCCTCAGGAAGTAAACAGTTAGTGAGAGGCACAGCGCCAAAATCAAAGTCCCCCAAAACACAGACCAGAACAAAAAGGACATAAAAGAACAAGAAATGTAATAAATTCGATAAACAAAACACAACGAGAAACATGCTACACCACCGTAAATAAAATATAACACACAAACATTGCCTTAGGTCATGTACTGGAATAATAATTAAACAAAAAAGACTTTAATAGTGGAGTGCTTTACAACAGTTCAAACATTACTGTATTCCTCTTCAGTAATGACGTGACTTCAGAGGAAACTGTTTCTTCCGGAGAAAGTCTTGTTTGTTCAGAAGAGACATCGGACCTCTTTACCTTTTTCTGGTGCTTATGCAGGCGTTTGAGTGACATCATAGAACTTAACTGGTAATTAAAACACACTTAAAAAGGCTCATTGCCAACTTGTGCGGGATTGAGAAAAAAGGGGCGTTACATCACCTCAAACAATCAGCAGGAACGAGGACAGCCATTGGCTGAATTTGAATCACGTGTGAGCTGCTTGGCAGTCCGTGATTACTTCTTTTCCTTTCGGCTTTTCCCTTCAGGGGTAGCCACAGCGAATCATCTGCCTCCATCTCACCCTATCCTTTGCATCTTCTCTTACACCAACGACCTTCATGTCCTCCTTCACCACATCCATGAATCGTCTCTTTGGTCTTCCTCTAGGCCTTCTGCCTGGTAGTTCCAGCCTCAGCATCCTACTACCAATATACTCACCATCCCTCCTCTGTACATGTCCAAACCATCTCAATCTAGCCTCTCTGACTTTGTCTCCAAAACGTCTTACATGTGCTGTCCCTCTGATGTACTCATTCCTGATCCTATCCATCCTCGTTACTCCCAGAGAGAACCTCAACATTTTCATCTCTGCTACCTCCAGCTCTGCCTCCTGTCTTTTCCCCAGGGCTACTGTTTCTAAACCATACAACATCGTTGGCCTCAACACCGTCTTGTACACTTTTCCTTTCATTCTTGCCGATACCCTCCTATCACACATCACACCGGACACTTTTCTCCAACCATTCCAACCTGCTTGCACACGCTTTTTCACCTCTTTTCCACACTCTCCATTGCTCTGGATTGTTGAGCCTAAGTACTTAAAATCCTCCACCTTTCTTATCTCTGCTCCCTGTAATCTCACCGTTCCTCTTGGGTCCTTGTCATTCATGCACATGTATTCTGTCTTACTGAGGCTAATCTTCATTCCCCTCCTTTCCAGGGCATACCTCCACCTCTCTAGATTTTCCTGCACTTGTTCTCTGTTCTCACTACAGATCACAATGTCATCTGCAAACATCATAGTCCATGGAGATTCTTGTCTAACCTTGTCTGTCAGCCTGTCCATCACCATAGCAAACAAGAAGGGGCTGAGAGCTGACCCTTGATGCAGTCCCACCTCCACCTTGAACTCTTCTGTCACACCGACAGCACACCTCACCACTGTCTTACATCTCTCATACATGTCCTGCACCACTCTAACATACTTCTCTGCCACTCCAGACTTCCTCATGCAATACCACAGTTCTTCTCTCGGCACCCTGTCATATGCTTTCTCCAGATCCACAAAGGCACAATGCAGCTCCCTCTGACCTTCTCTGTACTTCTCCATTAACATCCTCAAGGCAAACACTGCATCTGAGGTGCTCTTTCTTGGCATGAAACCAAACTGTTGTTCACAAATGCTGACCTCTGCCCTTAGTCTAGCTTCCACTATTCTTTCCCATAACTTCATTGTATGGCTCATCAACTTTATCCCTCTGTAGTTGCCACAACTCTGCACATCTCCCTTGTTCTTAAAAATGGGCACTAGCACACTTCTCCATTCCTCTGGCATCCTCTCACTCTCTAAGACCTTGTTAAATGTTCTTGTCAGAAAATCTACTGCTACCTCTCCTAGACACTTCCATACCTCCACCGGTATGTCATCAGGACCAACTGCCTTTCCATTCTTCATCCTCTTCAATGCCCTCCTCACTTCACCCTTACTAATCTTTGCTACTTCCTGGTCCTCAACAGTCACCTCTTCTACTCTTTTTTTCTCTCATTTTCCTCATTCATCAGCTCTTCAAAGTACTCTCCATCTTCCCGGCACACTTCTTTCATCAGTCAATACATTTCCCTCTCTGTCCTTTATCAATCTAACTTGCTGTATGTCCTACCCATCTCTATTTCTCTGCTGTGCCAACCTGTATAAATAATTTTCTCCCTCTTTACTTTCCAACCGAGCATACAAGTCATCATACGCCCTCTGTTTGGCCTTTGACACCGCTACCTTCGCCTTACGCTGTGTCTCCCTGTACTCCTGTTTACTCTCTTCGGTTTTCTCAATGTCCCACTTCTTAGCTAACCTCTTCCTTTGTACACACTCCTGCACTTCCTCATTCCACCACCAAGTCTCCTTATCTACTTTCCTTCCAGATGACACACCAAGTATTCTCCTACCTGTCTCCCTGATCACATTAGCTGTAGTTGTCCAGTCATGTGGAAGCACTTCCTGACCACCCAAAGCCTGTTTCAACTCCTCCTTGAAGACAACCCGACACTCTTCCTTTTTCAGCTTCCACCACTTTGTCTTCTGCTCTGCCTTTGCCTTCTTCACCTTCCTCACCATCAGCATCATCCTGCACACCACCATCCTATGCTGTTTGGCAACACTCTCACCCGCTACTACTTTGCAGTCACTGACTTCCTTTAAATTACATAGCCTGCACAAGATGTAGTCTACCTGTGTGCTCCTACCTCCACTTTTATAAGTCACCCTATGCTCCTGTCTCTTCTGGAAGAAAGTATTCACCACAGCCATTTCCATCCTTTTTGCAAAATCTACCAACATCTGTCCTTCTGCGTTCCTGTCCTGGATACCAAACCTGCCCATCACTTCCTCATCCCCTCTGTTTCCTGCACCAACATGTCCATTGAAGTCTGCCCCAATGACCACTCTTTCACCTCTGGGGGTACTCTGCATCACTTCATCTAACTTCCTCCAGAATCTCTCCTTCTCTTCTCGCTCACAGCCATAAGCACTAACAACATTGACCATCACACCTTCAATTTCTAACTTGAGACTCATCACTCTGTCTGACACTCTTTTCACTTCTAGAACATTCCTGACAAACTCCTCCTTCAAGATTACTCCTACTCCATTTCTCTTCCCATCCACACCATGATAAAACAGTTTAAACCCTGCTCCTATGCTTCTAGCCTTGCTACCTTTCCACCTGGTCTCCTGAACACACAGTATGTCCACTTTCCTCCTCTGCATCATGTCAGCCAGCTCTCTACCTTTTCCTGCCATAATTCCAACATTCAAAGTCCCTACTTTCAGTCCTAGACTCATGCCTTTCCTCTTCTCTCTCTGGCAACGGACACGCCTCCCGCCTCTCCTTCTTCAACATCTTCGGCAGTCCGTGAATACTCAAACCGCAAATACAAAACGTGAAGGGCCTACTGTAATCCTTTCAGAGGGCGAGCTCGTAAGTCAAAATGTTGGTTAGATCAAACAAAACTTCCCACTGGAAATCATAGAAAACCAATGAATCCGTTCCAACCCCTCCAAAACTCATAACCTGCACAAACATGTATATTTCACCTAATATATTAAAGATAAACATGTAAAAACAATAAATATTTCATAATATTATTCAAGTAAATTAAAATTAATAATAATTAATAATAACAAAACAAGAATAAACAATAAGTCAACTAAACCCTTCGATCATTGACCACAGCGAAGATGTCACGTGGGCAGGCATGAAGTGGTGCGTAACGAGAAAGAGGAGGAGAATTTTGTGCATGTGCTCACTCCGAATGCCAGCAAGGAAAAGCTTGAGGTGAGCAACCACAAGGCCAGTGCTTCTCAAATAGTGGGACATGCGGTGTGATACCGGGCGGGGGGGGGGCATACTGTACGAGAATTAAGTGTATTGGCGCATCCTCTACAGTAGGTGGCAGGGGCACTCCCACTGTGTTCCCTATGGTGTAGTGCAAGTGAAATGAAGTGCAGTAAACACTATTTATCGTCATGCGTGGGGCGCTGGGGGGCATGAAATGTTTTTTCCCTTCCTATAGGGGGCGTCACAGAAAATAATTGAGAAGCACTGCACAAGGCATTCTCGGAGCATGGAAGAATATACGTGGACGAATACAAGGCTCATCGGCCCGGAAAAGCCATTTCCCCAGCAAAGCTCATACATCAAAATTTTGCTGGTTGGATGGGGTGGAGTTTTGGTAGATCTAAGCTCGTATCATGGAAAATTCGTTATAAAAGACACTCGTAACTCAAGATACCACTGTATAAATATTTGACATGCTTGGTTCATCCAACAAGAAAATCCATCCTGGACACCTAGTTATTGCTGTTTGTTATTTCGTACATTAAAATTACCACTAGGTTCTCATATAAATATGTTAATTTATTCAGAACAGTGCAGTGTGTGTGTGTGTGTGTGTGTGTGTGTGTCAGATATCGCTTCCCGGTGACAGTCAGAACGATCAACATTAGCATGTGAAGCACTGTAAATAAGCTCGGTTCTTACATTAGTACCGACAGCAGCAGCACCAGAAGTCCAGAAACTTATTAGTACTTTAGTACTGACCAACCACTAAATTCAGTCGCCATGACAGACACCCCTCCCTCGTCGAGAGTAACGGGAAGGACGCAGGGTCTCTATGTGTGTAAGAAAACAAACCAGCGCATCAGACCCGAGCAATAATTCTGAATGAATATTAAACCCACCATGGCTTGTGGTTCTCTGCGATGATTCGTCGTCCTCGTCCGAGCTGGCCTCCTGCCGTTTGGACTTCTTCCACTTCCGTGCTTCGTCTGACGGATCAGCGTTTCTCTTCATTATGGCTGCAAATGGAATCCTGCACCAACACCAAGCACACAAAACACAGCTGCTCATCAGAGAGCGATTCCCTTCGTCCACGACTAACTCAATCTTGTCATATGGGAGTCTAGCTGGGATTTGAACACACAACCTCCCGATCATGAGCGCAACACCCTAACCACTACACCACTGGCCCCACTAGGATCATGGCCTGGTCTGGAGTCTGGATGAACCTCTGTAGCTCCAGCGGAACATTTAATTCGAATTCAATTGCCACTGTTTGGAAATGGAATGTTCAACTGATCCATACAGATGTGACGGTCAAAGGTCCACTTTGGGCTGTCAATCCACCAGCCACATGACATTAAAAATCATTTGGATCAATAACAGGTGATGTAAATAACATCCATAATTCCATTGGCAACCATTAAGGATTTGGCTGAAATGAGGTCACTTCTCGAAGCTGATGTGCTGGAAGGAAGAACAACGAGCAGCTGGAACAGATTGGACTGAAACGGACCTGACGACGGACTGTTCAGCTCCACCATGGCAGGACTTCTGAAGTGTTCCTGGGATATAAAGTGGTACGTAACTACCAAAGGTGGGCCAAGGAAAGAAAACCCAATCTGTGAAGAGTGTCATGGCTATCCAAGGCTCACCGAGATGCAGGGGGAGGGGAGCGAAGCCTAGTACGGCCGGTCTGATCCCACCGAAGAGTCATTATAACACAGGCTAATGAACCTATTCGTGCGGGATATGATAGAAGCGGGTCAGAACACAGAACACAGCTCAAGGACGATGGGGCTATCTGGCTGCAGGTCATCACGTGGTGTTAATGTTATGGCTGATCAGTGTGGTGTAGACTGTGCTGAATTTGATTTACAACAGTTCAATACCACAAATAAACACAGAATCAAACGTAATCTGAAAGCGTTCAGGTTTTTAAAAACTCACCTCTTTAATTAATGATCTTGGTTTTCTGACCGAGACCAGTCATTCCAGACACGGATTGTAAACCTTCTCGTTTATGGTGGTTGTTTTTGTGGGTTTTTTTCCTTTCTGATCCTGTCCAGGGTCTCAGAGCTTGTTCTTCACCCCAACCTCCTCCTTCTCCTCTTCAATCAGGAAAACAAAACTCAAGTCTGAGAGGCTGCTTCGGATTCAGTTTCTGTTTCAATTCTAGTTTATTCAGAAACAAACTGTTATCACAAAAAGTATGCTGTTTCTAACCAGGTCTGGTTTTATGGCAAGATTAAGTAACGAGTTCTTTCGTAAAACACATTTGCTTAAAATGCAAATTCACCGACTACTTCAGTAACAGAAGTAAATACGTAAAGCATAGCGAGCTAAGCTAAATGCTAGCAAAATCTCCTCCTCGCAGCGTTTCAACTACAATTCGAAATATGACAGAAGCGGAAATACACAACGCATCGTGATTTTTTTTTTTTTTTGATAAGTTATATATAAATGAAACAACTCTGTACTAATAACAACTTTTTTACGTCAATGAGCCTACATGCTAAAACAACATTCAAATTTCATTCGCGGTCCTTGAAGGATCAGCGGCGCAAGTTAGTGACGTTGTGGGCGTCAAAAAAAGTGCCGGATTCGATGGATAACTTTTTAGAATTTACTACTGTATTCTTATTATTCTGAATAATAATAATAATTACTATTATTATTATCTTCTTCTTTTCCTTTCGGCTATCCCTTCAGGGGTCGTCACAGCAAATCATCTGCCCCCATCTCACCCAGTCCTCTGCATCTTCTTCTCTTGCACCAACGACCTTCATGTCCTCTTTCACCACTTCCACGAATCTCCTCTTTGGTCTTCCTCGAGGCTTTCTGCTTGGTAGTTCCAACCTCATCATTCTACTACCAATATACTCACTATCCCTCCTCTGTACATGTCCAAACCATCTCAATCTAGCCTCTCCGACTTTGTCTCCAAAACATCTTACATGGGCTATCACTCTGATGTACTTTTATCTGATCCTATCCATCCTCGTTACTCCCAAAGAGAACCTCAACATATTCATCTCTGCTACCGCCAACTCTGTATCCTGTTTTTTCCCCACTGCCAGTTTCTAAACCATACAACATCATTGGCCTCATCACCGTCTTGTACACTTTTCCTTTCATTCTTGCCGATACCTTCCTATCACACATCACACCGGACACTTTTCTCCAACCATTCCAACCTGCCTGCACACGCTTCTTCACCTCTTTTCCACACTCTCCATTGCTCTGGATTGTTGAGCCTAAGTACTTAAAATCCTCCACCTTCTTTATCTCTGCCCCCTGTAACATCACCGTTCCTCTTGGATCCTTCTCATTCACACACATGTATTCTGCCTTACTGAGGCTAACCTTCATTCCTCTCCTTTCCAGGGCATACCTCCACCTCTAGATTTTCCTGCACTTGTTCTCTGCTCTCACTACAGATCACAATGTCATCTGCAAACATCATAGTCCATGGAGATTCTTGTCTAACCTCATCTGTCAGCCTGTCCATCACCATAGCAAACAAGAAGGGGCTCAGAGCTGAACCTTGATGCAGTCCCACCTCCACCTTGAATTCTTTGATCATGCCGACAGCCCACCTCACCACTGTCTTACATCTCTCATACATGTCCTGTCTCATACATGATTAAGAGCAGAGGTCAGCATTTGTGAACAACAGTTTGGTTTCATGAAAAGAAAGAGCACCACAGATGCAGTGTTTGCTTTGAGGATGTTAATAGAGAAGTACGGAGAAGGTCAGAGGGAGCTGCATTGTGCCTTTGTGGCTCTTGGCACCCTGTCATATGCTTTCCTCCAGATCCACAAAGGCACAATGTAGTTCCCTCTGACCTTCTCCGTACTTCTCTATTAACATCCTCAAAGCAAACACTGCATCTGTGGTGCTCTTTCTTTTCATGAAACCAAACTGTTGTTCACAAATGCTGACCTCTGCCCTTAGTCTAGCTTCCACTATTCTTTCCCATAACTTCATCGTATGGCTTAACTTGGCCTAGTTGTAAAGGTGCTGGATCACTGATGCTGAGGTTGGCGTTCAAGCCCCACTCGCCACAGGTTGTCATTGTCACCTCGAGTGCACTGACTGGGTTATCAAAGGCCGGCCGTGTCTCTCACTGTTTATGGTGTGAGGTTCGTGTAAAAGAACCATTGCCCACTTTCGACAAGAGTAGCTACATAGCCGACAGCGTGTTTCCGTCCTGTTATGTCCAGGGTGTACTCTGCCCTCGGCTGAGTGTGGTGCTAGCCTCCCTGTGACCCTATTTAGGATTAAGCAGTTACAGAAAATGAATGAACGATTACTAGTACACAATTATGAATATAAATCTACACAAGTGAATGAGAGATTTCCTTTTGGCTTTTTCCCTTTTTCAGGGGTCGCCACAGCGAATCATTCGCACATTTGATTTGGTTTATAGGTTTTTTTATGTTGGATGTCATTCCTGACAACCCTTTAGCAAGGGACAGAAACACGCTGATGACTATGCAGATCCTCTTTTCGAAAATCAGCAATGATTCTTTTACAGGAACCTCGCACCATAGACAGTGAGAGATATGGCCCGCCTTTGATAACCCAGTTAGCTGTACTGGGCGGGAGGGAGGGTGGAGAGACGACAGTGACAACCCTGTGGAGAGTGGGACTCGAACCCCCAACCTTAGGATCAGCGGTCCAGCGCCCTATACCACTAGACCACCACATTTAAGTAAAATAAATCTAAGTTATTTAATAACTTTAAATGTGTTTCATCATTCATTTTCTGTAACCGCTTCATCCTAATTAGGGTCACGGGGAGGCTGATGCCCATCCCAGCCGACTCCGGGCGAGGGCAGAGTACACCCTGGACAGCTCGTTAGGCCATCGCAGGGCGGAAACACGCCAATGGCTTTGCAGCCTACTCTTGTCGAAAGTCAGCAATGGTTCTTTTACATGCCTCACACCATAGACACTGAGAGACATGGCCGGCCTTTGATAACCCAGTTAGCTGCACTGGGGGGTGTTTCATCATGTTTAAACTAAAATATTTCCTTCAACTTTATACTATTTCATGAAACCTTTGTAAGGTTCTGAATAATTTTTCAGTCTGAACCAACACATTGAATCTCAACCTTAAACCACCTATAAAGTTCATCATGATAAAAATAAATTTGATGAATTTTGTGTGAAACATACAGTTATACTGCAGTTAAGTGTAATCATATTAAATATTGATCATCTCTACCACAGGTGTCAAACTCAAGGCCCGCGGACCAAATCCGGCCCGCCAACTAATTTTCTGTGGCTCAGATAAGTTCTCAAAGATTATTATTGTACAGTACATCCTTTTTTTTTTTTTTTTTACCATGAAACCTAATTCATCCTTTCTATCCATCATCCATTCCACTAGGTGGCAGCAGTAGCCTCTTTTTCAAGTAAAAAGCTCGTCATTCATGACCCAAAGAAGATCGCATGCTTGCTTATCGCCATTAAGCTTCGTCAGAAAGTGCGAGTCAAGAGGAAAAGAGGTCAAATCTCTCAACATATTATTTTGCGATGGATTTCACGGTTGATTTTTAAAACAGATGTTCAGTGATTTATTCGGCCCTCGATCACCTTTGAATTTAGTGCCGTGTTCCTCAGTGAAAATGAGTTTGACACACCTGATCTATACCTTCACTTCAACGTTTGTCTTAACATTCATGTAAAGTATCGATAGTTTCGCGTAAAGTATCCCTAACCCTAACCCTTACCCTTTACGCGTAAAGTATCGACAGCATCGAGTCAAACTGTAAGATAAGTTAGAACTTTATTTCTTTCACCCAGTGACAACATAAAATGTTCATTTCTGGACCTGGTTCAGTGAGAAAAAACTCAACAAAAGTTCAATGTCCTCTGTCAATGCAGACGCTCGTGTTATTTTTTAGGAGAACTTCTCCCTGACGGCTTCCCTGCTTTCTTTCCAGCCTGAAAAAAAGACACACATTCAAAATCTCAGTTATTTTTGAATAAAAAGGTATGAATTATATCTTGGCGTGTATCAGAGCCGCTTGTTCAGCTTTTAGGCAGAACGCTCTGTTGTAGGTAAGTATGTAATCAGTTATTAAAACTTACAGAAACCGTCACTTCTGCCAGGGCCTGCTGTCGTTTCTTTTCAGCACGACGCTGTCGTCTTTCCTCCAGAGCTTTCTGCCTCTCCTGTTCTGCCTTCATTTTAGCCCTAGTGTGAAGAGGCAGGAAAAAAACATTAAAACCATCCTTACAGCAGCTTGTAAACAGTCTCTCAGTTGTTACAGGGCTGTGTATATACGTATGTATAGTACTGTGGTATCTTCATCATCATCATCATCTTCCGCTTGATCCTGAATCGGCTCACAGGGCAGTAATCTAAGCAAAGAGGTCCAGACATCCCTCTTCCCCACCACTTCCTCCAGCTCTTCCAGGGGAACACCGAGGCGTTCCCAGACAAGCTGAGAGACATAGTCCCTCCAGCATGTTCTAGGTCGACCCCGGGGTCTCTTCCCGGTTGGACATGCCCGAAACACCACACCAGGGAGGCATTCCGACTAGATGCTCGAGCCACCTGAACTGGCCCCTCTCAATGCGGAGGAGCAGCGGATCTACTCCGAGCTCTCTCTGGATGGTAGAGCTTCTCACCTTATCTCTAAGGGAGAGCCCCGTCACCCGACGAAGGAAGCTCATTTCAGTTGCGTGTATCCGCAATCCTGTTCTTTTGGTCACTACCCAAAGCTCGTGACCA
The DNA here is from genome assembly GCA_024760905.1 of Plotosus lineatus. NCBI lineage: Eukaryota > Metazoa > Chordata > Actinopteri > Siluriformes > Plotosidae > Plotosus > Plotosus lineatus. The sequence goes on from CM045738.1 coordinate 49,476,977, forward strand.
TAGGTGAGGGTGGAAACATAGATCGACTGGTAAATTGAGAGTTTTGCCTTGCGGCTCAGCTTCTTCTTCACCACAACGGACCGGTACAGGCTCCGTTTAACAGCAGAGGCTGCAGTGATCCGTCTGTCGATCTCCCGCTCCATCTTTCCCCACTCATGAACAAGACCCCAAGATATTTAAACACCTCCACTTGGGGCAGGATCTCATTCCCGACCAGTAGGGTGCATTCCACCCTTGTCCGACTGAGAACCATGGCTTCAGATTTGGAGGTGCTGATTTTCATCCTGGCTGCTTCGCACTCAACTGCGAATCGCTCCAATTAAAGATGGCGGTCCCGACTTGATGAAGCCAAAAGGAGAACATCATCCGCAAAAAGCAGAGACGATATCCAATGGTAATCAGACCAGAACCCCTCAATGCCTCGGCTGCGCCTAGAAATTCTGTCCATAAAAATTATGAACAGAATCGGTGACAAAGGACAGCCTTGGCGGACTCCAACTCCCACTGGAAACGAATTCGACCTGCTGTTACCAATACGGACCAAACTCTGGCTTCAGTGATACAGCGTTCGAATGGCCTGTAGCAATGGGTCCAGAATGCCATACTCCCAGAGAATGCCCCACAAAATAGTCCAGGGGACATGTTCGAAAGCCTTCTCCAAATCCAAAAAAAACATGTGGACGAATCGGGCAAACTCCCATGCCCCCTCCAAAATCCTGTGGAGCGTATAGAGTTGGTCAAGAGTACTACGGCCAGGACGAAAACCACATCGTTCTTCCTGGATTCGAGGTTCGACTATCGGTCAGATCCTCCTCTCTAGTACCCCTGCATAGACTTTCCCAGGTAGGCTGAGGAGTGTGAGTCCCCAATAATCGGAACACACCCTCTGGTCACCCTTTTTAAAAAGGGGGACGAAAACCCCTGTTTGCCAATCCAGAGGTACAGCCCACGATGACCATGTGATGTTGCAGAGATGTGTCAATCAAGACAGTCCTATATCATACAGAGCCCTGAGATATTCAGGGCGGATCTCATCCAACCCCGCCCGGAGCCTGACCTCAGAGGAGCTTTTTGACTACCTCAGTGACCACCACTCCAGTGATGGGCATTCCCCCGCCCAAACACCCAGGGTCTTCCTCCTCCATGGAGGGTGTGCCAGTGGGATTGAGGAGGTCCTCAAAGTATTCCCTCCACCTCTCGACGACATCCCCAGTCGAGGTGAGCAGCTCCCCACCTCCACTGTAAACAGTGTTTGTGGAGAACTGCTTCCCCCTCCTGAGGCGTTGGATGGTGGTCCAGAACCTTTTTGAGGCCAACCGATAATCACTCTCCTGGCCCTCACCGAACTCCTCCCACACCCGAGATTTTGCATCTGCGACAGCGTTGGCTGCAGCACGTTTGGCGTGCCGGTACCTTCTGTTGCCTCAGGAGTCCCACAGGCTAATAATGCCCAATAGGCCTCCTTTTTCAGGTGAACGGCCCCCTTCACCACAGGTATCCACCACCGGGTTCGGGGGTTACCTCCACGACAAGCACTGTCGACCTTCCGGCCATAGCTATGGGCTGCCGCCTCAGCAATGTAGGCACAAAACATGACCCATTCGGATTCAGTATCACCCACCTCCTCCGGGACGTCATTGTAGCTCTGCCGGAGGTGGGAGTTAAAGGCGTCTCGGACAGGAGACTCCGCCAAACGTTCCCAGCAGACCTTAATTACACACTTGTCCCTGCCAGGTTTGGAAGGCAGCCTCCCCCGCCATCGAAGGCAGCTCACCATCAGGTGGTGATTGGTAGACAGCTCAGCTCCCCTATTCACCAGAATGTCCAGAACATGCGGCTGCAAATCCAGTGACATGACTACAAAGTCGATCATCGAACTGCGACCTAGGGTGTCCTGTTGCCAAGTGCACTTATGGGCACCTTTATGATCAAACATGGTGTTTGTGATAGACAAACTGTGACGAGCACAGAAGTCCAACAATGAAACACCATTCGGGTTCAGACTGGAGAGGCCGTACCTACCGATCACACCCTTCTGGGTCACACTATCATTGCCCACATGGGCGTTGAAGTCTCCCAAGACAACGAGTGAGTCTCCAGAGAGAGCGTTCTCCAACACACCCCTAAAGACTCCAAGAAGGGCGAGTACTCTAAACTGTCATTTGGTGCATAAGCACAAAAAACGGTTAGCACCCAAAGGTGGAGGGAAGCTACCCTTTCGTTGACCAGGGGGAAACCCCAGTGTTTGGTCACCGAGACAGGAGGCAACAAAGATTCCCCCAACGGCTCGCCGCCTCTCTCCATGAGCAACTCCAGAATGGAATAAGGTCCAGCCTCTTTCAAGATGGGTGGTTCCAGAGCCCAAGCTATGCGTTGAGGTCAGCCCGAATATATGTAGTCGGTATCTCTCCACCTCATGCACCAGCTCAGTCACAGTTATTTCCCCGCCAGAGAGGTGACATTCCATGTCCCAAGAGTCAGAGTCAGTAACCGGGGATCGGTCCGACAGAACCAATACCTTCGGCTGCCACCCAACTCGCATCGCACCTGGCTCCTATGGCCCCTCCCACAGGTGGTGGGTCCATGGGAGGACGGACCCATGTTTCCTTTTCGGGCTGGGCCCGGCTAGGCTCCATGAGCAGAAGCCCGACCATCAGGCGCTTGCCTTCGAGCCCCTCCTCCAGGCCTGGTTCCAGGGGGGGACCCCGGTGACCACTGTGGTATCTTGACTTATGAAATCAATCCGTACCAAGCGTGAGGTCATAAGTGAAAATGTTGGTTAGATAAAACAAAAATTCACATTGGAAATAAAAGAAAACCAATTAAACCGTTCCAACCCCCTCCCAAACATATAACCTGATACAAACATGTATATTTCACCTAATATATTACAGATAAACATGTAAAAACAATAAATATTTCATAATGAAATACTTGTACTAAAGAATAAACAAGTCAACTTCCAATTCCAATCATTGACTGTGGCTGTCATATGGGCAGACATAAGGTGGTGCGTAGTAGAGGAGGAGGAGAATTTTGTGCATGTGCACGCTATGAATGCCAGCGAGGAAAGGCTCATGGTGAGCTCCCACGAGGCCAGTGCTTCTCAAATAGTGGGGCTGATGTGACCCTGGGGAACATGCTTTATTGCCAATCTGTACTAGAATTAAGTGTAATGGCGCATCCTCTACAGTAGGTGGCAGTGGCGCTCTCACTGTGTTCCCTATGGTGTAGGAAAAAAGCACTGAGCAAACAATCTGAAGTGCAGTAAACACTATTTATAGTTGCATGCAAGGCACTGGGGTGGGTTCTTACTATAGGGGGTCATCACAGAAAATAATTAAGAAGCACTGCACATTGCGTTTTCAGAACGTGGAGGAATACATGCGGAAGAATACCAGGCTAATCGGCCCTGAAAAGCCATTTCCAACAGAGCTCGTAAATCAAAACTTTGCTGATTGGATGGGGCGGATTTTTGGTGCATCAAAGCTCCTGAGTGGCACATCAATAAGATTTTTATTATTAATCACAAGGACAAATCCAGGTAAATGGTATATGCTCACTTTCCAGAGCAATCACCAGCCAATCACAGTCGTCTGTGCGCTCATTTGTACAAGAGGGCGGATAGTGCTATTCCTCCAAGTGTGTTAGATTTGCTCGAAAAGACGCAGGTGGCAATCATTGCATGTCACGGAGGGGGCGTGTGCATGATTTTATACCACCCTGGTTGGTTGATGGTTGGTATTGGATACGAATAAATTAGTGAAGAAAAACTGAGGAAAGATTTAACAATGGAAGGAGATCAAGAATAACAGTGATATCGACGAAGCTCTGTTTCTATTGATGGAGTTAAGTGGTGTGGGATGAGCGTGTGTGTGTGTGTGTGTGTGTGTGTGTGTGTGTGTGTGTGTGTGTGGAGGGTGGTTGGAATTGGGGGCATGTTTTATAACCTGGCTATGACATCTTTGCGGTACTGTCTCTTTATGGTGGAGAATTCCTTCTCTGGCAGTTGGTTGAATTTCTCCATTAGGTCATACAAGTACGCATCGATTCTTCTGAGAACATCAGCAGTGGTCTGAATGCCGCCTGGAAATCCAATACAGGAGGAGTAGACCTCCCTTACTTTCTTGTCCATCTCTGTCAGGGCTTCCTCCTGAGTGGAAGGAGACAAGTGTGAATGCAGTAGACAAACATGTTCAGTGGCAGTCATGTTCATGGTTAATGTTTTAATTAGGTGAACCAGGGCTGGTGAATACATCTTCAGTGGGAGTCCCCACAAAGTACCCGGTTATATGTGTGTGTGTGTGTGTGTGTGTGTGTGTGTACCTGTTCTTTGTTTTTTTCCTGCTTGCTGAAATCATCAATATCGTTCTGAAGTTCCTCTTTTCTTGCTGCATGTTTTTTTATTTCCTTTGCCAGGAGTTGGACCTCTTGAATCATTTGAGAGTTTTCTGTCTTTCTGTATGAACACCAAACACGGGTTAATATAAGCGATCAGAGTTCAGTGTGTGCGTGTGCATCTGTGTGCATCTGTGTGTGTGAGTTTGTGCACGCGTGTGTATCTGTGTGTGTGTGTATATATATATATGTGTGTGTGTGTGTCTTGTGTTTGTTTCATATATTCATTCATTTTCAGTGAAACTATTTCACAGCTTTATCTGCACATTCTGTTATATTTCACTAATCCTAATAGCTTGAAATACATTTTTAATAACCTGCCATTAGATTATCAGGTCATCTTCATTTTGTGAAATATTTTATCTTTTATGTGCCATGGGGGGGCCTGAACAGCTCGCCAGACCATCTCACATGGCAGATACAGACCTAAAACCACTCCCACTCACACCCAAGGGGCAAATGAGAATATCCAGTTCACCTAATGTGCATGTCTTTGGACCGTGGGAGGAAACTGGAGTACCTGGAGAAAACCCACCCATGCAAGCACAAGGAGAACATACAAACCACACTGAAATGCCCTCAGTGGGCCCAGGATTGGAACCCACAGCCACGTTTTTTTTGTCACTTCTGGGCAAGGAGTAGTCTCTCTCTCGCCATCTCTCTCTCTCACACACGCGCGCGCACACACACACACACACACACACACCAATGCGCTGTGTGGAGTTTATTATTTTCTCCAAATTGCTTTTATGGGTTTCTTCCGGGTGATCCGGTTTCCTCTCACAGTCCAAACATGTATACAGTAGGCTGATTGGCTGTTCCAAATTGACCCGAGGTGTGAGTGCGAGTGTGAATGGTTGCGTGAGTGTTGGCCCTGTGATGGCCTGGTCAGCTGTTCAGACTGTTCCCCACCCTGACCTAAAAACGGCTGAGACGGGTGCCATCCTCCCTGCGACCCCAATTAGAAAAAAAAAATTTCCAAAAGAAATGAATGGATGAATAATTCTAATTCAAGGTTTGATTGACAGTGCCACTCACATGCACTTCATCAGGTTGCTCTCAGCCTCTTTGTCGTCCTCCAGAGAGACATTGAGGAGACTCATTTCCTGAGCCATGTTGTTTATGTCGTTCTCTGTGTCTGTCATGATGTTAATCAGCTGATGAGGGTTGTTGAAATAAATCTGAGGCCTCTGAAACATTCAGACACAAATAAATCACTGACTCACCAGTGGTCACGATCCCCTTTCTTTCAACGTTAAAAACATAAGTAGACCTTCGGAATGTAAATACGTTGCCTAGAGATGCTCCCAGTGAAGCCAAATATTCCTGATGTTGATACTCAGAGAATCTACAGCCATGAAACATCCTCATTAAAGAAAAAATAAAAACACAGTACAGGGGTTTGGGCAGAAATAAAGTGTGTCGAGGTGCAGTGGTTCGCAACATCTGCCTCACAGCAAGAAGGCGTTTCTGTGTGGAGGATGCTCTCTCCTGCCCTCTCCCAGAGTTGGCTGAGATAGTCACCGGCATCCTTGCAACCCTAATAGGATAAAGCAGTTTGGCGACTGAATGAATGAGTGTGAGAGTGTCGGGTGCTGCATAACATATCATTACATCTATGGATACTATCCATTAGAATTTGAATTTATATTTTTCATCATTAATATGATTAATAATCGAATAAAAGACTGTGAATCAACTTCCCAATACAGTGGTACCATGACTTACGAAATTAATCTGTTCCGAGGGCGAGCTCGTATGTCAAAATGTTTGTTAGATAAAACAAAAATTCCCATCAGAAATAACAGAAAACCAATTAATCCATTCCAACCCCCTCCCAAACTCATATCATACTTTTCATTAAGTGCCGGTGGCCGAGCGCCGGTGATGTTTTATAATAGTAAATAATAATATATAATAATAATCTTTAATAAAAACATTTTCACGGCTTTGTTAAGCTATGTACTTGACAACACGATCACTTGTTTTGATAATTTCTCAATCGGTTCACTTCCGATATCCCATGATGCACTATGCTACCTCATTCAAAAGCGTGGCGCTTTTTATATACGTGCCGCCATGTGCCTGTGCTCCCATGTAGATTTAGTGATGGGTCGTACAAATCTGGGTAAAATATAGTCCAAACTGATGTGAGTCGTATCGACAAGCTTGTCTGATTTTCTCATAAATATGGGCCCAGAATGCCCCACAGAGCACATGAATTTTAAAAATTTTTCTGGGGGTGGCGCCTCAGACTCCCCTGCGGGAGGGAACACCCCCATCCCCATGCTTGCCGCAAACAATTTCCACCCCCTACTTATCAATATCCTCCTTTTACTCTAAAACTTAATGAATACCCTGTCATATAACCTGACACAAACACATATTTGACCTAATATATTAAAGATAAACATGTAACAACAATAAATATTTAACAATAATAATAATAATAATAATAATACGTGGGCAGGAATGAGATGGTGCGCAACAGAGAAGAAGGAGGAGAATTTTGTGCATGTGCACATTATGAATGCCAGCAAGGAAAGGCTCGTGGTGAGCTCCCACAAGACCAGTGCTTCTCAAATAGTGGGTCCCCAAGGGAGGCACGGTGTGATGCCAAGGGGGCATGTATGACCCTGGGGAACAAGCTTTTTTGCCATACTGTTCTAGAATTAAGTGTAATTGCGCATCCTCTACAGTAGGTGGCAGTGGCGCTCTCACTGTGTTCCCTATGGTGTAGAAAAAAGCACCGAGCAAACAATATGAAGTGCAGTAAACACTATTTATAGTCGGAGTGGGGGGGGGCATGAACTGTTTTTTTTTCTCTTCATATAGGGGGCGTGACAGAAAATAATTGAGAAGCACTGCACAAGGCGTTCTCGGAGCGTGGAGGAATACATGTGGAAGAATATGAGGCTAATCTGCCCGGAAAAGCCATTTGCCCAGCAGAGCTTGTAAATCAAAATTTTGCTGGCTGGATGGGGCAGATTTTTGGTGGGATCGAAGCTCGTATCATGGAAAATTCATTATTAAGACACTTGTAAGCCAAGCACATTCAGTTAACTCCAAATTGACCCTTGGTATAAGTGTGAGCAGTTATGTGTGTGTCTGTGTGTGTGTGTGTAATGGATTGGTGAGGTGTTCAATATACTCTGCCTATTCCCAGAGATGGCCGAGATAAGCTCCAGTCTCTCTGTGGCCATAGTGGGATTAAGTGGTTCAGGGAATGAATGAACGAATAAGATAAGATAAGGAAATGTTGCAAGAATCTGACCTCATATGCCACCAGGTTTCCCATCATCGCCATCTCGTCTTGAGAAGACGTCCTCTCTTTGCTGCGTCCCCGAAAAGGAAAAAAAAACACAGAAAATTAGTCCAGATGATCTTCATTACCATATACGTAGATACTGAATAATGTCAACAGGTTCATGTGTCAGTGTGTGCGTGTGCACTATGTTGTTGGATGCCCCACATAACACGCAAATCACTTAAGGCAAATCACTTGTCCCATTGTCCCTCTCTGTCTCTTTGTCATGGCAGTCTATCTTATGAACTACCCTAAAAGGGGCTACAGGATTGTGAATGAAGAGATTTTTCAGTGGAAGTCTTCTATGTGAAACCTTTTTATCAGAGTATTGGTGCACCACAGTAAACACATGATGCAGCACAGAGAGAAGGTCCAGTGGTAAAGAAATCTTGAAAGCCGGTGATCTAATAATCCCTGCTGGAATCACCGGAGGAACAGGACCTTGATACCTTTCAGGACTGGCTTTTCTCATACGTGCAGGAATCCCAGACTGGTCTCAACACCCAGTGTCAGCACCCACCCTTCAATCACATGTTGAAGACCATCCACAGTGGCTCCAAGCATCGCCCTGGGTTTTGGTGAAGTGGGAGAACAAATCTCGCAAACAGTCTTGATAAAAAAATCTCAACTTACTGTATGATAACCTTCACACCCATCAGACTCTGTGATGATATAGAGGGAGCCGCTACCAACCTGGGGCGTCCCACCCACAGAGCTTCATGCGCTGTTTCTAGTCGAGGGATGTGCTGTATAATGGAATAGACCATTTCATGATACTGTTACAGGGGCCTGACTCCATGTCCCTCTGTCACAAGGATGTCACCTACTGATTGACAGACACAGTAATGCTCACATCATGGACCATGCCACTGGCAGAGCTTTGGCACGCACTACTTCCAGTTTAACCTCCTAAGACCCAAACCCCAGTGTTGCACTCTTCACACCGCTTCAGTTTCTTCCCACCAGGTTCCTACTAAACTTGATCAATGCCTTCAAACAAGAACTTTGGCAAAAAAGTAACCCAATGGTCCTCATCTGAGGATCTCCCAAGGACATACACATTATACAATTAGGAGGAAAGATGGTGTCCCCATATGATGACAGTGGGGTCTTCTCAAGGTTATTGATATAAACATGCACTGCGTGTATCTCTTTGTAAGACTCCAGGGTTGACCTAGAACATGCTGGAGGGATTATGTGTCTCAGCCGATCTGGGAATGCCTCAGTGTCCCCCCCAGAAGAGCTGGAGGAAGTGGCTATGGAGAAGGATGTCTGGATCTCATGGCTTAGGCTGCTGCACCCATGACCCAACCCCGGATTAAGCGGGTAAAGATGATGATGATGATGATTCCAGTGTAAAGGTAGTTGGTTATTGGTGTTTTGCCAAACTTCTCATTGATCAAGTTCAACATTTATCAGATATTAAGGAACAATTGCATTTGGGTTTGGTTTGGTTTGGGCCTTCGGAAAATATAAGCCCTGAGCAGTTGAGGGCCTTTTCTCAAGGAGGGACCCAACAGTGGCAGATTGAGGTTACCAGGACTTGAACCCTCAATCTCCCATTCAATAAACCCGTAAACTTAACCACTGCTGCCGCATCACTTTTTAGATTTACATCAGCAAATACAGTGGTACCTTGATTAATGAGTGTCTTTTACAACGGATTTTCCATGATCTGAGCTTCGATCCCACCAAAAATCTGCCCCATCCAACCAGCAAAATTTTGATTTACGAGCTCTGATGGGGAAATGGCTTTTCTGGACTGATTAGTCTCGTATTCTTCCGCATGTATTCCTCCGCACCTCGAGAACGCCTTGTGCAGTGCTTCTCAATTATTTTCTTTGATGACCCCTATAGGAAGACCCCCCAGCACCCTGCGTGTGACTAGTGTTTACTGCACTTCGTCTCATTTGCTCGGTGCTTTTTCCCTACACCATAGGGAACACAGTGAGAGCGCCATTGCCACCTACTGTAGAGGATGCACAATTACTTAATTGTAGTACAGAACGCATGCTTCCCAGGGTCATGCATGCCCCCCTGGCATCACAGCCCAACTATTTGAGAAGCACTGGATTGTGGGAACTCACTATGAGCCTTTCCTCGATGGCATTCTTAGCGTGCGCACACACACACAAAATTCTCCTCCTTTTTCTCTGTTGTGCACCATCTCATTCCTGCCCACGTGACATCTTTGCACCCACGTGACATCTTCGCTGCAATCGATGATCATTTCAGGTTAGTTGACTTGTTGTTTATTCTTGTTTTATTATTATCTATTATTATTATGAAATATTTATTGTTTTTACATGTTTATCTTTAATATATCAGGTGAAAAATACGTGTTTGTGGCAGGTTATACGAGTTTTGGATTGGGTTGGAATGAATTACCGTAATTGGTTTCTGTTATTTCTTATTTGAATAATTGTTTCATCTAACAAATTTTTCATCTTACGAGCTCGCCCTCGGAACGGATTAATTTTGTAAGTCAAGGTTCCACTGTACTTTATTTTAATAACATTTGAAGTTGAAAAACACAATGAAATGACATTCTCCATCACAGGCTGTTCAGTGACATTCCACACACTGTGTGTGTTTCAGCCGACCTCAGACCCGTAAGCTCATTCTTTAAGCTTTATGGACGACTCCAGAATGACGTGGTCTATCTGATGCAGATTTCGAGTGTGGACGCTTTGCAGACAGAGGAGAATTATTCGGGATGATTGTGGATCATTTGTCACTTACGGTTTGGAGTGTTTCAGGGACGGAGTCCTGGAATGAGAATTCTGCGAGCCTGTGGAAAATCCGTGTCCGTGTCTGTTCCGCTTCGTTCGATCTGTGAATGATGAACATACTGATTTGCACCGATCTCATGCATCGCTTTCTTTCAGAGTTATTTAAACTTTAGAAATCCTGATCTGAAAAATGTGGCATTATAATATTTCTATGGAGAGCAAAATATTAGTGTGTGCGATGTTTTTTTTTTTTTTTGACAGGGCAGTGTATAATTCTATTCATGACAGCAATGAGGATGTGTACCTCGTTTCCTTTTTCTTTCGGCAGCCTTCATTTGTTCAGTTATCTCCCTCCTGTTCTCCTGCTCCTTCTGAAACTCCAGGGGTGAGAGTTTTAAAAGAAAGTCCTCGTGCTGCTGATTGAGTTTCATGTTTTGCTGACATTTGGCGATTTCCCTGGAGAGAAATTGCATTGTGGTTAAAAATATGCAGGTCTTTTCAGCTTCATTCGTCCATTATCTAAGCCGCTTATGCTCCTCTCACGGACAAAACTTGACTCGTAGAAGTTTGTCAGCGCGGCAGCCTTCTGCAGATACTCACGGTAAATTCTATCATGTTTGATTTTTCCCACCGCATTTCCTCAGAAAGACCAAAAATGAAAATTGTAGCATACGATGGCCCATATGATGCTCATGCTGGTTGTACGTTTTTTTTGTATGATTACAAAAGGCTATAATTTTTCACCTATTGTAGCAGAATCGTGTCTCTGAAGGAAAGAGGATGAGGATGAGGAAAAAAGCCTGTTTTCCACATCTATACCCTCAGCACGCCAGACCATCACCGAGCAACACGCACACAACCACCATTCACACTCACTCACATCTAGGGGCAATTTGAAACAACCAATCAGCCTACTGTGCAGTCTTTGGGAGGAAACCGGAGTACCTGAAAGAAAACCCACGCAAGCACGGAGAGAACATGCTCCACACAGAAACAGCTTCTCTGAGCCCGAGCGGCACATCGACAGAGTAAAAATCTGTTGGGCTTTTTACACCCAGCCTAGCGGCTCATCAGGCCGGCGCTTATCCCCGGTTTCCATAGCATGAAGCAACCAGGAATTCAACTCCTCCTGGATGGGACGCTGGTCCATCGCAGGTTTAGCTTCCCGGTATATTTTACTGGTATCCATTTATACTGCTGGGTGAACAGAGACACACTTGTGGTTAAGACCTTGCCTTTGGGGGTCTTTGCACAGTAGGGGTCTCACTGGGATTTGAACACACAATCTCCCGATCATGAGCGCAGCACCCTAACCACTACACCACCGGCCCCACTACATCAACAAAGTGACGATCAACCAAGAGATCGCAAGTTCGAATTCCAGGTTAATGTCATGTCTGTGGCCGGGAGTGCATGGACTGAGCTCTCATGGACAGAGAGACAGCATACACTCACAGCAAGTGCCTGCCAATCACAGGTGTCTCTGTGTGCTCATTCCTATGGGGGTGGGTGGATTGTGCTTTCCCTCCTAGTGTTAGGCCCGCCCCCAAATAAGCGTGCACTACAGTTTGAAAAGAGGCTGGTGGTGGTTATGTAGCATTTGCATGTCACAGATGGGGCATGTGAATGCTTTTGCCCCTCGCTGGCTGGTGGTGGTCATGTGAAAGTAATATTTGATGGGTGAAGATCTGCCTCCACCTCCACTGCCTCCACGGATCTGCCGTGAGGAGATGTGCTGCGATTGTATGTTTAAAAAGATTTTTTTTCATTGTTGCGGGAACCAGGACGATTTCTGATCTTCTAGTTGCTTACCTTCTCATCTTTCCGAGTTCATTTTTGGTCTTCTGGATCATGATATCTATCACCTTCAGAGCTTTTTTGTGTTCCTCAGCCCTACATCATAAAAAAAAAAAAAAAAAAAATCGATGTTCACTGGTGTCCCATACTTACAGAATCCATGTAGAACTAGAGAAACCTGGTCATCAAACCTGGTCAAAGCCAGCAGCGTCTTCCTCTCTTCCTCCTCCACATATTTCTCAAAGGCTTCATCGTTGTAGCAATTCTCTGCACTCACCATCTCCTCGACCTCCGCGTGAATCCGCTCCCTCAGGGTTTTAATTTGCTCTTTTCCGATGGAGATAGCGTACTGAGGAGCATGACAGGACATGTCAACACTGCTGAGCGGACTCGATGCTATGTTGGATTATTGAATGTTGTTCAATGTATGAACATGAGGTTGAAATTTTAAAGCATCGACAAACATATTTACTCTGTTGTTCACACACACACACACACACACACACACACACACACACACAAAACAACAACAAATAGCAGGACCGTATCTAGAATGATGATCATTGGACTGAAGCCTGGGTGTGGCCTCGGTGAAGCATTTCAGCGGAGCTGCTGTTTTTGGTGGCATGGCGGTGTAGTGGTTCGCGGGTGTACGTCATTGTAAGAACACCCTGGGTTCGAGTCCTGGGCTCGGCTCAGCTCAGACGTTTGTTTGTGGATTTGCGTGTTTCTCCCTGTGCCTGTGTGGGTTTCTTCCGGGTTCTCTGGTTTCCTCCCAGTCCAAAAACATGTCCATTAGAGGAATGACTGTTTTAAGTTACACCTCAGTTTGAGTTTGAATGGTTGTGTGTGTGTGTGTGTGTGTGTTACCCTGCACCCTCGCCCGCCCAGAGTGGGCTAAGAGGGGCGCCAGCCTCCCTGTGATCCTAATTGGGATCGATGGCTTGCTAGAGTGAGTATTTCATGCGGAACTATGATGTATAAGAAATGTGCTTTCTTATGATAAAATGACAGTGTTGGCGATTGCTCTCACCTCCAGTCGACAAATTTCTCGCTCCTTCTCCACGAAGTCGCTGATCGTCCCAATGTGGTAATAACCTGGAGGAAAAAACCAATACACGAGTGAGTGACTGAAGGAAACATCTCAGATCTGATACCAATGTCATCGCTGAGTGCCGCGATGGTGTAGTGATTCGCACATCCTCCTCACAGCAGGAGGGACCTGGGTTCGAGTCCCGGAATAAGCAAAGGGTGTTTCTGCGTGAAGTTTGCATGTTCTCCTCATGCGTGCGTGCGTGCGTGGGTTTCCTCTGAGTACTCTGGTTTCCTCCCACAGTACAAAGTCATGCACTTTGGACTGACTGGCTGTTCCAAATTGCCTTGAGGTATGAGTGTGGATACATATGTTTGTGTTGACCCAGTGATGGACTGGTGAGCTGTTCAGGGTCAATTGAGAGAGACTCCTCCCTTACCACAAACCTTAATTAGGACTAAATAAGTTTACAAATAAAAATAAATGAATTTGGTTTAATCCAAACTTTAATGATCCAGAAACTTGTAAGTCTATAAACATTGTAACTCCGACATGCTGGACCAGGAACAGAAATCTTCACGGCTCTGAAAACTAAAATAAAAATTGTAATAAAATGAAATCATTGCTTACCCCATTTGAATGGTTTTTCGTTTTCTGAGGGTGTGGTGTGGGGGCCATCAAGCCTTATTCCCGCCTCCTCCTCCTTCGCTTCTTCGTCCTCTATCGCTTTAAAGATGCGTGAGATGAACTTGCGCGTGCTGTCTCTGGGTTCGACTCCCTTCTCATACACCTTCAGTGTGAGCTGCCTTCTACGCTCCTGAGATAAACCAAGGTTCAGGGAGATGTTTATATTCAGATCAACCAAGTTTCAGTTGTTGCGAAATGAAATTCAGTGGTTGAAGATAGATACATTACATTTCACTCAAAAGTTTTGTGTGTGTGTGTGTGTGTGTGTATACATGCGTATGCATACGTGTGTGCATGTGCGTGTGCATCTGTGAGTGTGCGTGTGTGTCTGTGTGTGTGTGTGTGTGTGTGTGTGTGTGTGTGTGTGTGTGTGTGTGTGTGTGCTTGGCGTGTGCATTTGTGTGTGTATGTGTGTGTGTGTGTGTATGCGTGTGCATTTGTGTGTGTTTGTGACTGTGCATGTGCATCTGTGTGAGTGTGCGCGTGTGTGTGTGTGTGTGTGCACAGACACACACGTGCACACAGCTGCACATGCACGCACACACACACACACACTGTGCGTGTGTGTGTGTGTGTGTGTGTGCATGTGCAGCTGTGTGTGTGTGTGTGTGCGCGTGTGTGTGTATGCGATTGTGTGTGTGTGTGTGCGTGTGTGCGTTTGTGTGTCTGTGTGTGCTTTTGTGTGTGTATGTGTGTGCGTTTGTGTGTGTGCGCATTTGTGTGTATATGCATTTGTGTGTGTGTGTGTGTGTCTGTCTGTGTGTGCGTTTGTGTGTGTATGTATGTGCATTTGTGTGTGTGCGCGCGCATTTGTATGTGTGTGTGTGTGTGTGTTTGTGCGTTTGTGTGCGCGCACGTTTGTGTGTGTTTGTGCGTGTGTGTGTTTATGAACCTGTTTCTCCTTTTCTTCTTCTTGCTTTTTGAATTCGGATCCATTCTTGGGCATCCTGAAGGGGCTGCTTTTTGATGGTCCTGGACTGGGGCTTCCAGCGTGGTGGCTTTCTTCCTTTGCTTTGGGCCCAAATAAAAATGGATTAATGTGAGAAGAATGTGATGATCATCGCCGTCATTGTCAGAAAACCGCAGGGTAGGTCGTCCTAATAAATACGTCACCCTGGATATCGAGGCATACCATGTGGATATCTATTTCCATAATCCGTATTATGGATCCATGTTCTGAAGCTACACATGGAGGATTATAGACTCTTTTTGGAAGGTTGAGCGATTAGAGGATCCCGTGTTCCTCAAATGCAACCGCAACATTCTCAGAGGAAAACACTGCGTGTGTGTTTATGTAGCGCATGTGCAGTGTCACCCCTGAGAATTCAGTTTAGTCAGACTCCAGTTTATGCAAATAAGTTAAAATAAGGGGCGGCACAGTGGCATAGTGTTTAGCACGTCCGCCTCACATCAAGAATTTGATTCCCAGCTCGGGCGTTTCTGGGTGGAATTTGCATGTTCTCCCCATGCTTGCGTGGGTTTCCTCCGGGAACTCCGGTTTCCTCCCACAGTCCAAAAACATGCACGGTGGCTTATTTGGCTGATTCTAAGTGCGAGTGTGAATGGTTGTGCGAGTGTCGCCCCTTTGATGTCCTGGCGAGCTGTCCAGGGTGTACCCCCGACACCTGTGCTTAGTTGGCTGTGATGGGGGCGGGCCTCCCTGCAACCCTGATTTGGATAAAGTGGTTCAGAAACTGAATGAATGAGTTTTAAGAAGGTCCAGAGTTCGATTTCTGGGCTCGGGTGTTACTGGGTGAGGTTTGCATGTTCTCCTCGTGCTTGTGGGGTTTCCTCGAGGTACTCTGGTTTCCTCCCACACTGCGCACTAGATTGAATGGTTGTTAAAAATCATTCCTGAGTGTGAGTGTGAATGTGTGTGTATTGGCCCTGCGATGGCCTGGCGAGCTCTTCAGGATGTAACCAACCCTCGCCCAGAGGCGACCGAGATGGGTGCCAGCCTGCCCACGACCACAATTAGGATTGAGAGGCTTAGAAAATGAATGAATGGAAAAGAATTTTGGTTTGTTATGCCGTCAGATGCAAGACTCATCAGTCAGAGATTAAAACACAATTTAAAATCTTATTATAAATTATAAATTGTTGGAAATTAATTCCAGAAGAAATGGATTACTACCTTCATCCATTTTTAATGCCACAAGTGAGTTTCTTATACCCCAGGCAGATATAAGTTAGAAACCCTCACATTATAGCCTAAAGATATTTATATGGTATCTACATTCTCAGCAATCGCTATGATGTCATCCCTCAGTGACGCGACCAGTCACGTTGTTTTCTGGGATGTCCACGTAATTGACGAGTGACCACTTAGCGACGTGCTAATGTTGTCCAGACGTCATGTCCCTCTGTCTCTTTGTCTCCCCGTTTCTCCATCTGTCTCTCTGTCACATGACCTACCCATTCTGTGATGATGTGTAGCCTCTATGTGACATCACTCACTGATAGAACGTCTCTGTGTTCGTCTGTCTGTCTGGTAGTCCCCTTGTCATGATGTCCTGCCAGCATGTCATATGATGCCACAGAGAGGCGCACAACCACAGTGGGAGCTTTATGCGCTGCTTCTAGTGCAGCATCACCATGGAAACCAGTTATTGTTGCTCACCACCCAACAACTCTGTGTATGGAAATAAGCTCAGCCACAGAAACATATTAACTTCAGACACTCTCACGGTCTACGAGTCGTATTATTACAAACCTACGATATGAATAGTCATTCATTTCCTTCACCAGAAGTTTGCACTTTCACCTGTGTTGGTTTATTTGCTTCCTGAGTCCTGTGGTCCGTCCTAGTGTGCTGATGGTGACTGGATTCCTCATCTTGGAAGCCCTTCCTTCTTGCTGATAAAGACCTAGATGGACCCAGATGTGTCCTAGCAGACTGTGAACATGACTTCTCACTGCTGGTGATAGACTCTTACCCACAATTATTTAGAACTTGTAGTTGTATAACCTACTGGACTACTTTTTGGACTGTAATGAATTGCTCATATTATATATATAAAATAATGGATGAGCTCGTAAGTCAAAATGTTTGTTAGATAAAACAAAAATAATAGAAAACCAATTAATCCGTTCCAACCCCATCCCAAACTCATATAACCTGCACCAAACATGTTTATTTCACCTCATATATTAAAGTTAAACATGTAAAAACAATAAATATTTAATAATAATACATGTGCATTAACATTAATAATAATTAATAATAATTAATCATAAAACAATAAGTCAACTAACCCTTCCGCTCATTGACTGCAGCAAAGATGTCACGTGGGCGCAAAGATGTCACGTGGGCAGGCAAGAGGTGGTGCGTAACAGAGGCGGAGAATCTTGTGCATGCTACCAATGCCAGTGAGGATAGGCTCATGGCAAGTTCCCACAAGGCCAGTGCTTCTCAAATAATGGGGTGCACCCCACTTGGGCGGTGCAATGTGATGCCACGGGGGCATGTATGACCCTGGGGAACATGCGTTTCTGACATACTGTACTAGAATTAAGTGTAATTGCACATCCTCTACAGTAGGTGGCAGTGGCGCTTTCACTGTGTTCCCTATGGTGTAGGGAAAAAGCACGAGCAAACAACATGAAGTTCAGGTAAACACTATTGTCATGCGCTGAGGGGGTGTGAAATGGTTTTTTTTTTTTTTTTTGTTCCTATAGGGGGCATCACAGAAAATAATTGAGAAGTACTGCACAAGGTGTTCTTGGACCTTGGAGGAATACACTCAGAAGAATATGAGGTTAATCAGCCCAGAAAAGCCATTTCCCCAAATTTTGGTGGTTGGATGAGGCCAATTTTTGTTTGGATCGAAGCTCACTTTCTGCAGTTAATTGGAACTGAGATCCCCAATGGGATTTGGGGCAGTGGTGGTCTAGTGGATAGGGCGCCTGATCGCTGATCCTAAGGTTGGGGGTTCGAGTCCCCACAGGGTGGTCACTCTCCTCCCCACAGGGTGGTCACTCTCCTCCCAGTGCAGCTAACTGGGTTATCAAAGGCAGGCCATGTCTCTCACTATCTATGGTGAGAGATTCATGTAAAAGAACCATTTCTGACTTTCGTAACGAGGAGCTGCAAAGCCGTCAGCGTGTTTCTGTCCCTTGCTAAAGGGTGGTATCAGGAAGGGCATCCGACGCAAAAACTATGCCAAATCAAATGTGCGAATCAGATGATTCGCTGTGGCGACTTCTGAGAATGGGAAAAAGCCAAAAGGAAGAAAGAAAATCCCCATGTGACCATCGAAATCCGAGAAGTAGGATCACCCCCGATTGACGTATACAGTGGTATGAAAAAGTATCTGAACCTTTTGGAATTTCTCACATTTCTGCATAATATCACCATCAAATGTGATCTGATCTTTGTCAAAATCACACAGATAAAAAAAAACAGTGTCTGCTTTAACTAAAACCACCCAAATATTTATAGGTTTTCATATTTTAATGAGGATAGCATGCAAACAATGACAGAAGGGGGAGGAATAAGTAACTGAACCATCACATTTAATATTTTGTGGCCCCCCCTTCGGCAGCAATAACTTCAACCAGACGCTTCCTGTAGCTGCAGATCAGTCTGGCACATCGATCAGGACTAATCTTGGCCCATTCTTCTTTACAAAACTGCTGTAGTTCAGTCAGATTCCTGGGATGTCTGGCATGAATCGCTGTCTTGAGGTCATGCCACAGCATCTCAATGGGGTTCAAGTCTGGACTTTGACTTGGCCACTCCAGAACGTGTATTTTGTTCTTCTGAAACCATTCTGAAGTTGATTTACTTCTGTGTTTTGGATCATTGTCTCGTTGCCGCATCCATCCTCTTTTTAGCTTCAACTGTCTGACAGACGGCCTCAGGTTTTCCTGCAAAACATTTGAATTCATTTTTCCATTAATGATTGCAAGTTGTCCAGGCCCCGAGGCAGCAAAACAGCCCCAAACCATGATGCACCCTCCACCATGCTTCACGGGTGATGAGGTGTTGATGTTGGTGAGCTGTTCCATTTTTCCTCCACACATGACGTTGTGTTCCTCCCAAACAATTCAACTTTGGTTTCATCAGTCCACAAAATATTTTGCCAAAACTTCTGTGGAGTGTCCAAGTGCCTTTTTGCGAACATTAAATGAGCAACAATGTTTTTTTTTTTTTAGACAGCATTGGCTTCCTCCTTGGAGTCCTCCCTTGAACACCATTCTTGGCCATTGTTTTACATATAGTTGATGTGTGCACAGAGATATTGGACTGTGCCAGTGATTTCTGTAAGTCTTTAGCAGACACTCTAGGGTTTTTTTTTTACCTCTCTGAGTATTCTGTACTGAACTCTTGGTGTCATCTTTGGTGGACAGCCACTCCTTGGGAGAGAAGCAACAGTGCCAAACTCTCTCCATTTGTAGACAACTTCTCTGACTGTCGATTGATGAACATCCAGACTTTTAGAGATGGTTTTGTATCCTTTCCCAGCTTTATACAAATCAACAATTCTTGATCGCAGGTCTTCAGACAGCTCTTTTGAGCGAGCCATGGTGCACATCAGACAATGCTTCTCATCAAGACAATTCTTACCAGGTGTGTGTTTTATAGTGGGCAGGGCAGCTTTAAGCCACTCATCAGTGATTGGGCACACACCTGACTTCAATTGTTTGGTAAAAATTGGTTTCAATTGCTCTTTAAGTCTCCTTAGGCAGAGGGTTCAGTTACTTATTCCTCCCCCTT
The DNA here is from genome assembly GCA_024760905.1 of Plotosus lineatus. Taxonomy (NCBI): domain Eukaryota; kingdom Metazoa; phylum Chordata; class Actinopteri; order Siluriformes; family Plotosidae; genus Plotosus; species Plotosus lineatus. The sequence continues at coordinate 49,496,650 of CM045738.1, forward strand.
CTGTCATTGTTTGCATGCTATCCTCATTAAAATATGAAAACCTATAAATGTTTGGGTGGTTTTAGTTAAAGCAGACACTGTTTTTTCATCTGTGTGATTTTGACAAAGATCAGATCACATTTGATGGTGATTTTATGCAGAAATGTGAGAAATTCCAAAAGGTTCAGATACTTTTTCATACCACTGTATGTATATATAATATCAATAAATACATATCTAATGCTATAAATGTTTATAATAACAATTAAACATTGAAAAAATAACATAAGATGTAAATAAAGTATAAATACAGACACTCCAACTTACCAAAATCGTTTTGCAAATATCCAGATACCAAACTGTCCAAGGTCGAAAGTGAAATGAAATGAAATTGAACAAGTAGAAATAGAAATGGAATAAAATCTACAGAAAAATAGATCATAAATATAAGTATGAAATATGATTAAACATTATCCTGAGGTACACTCAATACTAGGCTCTGGCAAGGGGGGCGTCGCTGCGCAGAGACACAGATGCAACAATGTATCAGTTCAGATGGGAGATTTTGGGTTGTTTTTTGTATTTTGTTCGTTTAGGGCAGTGCTTCTCAATTATTTTCTGTTACGCCCCCCCTAGCAAGAAGAAAACAATTCGCGCCCCCCCCACCACCCACTTTCCGCCGCAACTATAAATTATAACTTTTTTTCTATAATATAGTTACAGGTATATCTCTTCATTATATCGTGTCCTTGTTAACATAAATAAAACAAACAGAAAGAGATATAGTTCAACTTACAAGAATAACTTTTTTAACATTTTTTATTAGTCTGTAAAAGAAAGCACATCAATTTGCCTTAAATTTAAAAATAATAATATCCTTGTTACATTTTTGACAAACTTACCACACCATTTGCTGCTGAAAATAAAATCAATAAATAATTAATTCAAATTGACTTCAGAAACATTAACTCAGGAGCACAATATATAAACACTTTAACCTACAAAACAAGAACAAATAGAACAATTTGTGCTGATTTTTTTTTCTCAAAATGAGGAAGCCAAGATGAATGGCTACAATGAGCACGTTTTGCAGCGCACAGCTTCTCAAAGCGAGGTTTGAAGCATGACACTGCAACTCTCAGCTCCTGCTCAATGTGCAATGAGGGCGCCACTGCCAACTACTGGAGTGGATGTGCAATTACACTTTCTTGTAGTACGGCTGAAAAAAAAGCATGTTCTCCTGGGTCACACGCGCTCCCCTCAGCATCCCATCGCGCCCCCCCAGGGGGGCGCGCCCCACAATTTGAGAAGCACTGGTTTAGGGGTTGTTGTTGTTGTTGTTTTTTTTTTTTTTTTTTTTTGCATAATTTGCCTTGTTTTTGTGACATTTTCCTCAACTTTTCCACCTATTCTTCTTTAATTTACTTATTTTTTAATTTTATGAATATTTATTTATTTATTTTTTTTAAACTGTGATGCGCTGAAGCCGTATATCGTTGAACCGGTTCGAACCAACCCAGTTGAAAATTTTGTGCAGTTGTGCCACAATTATGAATAAAAATCATCAATAACAACATCAATAAAGCTGAAAGTGCTCTGATGGATGAACCCAAGACTGCCGAAGCACCTGATACAGGTACACACCGCGACTCAGCACGAAGCAGGAAAAAAACAATCATCCGCTAATCCTCATGTGTACCATTTATACCAGATTAAAACATTCCTCCCTTCTTTTATACACACACACACACACACACACACACACACACACACACACACACACACACACTGAGCAGCAGGGGGTGCCACTGTTAAAGAGGAATAATAAACTGATTTTAATGGACACAGTGCTCATATTACACCAAAATGATGTGTTGGAGCCAGGCTGGGGCCCAGGAAACACAATGTCCGTGGAGTCCCATCAAAAAAGTACAAGGTGTAGTGTTGTTCGTCTGTGTGTGTGTGTGGGTGTGTGTGTGTGTGTGTGGGGGGGGTTAACCACATGGTTGATAGATTGACCCAGTTTACTAAGCTGTCCAAATCTGCACGAGCATGAAAACACACACACACACACACACACACACATTGATAACATGCATGTACAATGAGGTAGTGTTACGGTACACGGCCACTCACCTCAGAGATGGACCTTCAATATCAAATGAAATTCCATGAAAGATGATACTATATTTCCTCATTTGTTTATTGTTTAGTCTGTTGTGTGTGTGTGTGTGTGTGTGTTTGTGTGTGTGTGTATGTGTGTGTGTGTGTGTGTGTGTGTGTGTGTGTTTGTGTGTGTGTGTGTGTGTGTGTGTGTGTGTGTGTGTGTGTGTGTGTCTGTGTGTTTGTGTGCGTGTGTGTGTGTGTGTGTGTGTGTGTGTGTGTGTGTGAGACAGGGAGAGAGAGATAGAGATGACTAGATGACTACGCATCAAGAAAAAGAAAGAAAGGCAATGTCAGGATGAGTCAGCTCTCTTGAGATCTCACCGACTGATTTCACTTGTCAGGGAAGAGAGAGAGAGAGAGAGAGAGAGAGAGAGAGAGATGATAGAGAGAGAGAGAGAGAGAGAGAGATGATAGAGAGAGAGAGAGAGAGAGAGAGAGAGAGAATGAGAGTGGGAGTGTGAGAGCTACAGAGAGAGAAGAGACAGAGGGCGAGCAAGAGAGGAGACAGAGAGAGGGAGCGAGGCAGAGCAAGAGGGAGAAATAGAGGGAGGGAGAGAGAGAGAGAGTGGAGACAGAGCGAGGGAGAGCGAGAGAGAGTGAGCGAGACCAAGCGAGGGAGTGAGAGAGTGAGCGTGAGAAAAAGAGAGGGAGAGAGAGAGAGAAGAGACAGAGAGAGAGAGGTGTGTGATAGAGAGAGAGAATGTGTGTGTGTGGGGGAATGAGGGGGAGTGTGAGAGCTACAGAGAGAGAAGAGAGAGAGGGAGAGCGAGAGAGAGTAAGGGAGACCGAGCAAGGGAGTAAGAGAGTGAGAGCGAGACAGAGAGAGGGCGCGAGGGAGAGCGAGAGGAATCTGTTTGTGTGATTTTTATGATGAACACTTTGGCAGTGGGACGATGTCTTACTTCAGATTCGATGCCCCTCTGACCCTCTGACCCTGTCACGACGTTCTTCCACTGTATCACATGACCTTGTGATGATGTCACAGAGAAGGGTGCTCCCACCCTGAGATGTCCCAGGCTGAGCTTTAAGCGCTACCTCTAGTAGGTGTATTATAAGTTTCGGTCCTGACGAGGCCGTGTCTGGACCGGAACATCTCCGGTACCAATCTCCAGCACCTTCAGACTACTGAGGAACTCCAGCACCTCACAATCCTACAGAACCACATAAATAACGGCACACCCTCATGATATCATTTCCAAACATATACAGCATCGAGAACTTTTAAGACGAGGGTCAAATCCAAAAATGGTTCCTGATACAGTTCCAGTCCGGAGCAGTGCTGGTTCTGAAAGTTCCTGCTGTCGGTTTGGGAGTAAGATGGCGAAGAGAATGAACAGCGTGCCAAGCGAAGACACAAAATGCTACCCAGTATAATAAAAGGTCCGGGACAGGACGTCTGAGCGGATCGACAGGCGTCTGCAGTTTTCTGAGTCTGGAGCTTGGACGCTTGCCCTCGCTGCCCTGGAGAGACTTCACTGCATGCGGTGTGTGCCAGAGCTTCAAAGCAATGCCTGAATGATCAAAGCACAAAATCCACTGAAGGTCGGTTTATATTGTTCTGCATTCATTCATTCATGTTCTGAACCACTTAATCCTGGTGAATAGGGTCCCGTGGAGGCTGGCGCCCATCTCAGCCGACTGAATGAGAGCGAGGTACACCCAGGATAGCTTGCCAGGCCATCGCAGTGCCGACATTCACACAACTATTCACAATCCCACTCTCACCTGGGGCCGATTCCTCCTGTGCATGTTTTTGGACTGTGGGAGGAAACCGGAGCACCCGGAGAAAACCCACACAGTCACGAGGAGAACATGCAAACTCCGTACAGACACGCCCAAGCTGGGAATGGAACCCAGGACCTTCTCGCTGTGAGGCAGACGTGCTCACCACCACACCCATTTATATTGTTCCAGTAATGTTATTAATGATCCGCGGTAAGATATACACTAAACTCATTGGCTCACACACTCAATCCTTCCAGGGTCGCGAGGAGGCTGACGCCTATCTCGGTCAACACTGGGTGGAGCTACACCACAAACAAGCCAGTACAGTGCTTAGCACATCCTCCTCACAGCGAGATGGTCCTGGGTTCGAGTCCTGGACGCAGTGAGGGTGTTTCTGTGTGATATTTGTATGTTCTCTCCATGTTTGTGTGTGTTTCCTCTGGGAACTCCCACACGGTTTCCTCCCACAGGCCAAAGACGTGCACAGTAAGCTAATTGGTTGTTCCAAATTGCCCCTAGATGTTAGTGTGAGTGTGGATGGTCGTGTGTGTTGCCCTGTGACGGTCTGGCAGGCTGTTTACGATGCACCCTGTGTTTACCTAGCGTCGGCTGAGACGGGCTCCAGACCGTAGTAGGATTAAATGGTCCAGCACACGAGTCTGTGAATGTTTCAGATTAGGTGCCGTTTATTATAACCTCCTGCAAGTGTTGAAGGCAAACTGTTAAAAAAAAAATAAAAAAAATCATGCAGTGAGTAAAGCTCCGTGGGCAGAAGGTCCGGGGTGGGGTTAAAAAAAAGGTAGGCAGGAACTGACACATCATCAGCTTTCCTGTGTTTCTATAGCTGAGTTTGGAACGAGTCTGAGATGAAGCTCTCACCAATGCTCACACAGATACTGTACGACACAACGACTCGGAGTGCCTGCTGTCTGTTCACCTTCAACAAGGACTCGGGAGAGAAAGGTGACCTTACTTTACCTTTCGGTCCTCGCATGGACACAAGCCCGCATGAGCACGTGTACAGAACAATGAGTCCATTATGAGGTGTCGGTCAGAAGGACAAGAGGAACTACTGTAGGCACGATTCCCCAGGAGACTCTGGAGCCGTTGGTCAGGATCAGTGAGGAATCGGTATGGAAGGACTAAAACACTCGGGGTGTGCGGCTATTGGAAAATAATCGCTGTAGTTGTACTGGGAGGCGGAGTTTCTACTAATACCAACACGTGGGTTATTTTCCTATAAGAGAACATCCTGAACTTCCAGTTTTTTACTCTTTGCAAGCGTTCGTTTATGTTCGTTTATTCATTTATTTTCCTCTAAGCTACTTAATCCTAATTAGGGACGTGGGGAGGCTGGAGCCCGTCTCAGCCGACTCTGGGTGAGGGCGGGGTGCACCCTGAATCACTCACAGGACCATCGTAGGACCAAAACACACGCAACCATTCACAGTCACGCACACATCAAGAGGTGATTTGGAACAGCCAATCAGCTTACGGGGCATGTTTTGGAGGAAACCCGGAGGGAACCGATGCAAGCGTGAAAACGGGTTTTAATATTAAACACCTGGCCTGAGTTTTCAGTTTCGACCGTGCGATGTGCATGTGAAGCGCTGCTGCTCAGTCCAGTCATGTAAAATACCTCCTGGATGAATCTTCCCTTGGTGTGTCATTAATTTCTGCCAACAGACACGTCAATGTAAACACCGAGCTGAAGAGAACTACCAGAACAACACAGGCTTCCACTCGCAGTCAGGCGTGAATTAAAGGAATAATCCGGATCCAGCACATCTGCTGCGTACGCGCACGACTTGTAATTATCTCATAATCTCATCACACGTTTCCCTGTTCTGATCAAAGACAAAAACCGCACAAGCGCTCCATAGTATATGGCGTTTTGATCTCAGACAGCTGCTGTGTTCCTATTAATCGTCTCGGTGCACACATTCAAATAAAAAAAATGAAAATGTAGAAGCACCCGGTGCACAAACCGGGTTATGAAAGGCCGGGCGTGTCTCTCACTGTCTGTGCTGGAGGTTCATGTAAAAGGACAGAGGAGCTGCACAGCCGTCAGCGTGCTTCTGCCCCGCGATGGCCTGGTGAGCTGTCCAGGGCACACTCTGCCCTCGCCCAGAGTCGGCTGAGATGGGCGCCGGCCTCCCCGCGACCATAATTAGGATGAAGTGGTTCAGAAAATGAATCATTGAAGGAAAAAGTTAGAGGTAACTCCAAAAAAAAAAACCAGCTGTGGAAATGTAAAAATAAAGCCTTTAATAATCTTCATTCATTTTCTAAACTGCTTAATCCTAATACTATGGGCTATAGTGAGGCTGGCACCCATCTCAACCAACTCCTGGGAGCAGACATGGTACACCCTGAACAGCTGTCCAGACCATTGCAGGGCAACACACAAAGATCAGCCGACTGTGCATGTTTTCAGACTGTCGGAGGAAACTGGATTACCCAGAGGAAACCCACGCAAGTACAGAGAGAACATCCAACTCCACACAGAAACGCCTTCACTGAGCCCGGGAATCGAACCCACGACCTCCTTGCTGTGAGGTGGAGGTTCACACCACTGCACCACTCAGGCTCATTTCTTACTTTTAATTTTTTTTGTTAACTGTTTATTTTAATTATATACCTCAGAACAAAAAGGATGGGAGTGACTCATTGGCAAAGAGGTCAGCACGGCCGCCGCACAGCAAGAATGTCGTGGGTTCGAGTTCTGGCTGAGGAGTTGGCATGGTTTTCCTCATGCTTGTGGGCGTTTCCTCAGGGTACTACAGTTTCCTCCTACAGTTCAGAGACATGCACATAAGACTGACTGGCTGTTCCAGATCTCCCCGAGGCGTGACTGTGAGTGTTGCCCTGCAATGGTCTGGTGAGCTGTTCAGGATGTGTCCCGCCTTCGCCCAGTGTTGTGTGTTAGGCTCCGGCCTCCTCACGACCCAAATAGGATTAAGCGGCTTGGCTCTCATCTGGAGCATCAGCACCTACTACAGAGTTGGAGAAAATGAGCTGTTTACTCTCTGTAGGAAGAGAAGCTTATAATAAACGTTTTTGACGCTTGATGAGATCAATAAACACGAGTCCGCCTCCCGGCGGTGCTGCTCTTGTGTAATTCTATCCGACTGTCCCACACTCGCCTTCCCGTAAGGTTTTGGCGGTATCCAAACAGAAATTAGGTGGGAACTGAAACACTGCCTTGTTTAGTTTGAGCTGTGTTAGTAACACCGAACCACAAATTCCTTCCTTCTGTAAAAAAGACGTTTTGTCCCTGAGGGGGCGGGGCTTATTAATCTTCTGAAACTTTTTAACTGGCTTTCGGTGGGACTTAAACTCGCCTTATTCGTTCATTCATTTTTGAAGTCATCCTAATTAGGGTCATGGTGAGGCTGCAGCTCGTCTCAACCGACTCTGGGCGAGGGTGGGGTACACCCTGAGTGGCTCACTAGGCCATCACAGTGCCAACACATGCACAACCAGTCACACTCACACCTGAGGGTGATTTGGATCAGCCACACGAACACGTGGAACGCATGCAAAGTCCATGCAGAAACGGCCCAAGCACGGGAATCAAACCCGGAACCTTCTTGCTGTGAAGCGGACGTGCTATACACTGCGACACCTTGTCATTTATTATTGTACATTTCATTTACGGAACATTTTCCTAACATTCAACATCGGCGTACATAAAAGCCTCAGAGAAGCCAGGAGGTCGTTGGTTCAAAGACCATGGCCGCTAATGTCGTTTTTTCATTCATTCATTCATTCAATCATTTTCTGAACCGCTTAATCCTAATTAGGGTCACAGGTAGGCTAGTGCCCATCTCAGCTGACTCTGGCCGAGGGCAGAGTACACCCTGGACAGCTCGCCAGGCCATTGCAGGGCAGAAACACGCTGATGGCTATGCGGGTCCTCTTTACGAAAGTCAGCAATGGTTCTTCTACATGAACCTCCACTACAGACAGTGAGAGACACGCCCGGCCCTCAGCCAGCCTTGGACTCCGCATGTACTCCCTGTGATAGTGTGGGTTTCCTCCCACAATCCAAATACATGCGGATTAGACTCACACCAAACTAGCCAGAAGTGTGAATAGATAACCGGTTCTGCAGTTGGCTTTACGCTGTCAGGTTACAAATATACACTTCAGCAGAAAACATACAAGTGGCTCAATGCATCATGGGAAGTGAGTGAGAGAGGAGGAAGAAGAAATGGAAATCTTTTGTTGATCATTTATGGTCAGGAGAGAAAGACCCGCTGTGATGAAGGTCATGAAGGACTGACTCCTTGATGGCCCAAAGCTCAGGCGCTCCGCCACTAAAGGCTTTAATGTCAGCCTGGTTTTGTTCATCGCCCGGCGTGCAGAGGCTCTGAAAGTTGGAGGAGCGGTGTAGGACTTTACAAAGATCAGGCAGCACACGGACTGTGTGTGTGTGTGTGTGTGTGTGTGTGTGTGTGTGTGTGTGTGTGTTGGATTCTCTGCCAGGAAGCTAAACAGTGCTGGATGACTAAAGGTTTCATTTGAAGGGGTTTCACCAGAAAAAAGTGCCAGAGAAGAAGAAGTTCCTGGGCTTCCGAGTGGCGCATCCACAAGGTGACTGTCAACCCGGAGACCATGATTCTGAATCCAAGTTGACCCATGACCAGAAGTCCATGGCAACCGATTGGCCGAGCTCTCACGGGTGGGAGGGAAGGCATATACTCACTTCCCTGTCGGTTACAGTGATCACCAGCCAATCACGGCCGTCTGTGAGCTCATTCGTAGCGGGGGGGGGGGGGCGGATAGCGTTTTCCCTCCGAGTGTGTGAGACCGCCCCCCAAATACACATGCACAGCAGTTCATCAAGAGGAGGGTGGCAACGTCGCATGTCAAGGAGCGAGAACGTGCATGTTTACACCACTCCCTGAATGCTGGTGGTTGTGTGACCGGGAAGGCGGTACTTGACAGCTGGTAATTCGATCCCACTAAAATTAGGGGAGAAAATGGGGGCGGGGAGAAGTTCTTGTCGACGTAATCTAAGCGTGAGGTTCTGTAAAAACGACGCTGGATCTCTCAGACGATGCAAAAGCTGATGAATCAGGATTTTCATGGGTTCAAAAGGATGTGTGATGTCGAAAATGATATGACGAATGATTATTTTTGAAGAAGCTTCAACAAGGACTCGATCCATAACAACCGAACAAATATAGGAATTTACACAGAAGAGCTTCAGGCTTCTAAATAAATTAACTAAAAATAAACGTTTCTATTTTCTTCCAGTTCTATGTCCGAAAGTTGGAGCGTGGTCATGATTTTATAGATGAATACATTTAGCTCATAAAGTGGGTGGAAGCTGTGGTGCCGTGAGTCTAGTATTCGGATCAATCGGAACTGGTCATGAGCTTTGGGTAGTGAACAAAAGAACAAGATGGCAGATGGCTCAGGAGCTCAGAGTCGAGCCGCTGCTCCGTCGCATTGAGAGAGGAGCCAGTTGAGGTGGTTCGGATATCTGATCTGGTCCGAATGTCTCCCAGACGCCTCCCTGGTGTGGCATGTCTGATCGGGAAGACACCCTGGGGTTGACCCTGAACATGCTGGAAGAAGTGTCTGGGGAGAGAGACGTCTAGACCTCATTGCTCAGGTTGTTATCCCTGCGACCCGACTCTGGTTTGAGTGGAAAATGATGATGACGATGATGATGACGACGACGATGATGATGATGATGATAAACAAAACCAGGGTAGCTAGTAATGTAACAGTTAGCACATCTGCCTCACAGCAAGAAGGTCCTGGGTTCTAGTCGTCAGCTCGGTGGACTGGGGTGTTCTCTCCGTGCTTGTGTGGGTTTCCCGCCATTGCGTAACACTTGATTTGAGACTTTTCTGCTTTCTGTGACGTTATCGCGACGCGCAGAATTCTTCCCTGTGGTTATGTGGTTTTCTTATTATAAATGGATGCAGAACCAAAACAAAGTGTAAAACCAGTGGATAATAGATACTAAGCTTGTGAGCTCGGGTGGTTGTACTGGGAATTCGGTCAAAATGAACCGAGAATGTAAAATTAAACACATGGACCTTCAGCTCGACTTCATTTATTCGTTCTTTCATTCTTAAAGCTGCTTAATCCTAATCAGGGTCACGAGGAGGCTGGTGCCCATCTCAGCCGGCTGTGGGTGAGGGTTGGGTACGCCCTGGACATCTTTGCTCGCCCATCAACACACAACCGTCTACACTCAGACTCACACCTTGGGGAGATCTGGAACAGCCAATCAGCCGACTGTGCATGTTTTTGGACTGTGGGAGGAAACCGGAGGACCCGGAGGAAACTTACACAAGCGCTGCGAGAACGTGCAAACTCCACACAGACACGCCCTCTCTGAGACCGGGGAATCGAACATGGAACCTTCTTGCTGTGAGGCAAATGTGCTTCAACTCAAAACCTTTTTGTTCTCAGTTTATTTGGATGTTTTGACGGAACGCTTTCAATGTTATAAATATTTTTATATTCTGTATTTGTTCTGTGTTTTCTCTCAATGTTTCCTGTGACAAACATAAACACTCGGCCCGATGTTCCCAGGAATAGTTTTCGAAAGTGGCTGCCGGAGGAGGATCACGTGTTCATATCATAGGAGGAGCTTCAGTGCCCCGCGACAGAGCACAAGTGCGCATGTTGGACCGCAGCGTGGGCTGAAAGGGGAGGGGCGGGCGGTGGGAGGGGCGGAGGGGGTTTGCGTAGGGGGCCTTCAGGTGCTCCAATCCACTCATATCCATCCGGCACGGAGCACGCGCAACACGCTCGGATCAGCTGGATCCACCGAGAACGACACCGGGAGCACCGGCCCACACACAGCCACTCCCGACCTCACGGAAAACACACACCTATATAAATATATATACACACACACATATAGATCTATATATACACACACAGAGAGAGAGAGAGAGAGAGAGAGAGAGAGAGCATCTGCTCGTCTTTGTTGTATATTCCGGTAATCAGGCTTTGATCTGCCGCCTCTGTTTGATCTCTGAAACCCGTTTCCGTTCTTCCCTTTGAAGTCTGACTGCAAATCTGCGTTTCAATCCCTTTCTTCCTGTCCTCCTGTTTCCCCCGCGTGGAGCGTTCGAGATGTTTAAAAGAAGCAAAAGCGAAGTTTTGGTGGACGAAGAAACGTCCGAAGGGGAGGAGGACGCGCCCTGGCACCGGGAGCGCGCGGACAAGGTGAGAGACAGAGACAGAGACAGAGCGGGTGGATGGATGGATGGATGGATGGATGGATGAAACAAAGCCGTGTTTGGTAACCGTATCCCGGGTGTCATCATCCCGTGCGCGCGCGCCGGTGGAAGTGCGCCTCGGATTGTTTTTATTCTCGGAACCGGTTCTGTTTTCACGCCTTTTAATGTATTTAGTTTCTTTCTTTTTTTTCTTTCCCGTTATCACCGGGGTCCGTAGACCTCCATCCTGATTCAGTGGGATAACTTCACTTATTCGCTTCTCCATCCGCCGTGTATTGTGTAGTTTAATCACGTGAGGGTCGTTGTTAGGGTCACGTCGTTGTAGCCACGCCCCCTGACAACGCCAGCGTCTGAGAGCTCGACTTGGGCCACACAACTGCGGTGCTCCTTGCAAATAAAACCCTCAGAATGATGGTGGTGGTGGTGGTGGTGGTGGTTGTACTCGGGCTTGTTCCTTTTCAGGAAACTTCTGGAACTGTCCCTGGCTTGTGTTGGAGGATTAAATGCCATCAGGTTGAGACTTTTAATGGATTAAACTAAGCTCGGGTTCTGAGCGTGGTGCCGCTCAGGGTCTCAGGAACATTTACATTCGATCCAGTAGCAGATTTGCCTCTGCGATCACGTAAGAGAACATACAAGGAACATGAGAGAAAGTCAAGCATTTAAGGCTCATGGTGTTGGTTCAGGCGCCTCATGTGGTGGGTTCATGGTGCAGGGGTTCAGACTCGGAACCTCTTCGTCTTGAGCCCATAAGCCTTGAACCACAAAACCTCAGATATAAGGCTGAAACCTAGAAATGTGGATTTCTTTCCACAGTTTAAAAAAACACTTAAATAGGAAATGCATGATGTAATTGTGATCTCGGTATTGAGTTCTGGACTCGGCAAGGATGTTTCTGTGGTGGTTGCATGTCCTCCTCGTGTCTCTGTTGGTTTCTTCCAGATTCATAGACTTTCATCGACAGGCCAAAGACATGCACGTTAGGCTAACAACCCTCAGGTGTGAGTACGAATGATTGTCTGTGTTGGCCCTACAAAGGGTTGCCAATAGTGATACTCAGAGATGGGGTGACATTGGGCTGGAGCCTCGGAGGTTCGGAAGATTAAAGAATGATTCTGAACACACTGTTTACCTGCAATCAATCCGATAGATGTGCAGGTTTATTCGGGCCAAGAGTAAAATCTGAGTACATTTAAAATTTTTGATTTTTTTTTAACCTTCCTCACTTTGCCCGATTAGAAATTACAGTTAATGATGTTATTACTGCACAGAGACGTCTGAACTCACCCAGAAGGTTATTGGTGAAAACCATAATTTGTTCACGTGCTCGCATGGTCTACGCCATTGCTTCCAATCCATCCAAATTCTGAATCTAACTGAGGTTCAGTTGGATTTTTAATTGTCATGTAGAATACAGCGGTACCTTGACTTACGAGTGTCTTTTATAACGAGTTTTCCATGATATGAGCTTCGATCCACCAAAAATCTGCCCCATCCAACCAGCAAAATTTTGATTTACAAGCTTAGCTGGGGAAATGGCTTTTCTGGGCTGATTAGCCTCGTACTCCTCCATGCTCCGAGAACATCTTGTGCAGTGTCTCTCAATTATTTTCTGTGATGCCCCCCAACAGGAAGAAAAGACCCCCCCCCCTTCCCGCCCTGCTCACGACTATAAATAGTGTTTACTGCACTTTATATCATTTGCTCGGTGCTTTTTACACCATAGGAAACACAATGAGAGTGCCACTGCCACCTACTGTAGAGGATGTGCAATTACTCTTAATTCTCGTAAAGTCTGGTAAAAAGCATGTTCCCCCAGGGTCATACACGCCCCCCCCCCTGGCATTACACTCCCAAGAGGGGCATGTTCCACTATTTGAGAAGCACTGGCTTTGTGGGAGTTCACCATGAGCCTTTCCTCGCTGGCATTCATAGCATGCACACGCACAAAGTTCTCCTCCTCTGTTATGCACCACATGACATCTTCACCGCAGTCAATGATCGGGAGGGTTAGTTGACTTATTGTTTATTCTTGTTTTATTATTAATTATTATTCATGTTAATATACATGCATTATTATTATTACAATTATGAAATATTTATTGTTTTTACATGTTTATCTTTAATATATTAGATGAAATATTCGTGTTTGGTGCAGGTTATGAGTTTGGTAGGGGGTTGGAACGGATTAATTGGTTTTATATTATTTCCTATGGGAATTTTAGTTTTATCTAACCAGCACTTTGACTTCCGAGCTCGCCCTTGAAACGGACGAAGTTCATAAGTCAAGGTGCCACTGTATCTACAAACTGTACTGTTCAGTGGTGGAATAAAAAAATCTGGAAAATAACTTCCCAGCTGGCAAAGATGATCTGCCAACGTGACCAGCTAAGCCTGTGTTTGGCAGGTCAGGCTAATTATTTTTAGCATCAGCATGTGGATCAGTCGTGAGATTTGCACTGATTTTGATTGCAATTCATGGCTTATCTTTTGCTTTTATACAGCAGATGTGTGAACCAGAAATCTGAGTAGATGATGATGATGATGATGATGATTATGATAATGATAATTGTTGCTCTGGTAACAGGAAGAGGTGCTAAGGAGCATGTATTATCTGGGTAGCATGTCCACGATCTGGCATTAAAGGTGCTTCAGGCAAACTGGCTTTTCATTTTTCTTTGTGTTTTCATTTCACCAGCTTTGATGGAGCATTTTAAATCAAAATTGTAATTGTGAAAAATGATGTGTGCTGATGTTGCAGATAGATAGCCCTGTAGTGACCGGGTTAAAGTTGGATTTCTGTGTCATGAACAGATCCCTGTGTGGTTATAATAATACACGATGAGTACTTATGGAACTTTGCTCTTCCAATCAAATGAGTGGACTGAACCAATGGGTTGGATAATTGTTTCACAAAAATGACTTTGTCCCAACTTTTTTGAGATTTGGTGACACCATGAAATTTAAAATCAACACGTTTCCCCCTTAAAATGATACATTTTCTCAGTTTAAATTTTTCACCCTGTCATCTTTGTTCAGTTTGGAATAAAATATTGAAATTTGGAACACACCCTCCGGTCCCCCTTCTTAAAAATCGGGATCACCACCCCGGTTTGCCAATCCAGAGGTACAGCCCCCGATGACCACATGATGTTGCAGAGACGTGTCAACCAAGACAGTCCTACAACATCCAGAGCCCCGAGATATTCTGGGTGGATCTCGCTCGACCACTGAGGAGCTTTTTGACAACCTCAGTGACCTCCATTCGAGTGATGGGCGGACCCCCACCCAAACCCCCAGGGTCTTCCTCCTCTGCAGAGGATGTGTTGGTGGGATTGAGGAGGCCCTCAAAGTATTCCTTCCACCTCTCAATGACATCCCCAATCGAGGTGAGCAGCTACCCACCTCCACTGTAAACAGTGTTTGTGGAGAACTGCTTCCCCCTTCTGAGGCATTGGATAGTGGTCCAGAACCTTTTTGAGGCCAACCGATAATCACTCTCCAGGCCCTCACTGAACTCTTCCCATGCCTGAGATTTTGCATCTGCAACAGCCTCGGCTGCAGCATGTTTGACCTGCCGGTACCTGTCCGCTGCCTTGGGAGTTCCACTGGCTAATAAAACCCGATAGGCCTCCTGTTTCAGCTGGACGGCCCCCTTCACCACAGGTGTCCATCACCGGGTTCGGGGGTTACCGCCACGACAAGCATCGACGACCTTCCGGCCACAGCTATGGGCTGCCGCCTCAGCGATGGTGGCACGAAACATTTCCCATTCGGATTCCATGTCGCCCACTTCCTCCGGTACGTGGTTGTAGCTCTGCTGGAGGTGGGCGTTAAAGGCCGCACGCTTGGGCCTGCCAGGTCTCCCTGGCAGTCTCCCCACCACCGAAGCCAACTCGCCACCAGGTGGTGATCGGTAGACAGCTCGGCTCCGCTCTTCACCCGACTACATCTTGTGCATATAAAAAATATTTCAGAAACTTGATGGACTCACGAAAGTAAAAAATCTAATCAATGAAGAAAAATTTTCATCCAGTTTGGCTGAGAAGTTCAATTCGAGCGAAAATGGATCAATAGGATAAGTTTTTAAAATAATAATAATAAGTAAGTACTAAAACTCCTTTACATTAGATCTTAAACTTTATAAAGAGCAATGTGGGACCGGTGGCGTGGTGGTTAGGGTGCTGCGCTCATGATCAGGAGGTTGTGTGCTCAAATCCCAGTTCGACCCCCACTGTGCTAAGACCCCTGGGCAAGGTCTCAACCACAAGTGTGCCTGTGTTCACCCAGCAGTATCAATGGGTACCAGTAAAATATACTGGGAAGGGAACCTGCAGTGGACCAGCGTCCCACCCGGGAGGAGTTGAACTCCTGGTCGCTTCACGCTACGGATACCGGGGCTAATCACCGGCCTGATGAGCTGCTAGGCTCGGGTGGAAAAAGCAAGGACTTTTTTTAAATCGATAATAAAGATTAAAGATTTGTAGAACAGTCAGTCGGAGTGGGTTTCTCCTCTGTCACGTTGAAACCCTGGAATTCCTCCAAAGGAACGGGACATTGGAGGGTGTACAGGACGGAGGGAGGGTTGAGAGCATTGGACATTTCCCATTTTTGTTCAGCAATGTCCCACGTTCACACATTTCCTCCGGGTGTCCAGGGGAAGTACGAACACCCGCCGTGCTGAAGTTTAGTCCGGTTCAGCCGGTATGGTGTTGGGCCTCGTTCTTCCCAGCGGGTCTTGATCTGCGAATACCACTGAGGCCCAGCCGTGACGGACGAGGTCTATATTACAATCCGTAGGAACGGCTCCATTTCACGCTGAACCTCCAGCTCTGCGGCTCGCTCTTCTCTAATTAAAGCGAACTTTCTTTATCTCCGATATCATTTCTGCTTTCAGGCCACGTGGTGATTTCTTGAGGTAAAATCGTGTCTGGAGTGTTTTCTTGTCTTCGGGTCAGGTTATCGAATTGCACACGAGCATGAAATGAGTCCGAATGTGTTAATAATTTGTGTTCAAAGCTAATCATTTAGCTTTTCATTTAGCCTGACCACACCGCACCACACCTCAACGAACCGCACCGCCCCTTCATCTACCACAGCGCGTACACACAAAGCAAAGTACTCGTGTGGGTTTCTGTATCGAGTGTGCATTACTCGTGTGGCAGCCCATGTAACGTGAGGTCAAGCGGCAGCTTCGATGCGGTGTTCTTTTCATTAAAATAAAACGATGATGTTTCCATTCCGCTTTAAAAAGTATATTCGGAGACAAAAAGCATGACGGCAGCTCATGCGGACTGTTTATAAGTGTATAAAACTCAGGAGAGACATGATGATAAAACTACTTTGGCAGCCTGTGCCTTTCGCAATCCGACAAAGGTGGGTACGCCTTGAACAGGTCACTGCAGACCTTCACACCGTGGGGCGATTTGGAACCGGCAGATAGCCTGATGTGCACGTGGGAGGAAAGCCCAATCCAACCCAGGATCTTCTTGCCATGAGGCAGATATGCTAAGCACTGCCCCATTGTGCCACCCTGGATACATACACAGTAGCCATGTGATCTTTCCACGAACTCGCAATTTTCAGGCGGCTGACGATAAGTTGTGGTGATATTGCGGTATGATGATTTTTTTTTTTTTTTTTTTTTTTTTGGTAATCACCAAAGCCCTACCGTGACGTGTGTGTATAATAAAAATAAAACCACTTCAGTCTGTGGCAGGACACGGCATGATATTATCAGGGCAGCTGTTTAGAGTAACAGTTATGCGTGTTTGATTGACAGCCATCCGTCTTTAGAATCTGACAGCAGTATAAAGAGAATGATAAGCCGATGGTGGATATGTTGTGCTTTTGGTGCAGGATGATGATTCATTCAGTTCGGTGATGGTGCAGTAATAGAAAGTGCACACCTCCATATCCTGGACACGATCTTCCTCTCCGCCTCGCCTCGATCAGCGCTAGAGTTTCGTATCATCTTTCAACAGAAAGAGGAAAATATCCTCTTCATCCCATTTCCTCCATCCAGAAGGGAATCGGTTTGTCCTCAGGACCGCAGTGCTTTAACCACTTAAACGAGACATGCGTGTGTGGACTCCCAGGATCGGCGCCAGAGGAAGAAGGCAGGCTTGCTGCGATCCGAGATCGCGGTCGCTTGACCCCGTGTCGGCGCAGATGCCAATGGACTTGGGGGGGCTGAAGGGCATTTTATTTAAAATGGTTAACGTCAGAGGTTTGTTGTTGTTCAGAAGTGATTTCCATCTCAAAACAAGAGTAGGAAGAGAAGTGAGTCAGTCTCATGCTCCCGAACTCGCAGGAAGGCTGGGAAACTCCCCGCTGCCGCTCCCACTCCGTCAGTACTGCCATGAAGCAGGACAGGGTTCAGGGGGCAAAAGATTTTATATCCATTAACTCTCTGATACTTTTAGCTTCGACTGCTGAACCTTCTTCTGGGAATCAGGCCAATCTGAAGCCTCATCTCACTTTCTGCAGAAGCAGGAGAAGAAAACCTCTCAATCCTTCTATCCAAAGAAATACGAGGAGAACCCAATTCCACACAGATACGTATATACAAGGACACCTACTTACAACTTTGGCCGCATAAAGAAGGACCTACCGCCTTTCTGACTGGCTGTTACAGCCTGGTAGTGACGTGAACTCGTCTGACTGGCTGGGCTGAGTCACTACCAGGCTGGAATCGGCAATCAGAAGGGGCGGTAGGTTCTTCTTTATGTGGCGACAGCTGTATGTAGGTGCACGTGTATGTCATCGGCTCCGTGCTTCGTAACACATTACAGTCCGGTGCTGTGCTTCACAAGCAACAAACACAGTAATCTCTCAAAACATTTATTTTTGTTCGTAAACCACCTGACAACAGGAAGCTGAGTTGCCAAAACATCAGCTGTGTAGACGGTTCTGGATTCACCATCATGCTCGTCTCCGTGGCGTCTCATCCTCAGAGTCACTAGAATGCGACATCTCACCGTTACCACGAGAGATGTATTCCCTGCCCAACACATTGTCACTTTCAGGGGGGAAAAAAACGACTGCTATGCTGCAAACTTGCTTGTTAATACACTGGAACCTTGACTTACGAAATTAATCCATTCCAAGGACGAGCTTGTAAGTCAAAATATAACATAACATAACATAACATAACATGAGTGGTGAGAACAGGCCATTCAGCCCAACTAAGCTCACCATTGTCCTATTCTAAAGTGACTCCAACCTTAAAGACGCACACTCTAACCTTAAAGACGCACTTTTTTTTTTTTTTTTCATGACTAGATGGTATCCAGCACTAGATCAAGTCTGCTTTTGAAGACTTGTAAGGTTTCTGCTTCGACAACGTGGTTAGGCAATCTATTCCACACTGAAGTTTCCCTCTCTGAGAAAAAATATTTCCTAATATTTGTGCTAAATTTACCCTTAAATAACTTCCATTTATGACCCCTAGTTCTACTTACAGAACTTGGCCTAAATGTAATCGGGCATAGTTGACTTTATTAATCCCCTTAAGATACTTAAAGACCTCAATCAGATCACCTCTAATTCTCCTTTTTTGAAGACTGAAAAGGTTTAGGATCCTCAGCCTCTCCTCATAGGATTCCTTTTTTATACCCGGAATTAGCTTTGTTGCTCTTCTCTGAACTTTTTCGAGAGTCTCGATGTCTTTTTTCAAGTATGGTCCCCAGAACTGTACACAATACTCTAAATGTGGTCTAACCAATGTGTTATACAAGAGAAGGACAACATCTTTAGATCTATACTCAATACTCCTGGCTATGTAACCCACCATCCTATTTGCCTTTTTTACTGCTAACGCACGTATTCGTTAGATAAAACAAAAACTCCCATCGGAAATAATACAAAAACCAATTAATCGGTTCCAACCCCCTCCCAAACTCATATAACCTGCACCAAACACGTATATTTCATCTAATACTTTAAAGATAAACATGTAAAAACAAATATTCCATAAAAATAATTACATGTACATTACATTAATCAGAATGAATAATAAATAATAATAAAACAAGAAAAAGTCAACTAACCCTTCCGATCATCCACTGTGGCAAAGATGTCACGTGGGCGCAAAGGTGTCATGTGGGAAGGTATGAGGTGGTGCATAAAAGAGGAGGAGAA
The DNA here is from genome assembly GCA_024760905.1 of Plotosus lineatus. Taxonomy (NCBI): domain Eukaryota; kingdom Metazoa; phylum Chordata; class Actinopteri; order Siluriformes; family Plotosidae; genus Plotosus; species Plotosus lineatus. The sequence goes on from CM045738.1 coordinate 49,515,879, forward strand.
TTTTGTGTGTGTGCACGCTCTGAATGCCAGCAAGGCAAGGCTCATGGTGAGCTCCAACAAGCCTAGTGCTTCTCAAATAGTGAGGCGCGCCCCCCTGGAAGGGGGGGTACGTATGGCCCTAGGGAACATGTTTTTTTTTTTTTGCCATACTGTAGTAGAATTAAGTGTAATTGTGCATCCTATACAGTAGGTAGCAGTGGCGCTCTCACTGTGTTCACTATGGTGTAGGAAAAAAGCACTGAGCAAACGATTTTGAAGTGCAGTAAACACTATTTATAGTCGTGCGCTTGGAGGGGGGCATGAAATTTATTTTATTTTTTTTAATTATTTATTTATTTATTTTTCTTCCTATAGGGGGCATCACAGAACATAATTGAGAAGCACTGCACTAGGCGTTCTTGGCGTGCAGAAGAATACGAGGTTAATCGGCCTGGAAAAGCCATTTCCCCAGCAGAGCTCGTAAATCAAAATTTTGCTGGTTGGATGGGGCAGATTTTTGTTGGGAGCGAAGTTCGTATCATATGGAAAATTCGTGATCAGACACTCGTAACTCAAGCTACCACCGTATTTTAAATTTTCTAAATCGCAGTAGTACAAGAAGAATAAAACATTGGCATCTGCACCTCCTTCCTTGTTTTGTTAATGATGGCCTTCACTAAAATCAGATTATTTTATTCATTTCATCCAAAAGTAGCCGCTTCATTAAGAAGTTTAATTTCTTCACAGCACTGAAGCGGTTAGCGCTCGATCACCTCTGGGCTTTTATAGCCTCTACAGGAAGGAAGTGAATGAAAGCACAAGCGTTATCAAAACACCAACCCCAACCCTCCAGGACTGGGTCTCTGTATTCATGCACTATGGCCTGCTTTCTACTTTAGTGGGTTATTAATGGAGTCTTATTGTAACGGTGACTCTGCAGCCTGGCCTGGGAAAGAACACATCTGTTTACCTCAGCCCATATCGAAATAGTTTAGTGAAGTCTGGCACTGAAGACCTGCGCGGTTTGATAACGCTGTTCCCTTACACCACACGTCTCTGTTTACGTTACTCAACTAAAAATATCTCCTGATTAGCAGAAATATGTGTGTGTGTGTGTGTGTGTGTGTGTCTCTGTGTGTGTGTGTGTGTGTGTGTGTGTGTCTCTGTGTGTGTGTGTGTGTGTCTCTGTGTGTGTGTGTGTGTGTGTCTCTGTGTGTGTGTGTGTGTGTGTGTGTTTCCTTTCGTGTTGTTCACAGGCTTCTGCTTTTCAGGATAAAGAATCAGAGGGAGCAGAGGAAGTGCTGGGCCCCTCAACCAAGGTAAACACAAACATGTGCTCATGCGTACACACACACACACACACACACACACACACACACACACACACTTTTCATGCTATGGATATCATTTTGTTCCTGATAACATCGTCTCAGCGGGTTACAAAAAGTGTTTGTTGTGAATTTCCTAACACATTGAGGTGCGTTAAAGGAACGGATTTAACTTTACTCCAAATATAGACAGGTTGTTGTGTAGCATCTGACATTTTGCCACTTTGCGACGTTTATATGGCTAACAGGAGACAGAAGTCTATTTTGCCCCAACAGTGTTTTTTGTATAATATTACAATTAACCGTTATTCCATGACTTTGAGGTGGATAACCACTGAGCCTGAGGCGAATAATTATTTTAGTATACAGGGACACTACAGTGGCGCATCTGCCGAATGCTGTACATATATATTAAAAAAACGAAGGGCGGGCGAGGGAGGACCAACTGGTTTCTGACTTAAATCAAGCATGACTCATTTGAGCTAATTGGGAAGTTAAATATTATAATAAATGGATTAAAAATGCAGCCGGGATGAGAGTTGACTCTGTCACTTCCTTCTACATCATTTACGTCTTATGCATCATTTTTGAATGTTTAATTATTATAAGCATTTATAGCATTGAATATGTATTTATTGAATATACATGTGGGGCAGTGGTGGTCTAGTGGTATAGGGCGCTGGATCGCTGATCCAAAGGTTGGGGGTTCAAGCCCCACTCTCCACAAGGTTGTCACTGTCCCCCCCCCAGTGCAGCTAACTGGGTTATCAAAGGCGGGCCATGTCTGTCACTGTCTATGGTGAGAGGTTGATGTAAAAGAACCATTGCTGACTTTCGTAAAGAGGAGCTGAAAAGTCATCAGCGTGTTTCTGTCCCTTGCTAAAAGGGTTGTGACAGGAAGGGCATCCGACGTAAAAACCTCTGTCCAAATCAAACGTGCGAATCAGATGATTCACTGTGGCGACTCCCGAGTAAAAGGGAAAAAAGCTGAAAGGACGACATATGTACACATACATGTACGCATACATCAGTCAAGGGGTCCCCATCCTACTTTGCGGAAATCGGTGATGGTGTGTGTGTGTGGTGGGGGGGTCTCGGCCCCCATTAACCGTGGAAAGTGAGGGATCACTGTATCCCATTAGGTGTTATTTGAGTTGCAACCTGGCAAGTGCAAAATAAAGAGCAGAAGAGCAAGTTATATAAATATGTATAAATATAAATAAGTTTTGGTGTGCTGTAGATGGCGTGGGGTCATCCTAGGCCAGGCTATGCCCATTAAGACAGAATGGGTTCATTACGGAGTCATGTTTTTCTCTGAGGGGATCCAAATCAGGAAACAGGCCAGGTCAGGTATGAGGGCATGCGCCGGGACGGCACTTTGCTGCGTCCACCAGCCACATCCACTCATCCGGCTGTCTCCTGGCGATCGACCAGGCCTGCGCAGGGCCCATATTCCTTGGCAGGGCAGCCCTCAGCTGCGACAACCACGTCGCACGCGGCCGTCCCCGCGATCGACTCCCGCCGCTAGAATCCTGAACGGACAGGATCCGGTGTGCTGGGTCCGAAGGTGGGAAACGCACCAGGTGCCCGTAGTAGCGCAGCTGACGGTCGCGGATCAAGCAGGTTACTCTTACCATCCGCGCATCCTCGAGCACGCTCCGGTTGGTAACGAAGTCCCGCCAGTGGTATCCGAAGATGCGGCGATGGGAAGTCGTAACGAGGGAGTCCAGTTGTCATCCAAGCTCAACCGTGAGTGTCCATGTCTCACTCGAGTAGAGCAAGATAGGGAGCGCAAGGGAGCGAAAGACCGGGCTTTCATCCTCCTGCTCAGATACCTCAACAGCCACACGGTCCTGTCCAGCGAGTTCATCGCCCCGTAGGCTCAGGAAAACCATAACAGTTAAATCAAGCTATCTCTATCTAAAAATATTTTTGTGTGTGTGTGTGTGTGTGTGTGTGTGTGTGTGTGTGTGTGTGTGTGTGTCTGTCCCTGATTCCTTCATTTTGTTTTTGTGTTAATCTTAAACATGATGTTTGATTGAAATTTACCAACAGACTTTGTGGCCAGATGCATATTTGGGGGATAAAAATCATGCGTGGGCAGTGATGGTCCGGTGAAAAAGGTGCTGGATCGTTGACCCCAAGTTTAGGGGTTTAAGCCCGACTCTCAATGGGTTGTCACCGCTGTCCCCTCAATGCACTAACTGGGTTATCAAAGGCCGGCCGTGTCTCTCAGTGTCTCTGGTGCAGGTTTATGTAAAAGAACCATCGCTGACTTTCATAAAGAGGAGCTGCATAGCCGTCAGTGTGTTTCTGCCCTGCGATGGCCTGGCAAACTGTCCAGGGTGTACTCTGTCCTTGCCCAGAGTGGGCTGAGATGGGCACCAGCCTTCCGCGACCCTAATTTAGGGATAAGCAGTTCAGAAAATGAATGAATGAAAACTCAAGCGGCACGATGGCGCAGTGTTTAGCACGTCCACTTCACAGCAAGAAGGTCCTGGGCTCGATTCCCAACTCGGGTGTTTGTGTGGAGTTTGCATGTTCTCCCCGTGCTTGCATGGCTTTCCTCTGGGTTCTCCAGTTTCCTCCCACTGTCCAAAAACATGCACAGTAGGTTAATTGGCTGTTCTGAATCCTCCTTGATGTGAGTGTGTGTGATTGTTTTTGAGATGTTCAGGTGAAAACCCAGAGCGGTATTTCTGCATATAGGTCGACAATTTCAGACGGACAAGGATCGTGTGTGTGTGTGTGTGTGTGTGTGTGTGTGTGTGTGTGTGTGTGTGTGTGTGTGTGTGTGTTCACTGTAATCTACAGGATGCATTTTTTTCACAAACTCAACCAAAGCACAACAGTTCTGGGAATAGAACCAGGACACACCCTCAGTGCACATTCTCAGAAACACCCGCATGGAGAGCCGCACACTAAACATAAACACTAAATTTATCCTGAATGTTGTTATCATTCAGGATAACCAGTGTCATGTGGTAGTAATCATTTAATTATCAATAAACCAAATTAAACAAACACTTCAATTATTATTCGATTCAAATATTCAGTCGACATCACATGACATCCGGAACCCACAGTTTGCCACACTGGCAGTATGTACTGGCTCCTGTAGGTGTTTGATGTACAGTCGAATATTAATACCTTTGCCTTTGGTGTGTGTGTGTGTGTGTGCGAGAGAGAGAGAGAGAGAGAGAGAGAGAGAGAGAGAGAGAGGGAGGATATTTGGGAGAAATGGAGCTGACATAATTGTCAGTGTGCTGTGATTGGTCCAGATCTTGGTGAGGTAGTTGGACTGATCTTTTGCGTTAAACAGTAAATCATGTTATTCGTGGAGCTCAATTTGAATCAACATTAAATTCAAACAGCCACCAGATTTTAATCTCTTTATTTAAATCAACACATTCAAACACTGTTTATTCGTAAAGATTCGATCAGAGCTACAATTACCTCATATAGAATTTCACTCTCCAGCTTATCATGAACAAGAACTTTAAGTGTTTCTTGCTCTGTGTGCACGTCTCTCTCTTTCTCTGTGTGTGTGTGTGTGTGTGTGTGTGTGTGTCTCTCTCTCTCTCTCTCTCTCTCTCTCTCTCTCTTTCTCTGTGCGCGTGTGTGCGTGTGTGTGTGTCTGCGTGTGTCTCTTTCTGTGTCCGTGTGACTCTCTCTGTGTCAGCGTGTGTGTGTGTGTCTGTCTGTCTGTCTGTCTGTCTCTCTCTCTCTCTGTGTCTGTGTGTGTGTGTCTGTCTGTCTGTCTGTCTCTCTCTCTCTCTCTCTCTCTCTCTCTCTCTGTCTGCGTGTGTCTCTTTCTGTGTCTGCGTGTGACTCTCTCTGTGTCTGTGTATGTGTGTGTGTGTCTGTGTTGCTGTATGTGTCTCTCTCCGTGTCGCTCGCTCTCTGTGAGTATGTCTCTCCTTATCCGTGTCTCTCTGTGTGTGTGTCTGTCTGCCTCTCTCTGTGTCTCTCTCTGTGCCTGTATGTCTCTCTCTGTGTCCGTGTTCGTCTCTCTCTGTGTCCGTGTGTGTGTGTCTCTATGTCTGTCCATGTGTGTCTCTCACTGTCTGTGTGTGCGTGTGTCTCTCTGTGTGTGTGTCTCTGTGTTTCTGTGTGGGTGTGTGTCTCTGTGCCTGTGAGTATGTGTCTTTCTGTGTCGCTGTCTCTCTCTCCATGTGTGTCTCTCTCTCTCTGTCTGTGTGTATGTCTGTGGGTGTCTCTGTGTGTGTGGGTGTGTGTGTGTGTGTGTGTGTGTGTGTCTGTGTGTGTGTGTGTCTCTGTGTGTGTGATAAACTAATAGAAAGTGGTAAGGATATTGTGTTTGCTTGGTGTCCAGTCATGTTGGAATCAAGGGTAATGAAAAAGCCGCTAAATTTGCCAAGGAAGATCTTGGTCTTGATATAAGTGAGGGGGGAAAAGTGCCAAATACAGACCTAAAGCCTGCAGTTCATAACTTGGTTTTTAACAAATGGCAGGATTATTGGAGTGAACAAGTAGTTGATAAACTTTTTCTTATCATTCCAAGTGTGCGCTCTTTGTATCCATATAGGGAAAGAGATAACAGGAGAGATGAGAGTTTTAGCACGACTGCGAATTGGCCATACTTACACTACACATGGTTATTTGTTGAATGGGGAATTAGTACCAACTTGCGCCGTATGTTTAACACGCCTCTCAGTTCATCATATTTTAATCGATTGTACAGAATTTAATTCAGCCCCACCCTGACCTAATGATCCTAGGAGCTATGTTGTCGGGGACATAATGCCCCTGGTTAGGTCACCCAAGGCAACCAGGTCCTGGGTGAAGGTCCAGACGAAGTGCGATTCAGAAGACCCTTATGACATCGAAGAGACATCAAAGGAAGCAGTCTCCCTTGCCCGGACGCGGGTCACCGGGGTTCCCTCCTGGAGCCAGGCCCGGGGGAGGGGCTCGAAGGTGAGCGCCTAGTGGTCGGGCTTCTGCCCATGGAGCCTGGCCGGGCCTAGCCCAAAAAGGAGACATGGGTCCGCCCTCCCATGGACCCACATTCCATGGGAGGAGTTTTAGGGGTCGGGTGCAGTGTGAGTTGGGTGGCAGCCGAAGGCAGGCGTTCTGTCAGACCAATCCTCGGCTACTTACTCTGACCCTCAGGACGTGGAATGTCACCTCTCTGGCGGGGAAGGAGCCTGATCTTGTGTGTGAGGTGGAGAGATACCAACGAGATATAGTCGGGCTCACCTCAACGCATAGCTTGGGCTCTTGAACCATCCATCTTGAGAGAGGCTGGACCCTATTATATTCTGGAGTTCCTCATAGGGAGAGGCGGTGAGCCGGTATGGGTATTCTTGTTGCCCCCCGTTTCGGTGCCCAAATGTTGGGGTTCTCCCCGGTTAACGAAAGGGTAGCTTCCTTCCGTCTTCGGGTGGGGGGGACGGGTCCTGACTGTTATTTGTGCTTATGCACCAAGTGACAGTTCAGAGTACCCACCCTTTTTGGAGTCCTTGGTTGGTGTTGGAGAACACTACCTCGGGAGACTCACTCGTTGTCTTGGGAGACTTCAATGCCCATGTGACCCGGAAGGGTGTGATTGGTAGGTATGGCCTCTCCAGTCTGAACCCGAATGGTGTTTTGTTCAGGGAGGGTGTTTCGTTGTTGGACTTCTGTGCTCGTCACAGTTTGTCTATCATGAACACCATGTTCGAACATAATTGTGCCCATAAGTGCACTTGGCACCAGGACACCCTAGGTTCTGGACAATCGGGTGAAGAGAGGAGCTGAACTGTCTACCGATGGTGGTGAGTTGGCTTCGGTGGTGGGGGAGGCTGCTTTCTAGACCTGGCAGGCCCAAGCGTGTAATCAGGGTCTGCTGAGAACGTTTGCCGGAGTCCTCTGTCCGAGAAGCCTTTAACTCTCACCTCCCTGAGGAGGCGGGGGACATGGAATCCGAATGGGCCATGTTTCGTACCTCCTGAGTACATTGAGGCGGCAGCTCATAGCTGTGGCTGTAAGGTCATTGGTGCTTGTCGTGGCGGTGACCCCCGAACCCGGTGGTGGACACCTGCGGTGAAGGGGGCCGTCCAGCTGAAGAAGGAGGCCTATGGGGTTTTATTAGCCTGTGGGACTCCCGAGGCAGCAAACAGGTACCGGCAGGCCAAACGTGCTGCAGCTGAGGCTGTTGCAGATGCAAAATCTCGGGCGTGGGAGGAGTTTGGTGAGGGCCTAGAGAGTGATTATCGGTTGGCCTCAAAAAGGTTCTGGACCGCCATCCAACGCCTTAGGAGGGGGAAGCAGTGTGCCACATACACTGTTTACAGTGGAGGTGGGGAGCTGCTTACCTCGACTGGGGATGTCCTCGAGAGGTAGAGGGAATTCTTTGAGGACCTCCTCAATCCACCAACATGCCCTCCGTGGAAGAGGAAGACCCTGGGGATTTGGGTGGGGGTCCACTCATTACTGGAGTGGAGGTCACTGAGGTAGTCAAAAAACTCCTTGGTGGTCGAGCTCCAGGGTTGGATGAGATCCGCCCGGAATATCTCAGTGCTCTGGATGCTGTAGGACTGTCTTTGTTGACACATCTCTGCAACATTTGCGTGGTCATCGGGGGATTTTTAAGAAGGGGGTCCAGAGGATGTGTTCCAATTATCGGGAAATCGCACTCCTCAGCCCACCTGGGAAAGTCTATGCAGGGGTACGAGAGAAGAGGATCCGACCGATAGTCGAAACTCGGATTCAGGAGGAACAATGTGGTTTTCGTCCTGGCCGTAGCACTCTTGACCAACTCTCTACGCTCCACAGGATTCTGAAGGGCGCATGGGAGTTTGCCCAATCTGTCCACATGTGCTTTGTGTATTTGGAGAAGGTATTCGACGGTGTCCCTCAAACAATCTTCTGTGGCGTGCTCCTAGAGTACGGCGTTCCGGACCCGTTGCTACGGGCCATTCAGTTGCGGTATCACTGGAGCCAGAATTTGGTCCGTATTGGCAATAACAGGTCGAATTTGTTTCCGGTGGGAGTTGGAGTCTGCCAAGGCTGTCCTTTGTCACTGATTCTGTTCATAATTTTTATGGACAGAATTTCTAGGTGCAGTTGAGGCGTTGAAGGGTTCTGGTTTGGTGGCCAGCGAATCTCGTCTCTGCTTTTTGCGGATGATGTTGTCCTTTTGGCTTCATCAAGTCGGGACCTCCAGCTTTCATTGGAGCGATTTGCAGCCGAGTGCAAAGCAGCCGGGATGAGGATCAGTACCTCCAAGTCAGAGGCCATCTCAGTCGGACAAGGGTGGAATGCACCCTCCGAGTCGGGAATGAGGTCCTGCCACAAGTATCTTGGGGTCTTGTTCACGAGTGAGGAAAGCATAGAGCGGAATATCGACAGAGGGATCGCTGCAGCCTCTGCTGTTAAGCAGGTCCGTCGTGGTGAAGAAGGAGCTGAGCCGCAAGGCGAAGCTCTCAATTTACCAGTCGATCTATGTTCCAACCCTCACCTATGGCCACGAGCTCTGGGTAATGACCGAAAGAACAAGATCATGGATACAAGCGGCTGAAATGAGCTTCCTTCATCGGGTGGTGGGGGTTCTCCCTTAGTGATAAGGTAAGAAGCTCTACCATTCGTGGAGAGCTCGGAGTAGATCTGCTGCTCCTCCGCATTGAGAGGGGCCAATTGTGGTGGCTCAGGCATCTGGTCAGAATACCTCCCAGACGCCTCCCTGGTGTGGTGTTTCGGGCATGTCCAACCGGGAAGAGACCCCGAGGTCGACTTAGAACATGCTGGAGGGACTATGTCTCTCGGCTTGTCTGGGACCGCCTCAGTGTCCCCCCCGGGAGAGTTGGAGGAAGTGGCTGGGGAGAGGGACGTCTGGACCTCTTTGCTTAGGTTGCTGCCCCCGTGACCCGACCCTGGACTAATGGGTTATGATTATGATGATGATGATGATGATGATGATAAATTTAATTCAGTCAGAAACAAATATTTTAGTGTTACTTCACTGAAGGAACTGTTTACGGAATCTAACGCTTATATTATTTTAAACTTTTTAAAAGAAATTCATATATATTATAAACTATAATCATATTATGCCTTTTATAAATGTTTGTTTATAAACAACTGTGCTCCATATTTATTTAATATACTCGATGCTGCTATTTACCGTTTTTGGCATAATACAACACTTGCGATGTTGAACATGCCGTAAAATCTCATTCATTCTCACTGTGTGTCTGTGTGTGTGTGTGTGTGTCTCTCTCTCTCTGTGTGTGTCTCTCTCTCTCTGTGTGTGTCTCTCTCTCTCTCTCTCTCTGTGTGTGCCTCTCTCTCTCTCTCTCTCTCTCTCTCTCTCTGTGCCTCTCTCTATCTCTGTGTCTTTCTGTGTCGCTCTGTGTCTCTCTCTGTGTGTCTGTGTGTCTCTCTCTCTCTGTCTCTTTCTCCCTCTGTGTCTCTTTCTCCCGGTCTGCATCTCTCTTTCTCTCTGTCCGTCTCTGTGCGCGCGCGTCTCTCTCTCTTTGTGTGTGTGTGTGTGTGTGTGTATGTGTTTGTCTCTCTCTCTCTCTCTCTCTCTTTCAAGTTGGTGTAGTTTTCAGGTCACTGAGTCTGCATAGAAACACTGGACTTGATTGCTTTTAGGATTTTAGTGCAGAAATTATGCTTGAGTCTATAATCTTTTTCTTTCACACACACGCACACATTCTCTCTCTCTCTCTCTCTCTCTCTCTCTCTCTCTCTCGCTCTCTTGCATACTGACACACCATTGAACTCAAACCGTGAACAGGATTTTGAGATTTGAAGTTTGATGAAATCTGGAGGGCAAGAGGTAAAATGTACCAATTTTTTATCACCCTGTAAGCTGTAAATCTGTTCTGGTATTTTTTAAATCCCAAACGTCTGACGACCTTTAATCAGGACAGCGTCTACAAGACTCTGTACACCAGCCAAACAATGATCGATCACGGGTTGTTGTAACACACTCCCAGATTACAGACCCTCTGAATCAACAGATGCAGTGTTTGCTTTGAGGATGCTAATAGAGAAGTACAGAGAAGGTCAGAGGGAGCTGCATTGTGCCTTTTGTGGATCTGGAGAAAGCATATGACAGGGTGCCGAGAGAGGAACTGTGGTATTGCATGAGGAAGTCTGGAGTGGCAGAGAAGTATGTTAGAGTGGAGCAGGACATGTATGAGAGATGTAAGGCAGGGGTGAGGTGTGCTGTCGGTGTGACAGAAGAGTTCAAGGTGGAGGTGGGACTGCATCAAGCTGCAGCTCTGAGCCCCTTCTTGTTTGCTATGGTGATGGACAGGCTGACAAACGAGGTTAGACAAGAATCTCCATGGACTATAATGTTTGCAGATGACATTGTGATCTGTAGTGAGAGCAGAGAACAAGTGCAGGAAAACCTAGAGAGGTGGAGGTATGCCCTGGAAAGGAGAGGAATGAAGGTTAGCCTCAGTAAGGCAGAATACATGTGTGTGAACGACAAGGACCCAACAGGAACGGTGAGGTTACAGGGAGCAGAGATAAAGAAGGTGGAGGATTTTAAGTACTTAAGCTCAACAATCCAGAGCAATGGAGAGTGTGGAAAAGAGGTGAAGAAGCGTGTGCAGGCAGGTTGGAATGGTTGGAGAAAAGTGTCCGGTGTGATGTATGATAGGAAGGTATCGGCAAGAATGAAAGGAAAAGTGTACAAGACGGTGTTGAGACCAGCGATGTTGTATGGTTTAGAGACAGTGGTCCTGGGGAAAAGACAGGAGGCAGAGCTGGAGGTAGCAGAGATGAAAATGTTGAGGTTCTCTTTGGGAGTAACGAGGATGGATAGGATCAGGAATGAATACATCAGAGGGACAGCACATGTAAGACGTTTTGGAGACAAAGACAGAGAGGCTAGATTGAGATGGTTTGGACATGTCCAGAGGAGGGATAGTGAGTATATTGGTAGTAGGATGCTGAGGTTGGAACTACCAGGTAGAAGGCCTAGAGGAAGACCAAAGAGAAGATTTATGGATGTGGTGAAGGAAGGCAGTTGGTGTAAGAGTAGAAGATGCAGAGGATAGGGTGAGATGGAGGCAGATGATTCGCTGTGGTGACCCCTGAAGGGAACAGCTGAAAGGAAAAGAAGAAGAAGAAGAAACTAAACAATGAGGCTTTTATTTCTATTGATTATTTACAACACAAGAAGGTCCTGGGTCTGATTCACAGGCTTGGTGATGGCATTTCAATGTAGCGTTTGCATGTTCTCCCTGTTTGTGTGACTGTTCTGTGCGGGGTACCTCAGTGTACATTCACAGTCCAAAGACATACACTTTAAGCTAATTGTGATATAATTAAATAAGGTTCATGTTGAACAGGATGAAACTGAATCATGAAGCAGATGTTGCCTGATGTTTGTTGCTGCTGTTTCCTACAGGACTCCAAGATCAAGAAGGTAAAAACCAAGAAGGACAAAGGAGACAAGAAGCTGTTTCCTTCTCAAGATGATGAGCACTTCCTGCTTACAGGGGTCACAGTCTCGCACCGAAAAGGGTAAGCAATTCAACTCGATCTCAGACGTCCTTGTGCACTGTACAGGGCTCTCGCGGATCTCGTCTGCTTTCGGATTGGACCGCTAGGAATGAAATAAATAACATACGGCCCTGAAACATTAACTCAACGGGTCTCCGTTGTGCACTGCTGAAGAAAATCCCGCCCCAAAATCCCACCCCACCCCTCATCTTATCCCGTGTTTCCTTCCACAGCTGGAGCAATGATCTGCTCCTTAAAACTCGGCTTCCTATGTATGAGGCTGCAACAGAGAATAACCAGAAAAATATCACACCGGTCTCGTGAGAGGCGTCTGGGGTTTAATTCTATCCATGTGGAATTTGGGGTTCTGTGGTTTTAAGAGTTTTGTTTGTTTGTTTTTATTTGTTAATTACTTAAAAGAAAAATGCATCAATGTGAAGTAACAGCACATTCATGTCCTCACGTTCCCCTCGGACATACTCGGCTGAAATGGGATCACGGTTGCCTTCGGCGTCTGTTCGTTGTGGGAGCGCCGCGGTTTCAGTGAATTGAACGATTGTTCTGAAAGTTGGTTGCCGGACATATCTTCGTGGCCCCCAGACTCCTATTTAAAATAAACTATGTGAGTGATTGTAACATTCTAATTACTATCAGTCGTTAATGTGATATTTTTACTGTCTACAATAACAGGATGACGGTGTAGAGCAGCCGCCGTGTGCACAGAATATTATATAACCAATATACACACGTTCAGTTCTTCCACTTTCTGGTTATGTAGAAACGGTGATTTCCCTCCACTAATAATTTTATCATTGCTATTATCATCAGATCAGCTAAGAAGAGCATGGAGGAGGAAAAGGAGAAGGGGAAAGCGCACTCGGAGAAAGACCGTGTCCACTGCCTTTGGGGCAGCATCACCAAGACCATGGGTCAGATGACTCCGAACCGAAAGATGGACAGGATGGAGGGCTGGGAGCCACCACAGCTGAGCGAAGACGTGGAGGGCAAGAGAAGCGACGGCGAGGGAAAGAAGAGCGACTCGTCTCCACTCTCTACCGGACTCTCGCTCTCCCTGCCTGGCTCTCTGACCCTGCCGTCCTGGACAGGCATCTGCTCGGATGAAGACTCTTCACGCTACGCCAGTCTGAGCGAGCCACAGGCCACAGGACCTTCGCAGTGGGCCGCTCGTGCTAGAGATAAACTGGCAGCTGTGCGACGCCGTAGCCCTGGCAGCCAATCAGACAGTGCGTGGGAAGGGCTTAAATGAGAAATCCAACATGATCGTGACACCAAACACTTGAGCGCATGGAAATATAACTTGGATTGGATCGCATGCACTGATGCAAAACGGCAAGTGAAGGGAATGAGGACACGCCACTTTGAGTGGGCTTAATCACTCGATGTGTTTCTTTTGAGGTTGGAAACTACGCAGGACGGGAATGACTGGACACTTTATACACTTGCCTTTTTTGCTAAAACTAAACTGGTCAGCTTTTCTTTCTTTCTTTTTTTTTTTTTTATTGAAGGACACGCCTTATTTATGGGTGTTCTCTAACATACCTGTTGCCTTGTTCACCTGTGGCACAAGACTGTGACAATGAAATGCTTCACGTTAGACCAAACATTTAAAAATTTAATTGTAATAATTAATTGAAATCAGCCTTAAATCTTTGATTGTTTGACCAACTGCTTGGACATCTTGTTTTTGTCTGAAAGTTTGCTCCGCTGCTCAAAGCCACAGACAGGGGGCGATGTAAGAGACTACTGTGCCTTATAAGCTGGCTCACGACTGGCGATGCTCTGATTTCAGACCAAATGAAGTGGAAAAAGTGAGGAAACCATTTAAAAAATGCCTTACACCATCTGACTGTGAACACTGCGTGCTATTGGACCTGCTTTTGTTTCATTAATCATCACAGAATACGAGTCTGAGTTCAAACAGTTCCCGCTGTGGGTACAATCTCACAACTCGGCTGTTAGGAGCAGAGGCAGTGCACGCGCAGATCTGCCAGCCTTTCAGAATAGCGTTGTCTTTGTTGGGGTACGCTGGCAGAGGAGCCACCACAATTGAAACGTGACCCTTGAATGATGAAAAACTATGTAGGTCATGTGTAATCTCGACTCCCTCCCCCTGACTTGTCTCAGAAACGAACACGTAGACCTTTAGGTTTATCATAAGTTAAATACATAAAACCAAATAATTCACCTAAAAAAAACCCCCCACACACAATTCGAAATTGGCGTGCACGTATAGACAGGGTTTTAGGTCATACAGTCGGCCCCCTACATACGAAATTAATCCGTTTCAGAGCCTTTTTCGTAACGCGGGGATTTCGTCAGTAGGGGTCGCATGTTAAACGCCTGATTTGTTCCAGGGCTCCAGTCTTTAGACTGGATAAACCCCATAAACCCTTTAAAATGATAAAAGTACACCAGTTTTGTATGAAATATGTGTGAAAAGTAAAAGAAAATTATTTATTAAACCATTTAAACATTTTATTAACACAAACCATTTTATTAACATTTATTAATTAAACCATTATTAACACACACACACACACACACACACACACCTGTCTGTCTCTCTCTCTCTCTCTCTCGCGCGCGCACGCTGCGGGCTATGCCCACAAGACATGGAATTCAAAGTGCATTCCCTGCTTGACGAAGGTCCAAACTCAACTTTAACTTGATTCCTTGAGGGATCGGAATTCCAGATGAGCTCAAACGGGCCACATTTATTAAACATTTACTGAATTAAACGACTTAAAAAACTAAACTAAAAACTAGAGTTAAGCTTCCTTCTGTCTCTATCTCTGTCAGAATTACAGTACCTGTTTGAAAGATCAAAGGTCCTCACTGTATTTTTTTTACTTTAAGGTCTCCTTCTGGTTCTGCGTCATCCCTCCTAGCCAATGGGAGGCCAGTGGGGCGGGATGTTGAGAGACAGCCAATGAAAGAGCAATTCGCACATTGTGTGAAATTTTGATTGGCGCGTTTGAATTTTGAATTTCTTTTCAGAAAAAAGGAGGTTGTTTTCGTATCCAGGAGACGGAAACTTAGGAAAATGATCTTTGTAACTTGGGGATTTCGTACCCAGGGGTCTTCGTAAGTAGGGGTCTGACTGTACACTGATTTACACTTCTTACCTAAGCCGTAGCTATTGTCAATATTCGTGGGGGTGTCAAATATTTACCGTATACGTACTTGCACAAAGGTTGTTTGTCTCCTCTAGGAGGCACTGCTGCATAAAATACCTAGACGTACTATTTTTATACGTCGAAGAATTGCGGGGTGCGAGTTTCCTGTTTT
The DNA here is from genome assembly GCA_024760905.1 of Plotosus lineatus. Classification (NCBI taxonomy): domain Eukaryota; kingdom Metazoa; phylum Chordata; class Actinopteri; order Siluriformes; family Plotosidae; genus Plotosus; species Plotosus lineatus. The sequence goes on from CM045738.1 coordinate 49,530,962, forward strand.
GACTTGAGGAATAATAATCACAAAAGTTTGTAAACAGCTTAAAAACCAAACGAATTCTCAGTGAATGCAGTTGAAAGTCATTTAGCTTGTTGCGCAACCCAAAGCTAAACTTTCCAAAACCAGGCACCACATGATTTAACTGCTCATTATAATGAACTACAGCAGCTATAGAACCTCACATGGTCTCTATTTATATAAAGCCTATATTGTAATAGATAACTGACTTTGGATCACTGGAAATGTGGTGGTTCCACACGAACCAATCACATCGTTTGTGTGTCGGTACACCACAGGTCTGGACGAATGAACTGGCTACGATATAGCGCCGTACCCTGTATTATAGCCTGTGTACACCAACCTCAGATGCACCGTATCAATTGATGAATATCGATTTACGGTTCATTATCAGGCTTTAACCTGTAGGGGCTCGGGGGGGGGATGCCACCACAGTTCCATTTTAGTCTTGATGTTGCGGATTCACACGTTCACACTTTTAAAAGCTTTATGTGACACGGATTTCCGATTTCTGTGGAAATGTTTCTGATTTTGTCCTGTGATGGTCTGACAAGCTGTTCAGACTGAATCCTGCCTTCACCTTTAGAGTCGGCCGAGATGGGCACCATCCTCCCCCATGACCCTAATTAGGATTAAATGGGCTCAGAAAATGAATGAATGTTTGTAATCTCTGACTCTCCGTGGGTTGGCAGGTCTGCGGATAGTCAGCCTTAAGAGTGTTCGGAGAATGTTATCAGATATAAATGTTGTCACTGCCTTATGAAATGAATCTACTACTGTAATGGCTGCACTCCTTTTCTTTCCTCCATTTGAGCCATGAAAAGGAAAAAAGAGCAAAACTACTGTACTGCTACTGACGCTGAGCTTCAAGTTCAGGGTGTCCTCTGAATACTCCAGGTTTCCGCCCACAGTCCAAAGAACTGTGCATTAGGCTGATTGGTTGCTCCAGATTGCCCTTCAATGTGAATGTGTGAATAGATGTGGGTCTAAACTCTGCAGTGGCCTGGCGAGTTGTTCAGGGTGTAGCCCAGCTTGGAGTGTCAGCTGACACAGGCACCAGCCTCTCAGTTTTTCATTCATTCATTTTCTGAACCACATAATCCTAATTAGGGTTTCAAGGAGGAACCATCTATTCCGACTCTGAGTGAGGGTGGAGTACACCCGGAAAACTTGCCAAGCCGTCGCAGGACCGCCTCCCAGTCATGGAAGGTCAAAAGTACCACTGATCAGGGGGTGCCAGTACTTCCACTGATCTCATTCCAAAACCTAAAGCCTTCCCCATCTAACGCTCATCTGTCGTCCTCCCTCTGGCCGGACTTAGTCTCGAGTGGAGACTATGCCGATGCTCGCCGTGACGGGTCAGACTCCGCCAGACCTTCATCGACTGAATTCAATAGAAATTTAACACAATCACACGTCAAATTCTACTGAGGATACTGATCGCTATACACGAGTTTTCTCATCACGTTCTTTCTGTTCTCTTAAATTCTAGAAGGTTTTTTTGATTTGATTTTTTTTCCCTCTTTGCTGAAAGTTCTTGTATCGTTTTGACTTCGAGTTTTTGATTGCAAATAAAGCATCATGCAACAGTCAGGCTCGATGTGCTTTTGTTCATCAGTGTACTTGTAAACCAGTGGAACCAAATAACGCAAACAGGGCGGAGCAGTCCGACCCAGACCCAACCACCTGGAGTCCTCTGTCTGTCAATGACCGCCACAGTTTTCAGCCAAATTCTTTTTCCATCACACGTTTTAGTGACACCAAACGGTGCTGAATAGTGTTCAGAGTTTCATATCCGGCCAGTAAGTCAAACGATTCTTCTGATAATTCGAATCATTTGGTTCATCTCGGCAAGACTCTGGTTTTGAATAAAATAGCAATGGGGACAGTCGGGGCCTAATGGCTAGAGAGGCGGCTTTAGGAGTGAAAGGTTGATTGTTTGATTTTTGGGAAAACATTTCTGCGGGTGGGTGGATTGAGCTGGCACCTCCTCCTTCCTTCACATTAATGGCTGAAGTGGCCTTGAGCAAGACACCTGACTCCCCACTGCTCTCTGAGCACCCTGTGTGTGGGGGTGTGGCAGCCTACTGCTCCGTGTGTGTGTGTGTGTGTGTGTGTGTGTGTGTGTGTGTGTGTGATATTAATACACTATAAAATGAGCCACTGGGTTGCCAAATGATTTGGTTCTGATTGATGAACTGAGCCATTTGAGACACAACTCTTTCAGCTCCAACTCAACAATCAGTCACAACTGATCAATAGTAAATTCTTTAATAGCTGGCCTGTAGTGAACAAACTACCAAGGAGTTACTCTGGAATCAAGAGTTGACTCATCATCCTCTTTTTGCTAAATCCAGGCTTGGCTCGCAGAGGAAGCAACCTAAGTGGCGAGGTCCACACGTCCCTCTCCCCAGTCACTTCGCCCAGCTCTTAAAGGGGGACACTGAGGTATTGCCAGTCCAGTCGAGAGACATAGTCCGTCCAACCTGTTCTGGGGGGGCCCCCGGGGTCTCTTCTTGGTTGGACATGCCCGAAATGCCACGTCTAGGTGTTCTGACCAGATACCAGAGCCACCTCAACCGGCTCCTCTCGACGTGGAGAAGCCGTGGTTCTGCTCCAAGCTCCTCCCAGATGGCCAAGCTTCTCACCCTCAGTCGACTCCAATATAAAATGGAAACGAGTCTCTCCGAAGCCGAATGAGTTGATTCGTGGTGATGAGCAAAGCCACTTACTTGGGAGAAAAGGAAGTTGGTTCTTTTGAATGAGTCAAAACATTTTGTTTGTTTCAGCAAGTTGTCTGGTGATGAACCTGACATGTGAAAATCTTATTGATGAGAAAAATCAATTAGAAGCTGGAAGAGTCAAATATATTTGCATTCCATTGACTCAGAGAACCAATCAGAGTCAAGACTCCTGATTCAAATGAACTGAATTAAAAATGAGGACGGTATGGCGGTTAACATGTCCGCCTCACAGCAAGAAGGTCCAGGGTTTGATTCATGGGCTCAGAGCATGTTTTTTTTTTTTTTTTTTTAATTAATTTTTCTTTGTGTGTGTGTGTGTGTGTGTGTGTGTGTGTGGAGTTTGCACGTTCTCCCAGTGTTTGCTTGGGTTTCCTCCCACAGTCCAAAGACGTATGCTGTAACGTAATAAGCTGTTCAAAATTACCTGTGTGTGTTACCCTGCAGTGGTCTGGTGAGCAGTTTAGGGTGTACTCCCTTGCACAAAGTTGGCTATGATGGACGCCAGCCTCCCTGCAATCCTAATTAAGAGTAAGTGGTTCAAAAACTGGATAAATGAATGAATAAAATGAGTGAACTGCTTGGGGATCATAGTAATTCGTACGTCCGCCTCACAGCTAGAAGGTCCTGAGTTTGATTCTCAGCTCAGGTGTTTCTGTGTGGAGTTTGCATGTTCTCCCCGTGCTTGCGTGGGTTTCTTCTGGATGCTCCGGTTTCCTCCCACAGTCCAAAAACATGCACAGTAGAGCACGTGGCTGTTCCAGAGTTCCCTTAGATGTGAGTGTTGGTTCTGTGATGGCTTGGTGAGCCATCCAGGGTGTACTCTGCCATTGCCCGGGGTCAGCTGAGAATGGGTGCCAGCTTCCCTGCAACCCTAATTTAGGACGAAATGTTTAAGAAAATGAATGAATGACTGAATGACTGGTTGGGAACCAAGAGGAGATTCCTTTCAGTGAGTCGAATCATTTAGAAGAGTCGACTCTTTTGACTCTGCAGTTCACCTCATCAACTGGAGTCAGTTTTGACTCGTAAGTAGTTTGATGGTTTGCAGGAAGCAAAATGAGTCGATTTGGGTTTTTTCTTATTTTTTTTGGCTTCCCAACGACTCGACCCAGTAATTACCACTTTAATCACTCAATCGTATGCTGTACGGTTTAATTCTACCATAGTCGCAGGGAGGCTGGAGCCTCTCTCAGCCAACACCGGGTGAAGACGGGGTACACCCTGGACAGCATGCCAGACCATTGTAGGGCCAACACACACAAAGACACTCACACGAAAAGGGCAATTTCGAACAGCTAAAAGTGTCCACCTATATAATATGGGACGAAACTAGAGTACCCAGAGGAAGCCAACGCCAGCATGGGAGGAACATGTAAACTTGACATAACCACCATTGCTGAGACCGGGACTACTGTGAGGAGGATGTGCCAACCACTACGCCACAGCACTGCCTCTAACCAGAGTGCAATCTGCGAGTAAATGTGAAAGTACAGTGGTACCTTGACTTATGAAATTAATCCGTTCCGATGGCGAGCTTGTAAGTCAAAATGTTCGTTCGATAAATCAAAAATTCCCATCGGAAATAATAGAAAACCAATTAATCTGTTCCAATCCCGTCCCAAACTCATATAACCGGACACACACATGTATATTTGACCTAATATATTAAAGATAAACATGGAAAAACATTTTTCATCATAATAATAATACATGTACATTAACATTCATAATAATATAATAATAAAACAAGAATAAACAATAAGTCAACTAAACCTTCCGATCGTCGACTGCAGCAAAGGTGCCATGTGGGCGCGAAGATGTCACGTGGGCAGGCAGGAGGTGGAGGAGGAGAATTTTATGCATGTGCACACTATGATTGCCTGCAGGAAAGGCTTGTGGTATGCTCCCACAAGGACAGTGCTTCTCAGATTGTGGGGTGGCATGTATGACCCTGAAGAACATGCTTTTTTGCCATACTGTTCTAGATTTAAGTGTAATTGTGCATCCTCGACAGTAGGGGGCAGTGGGGCTCTGTGTTCCCCATGGTGTAGGGAAAAAGCACCGAGCAAATGATATGAAGTGCAGTAAACACTATTTATAATCGTGTGCCGGGGAGAGCGTGAAATGTTTTTTTTTCTTCCTATAGGGGGCGAGGTGGGAGGCGTGTCCGTAGGCAGAGAGAGAAGAGGAAAGGCATGAGTCTAGGACTGAGAGTGGGGACTTTGAATGTTGGAACTATGCACAGAAAAGGTAGAGAGCTGGTTGACATGATGCAGAGGAGGAAGGTGGACATACTGTGTGTTCAGGAGACCAGGTGGAAAGGTAGCAAAGCTAAAAGCTTAGGAGCAGGGTTTAAGCTATTTTATCACGGTGTGGATGGGAAGAGAAATGGAGTCGGAGTCATCTTGAAGGAGGAGTTTGTCAGGAATGTTCTAAAAGTGAAAAGAGTGTCAGACAGAGTGATGAGTCTCAAGTTAGAAATTGAAGGTGTAATGCTCAATGTTGTTAGTGCTTATGCCCAACAGGGAGGATGTGAGCTAGAAGAGAAGGAGAGATTCTGGAGTGACTTAGATGAAGTGATGCAGAGTACCACCAGAGGTGAAAGAGTGGTCATTGGTGCAGACTTCAATGGACATGTTGGTGCAGGAAACAGAGGGGACGAGGAAGTGATGGGCAGGTTTGGTATCCAGGACAGGAACACAGAAGGACAGATGTTGATAGATTTTGCAAAAAGGATGGAAATGGCTGTGGTGAATACTTTCTTCGAGAAGAAACAGGAGCATAGGGTGACTTATAAAAGCGGAGGTAGGAGCACACAGGTAGACTACATCTTGTGTAGGCGATGTAATTTGAAGGAAGTCAGTGACTGCAAAGTCATCGTGGGTGAGAGGGTTGCCAAACAGCATAGGATGGTGGTGTGCAGGATGACTCTGATGGTGAGAAAGGTGAAAAAGGCAAAGGCAGAGCAGAAGACAAGGTGGTGGAAGCTGAAAAAGGAAGAGGTCGTGTTGTCTTCAAGGAGAAGTTGAAACAGGCTTTGGGTAGTCAGGAAGTGCTTCCAGATGACTGGACAACCACAGCAAATGTGATCAGGGACACAGGTAGGAGAGTACTTGCTGTGTCCTCTGGAAGGAAAGTAGATAAGGAGACTTGGTGGTGGAATGAGGAACTGCAGGAGTGTGTACAAAGGAAGAGGTGAGCGAAGAAGAAGTGGGACATTGAGAGGACCAAAGAGAGTAAACAGGAGTACAGGGAGACACAGCGTAAGGCAAAAGTAGCAGTGGCTAAGGCCAAACAGAGGGCATATGATGACTTGTATGATAGGTTGGATAGTAAAGAGGGAGAAAATGATCTATACAGGTTGGCACAGCAGAGAAATAGAGATGGAAAGGACGTGCAGCAAGTTAGATTGATAAAGGACAGAGAGGGAACTCTATTGACTGATGACAGAAGTGTGCTGGGAAGATGGAAAGAGTACTTTGAACAGCTGATGAATGAGGAAAATGAGAGAGAAAAAAGAGCAGAAGAGGTAACCATTGAGGGGCAGGATGTAGCAAAGATCAGTAAGGGTGAAGTGAGAAGGGCATTGAAGAGGATGAAGAATGGAAAGGCAGTTGGTCCTGATGATATACCTGTGGAGGTATGGAAGTGTCTAGAGAGGTAGTGCAGTAGATTTTCTGACAAGAACATTCAACACGGTACTGGAGAGTGAGCAGATGCCGGAGGAGTGGAGGAGAAGTGTGCTGGTGCCCATTTTTAAGAACAAGGGAGACGTGCAGAGTTGCAGCAACTACAGAGGGATAAAGTTGATGAGCCATACGATGAAGTTATGGTAAAGAATAGTGGAAGCTAGACTAAGGGCAGAGGTCAGCATTTGTGAACAACAGTTTGGTTTCATGCCAAGAAAGAGCACCACAGATGCAATGTTTGCCTTGAGGATGTTAATAGAGAAGTACAGAGAAGGTCAGAGGGAGCTACATTGTGCCTTTGTGGATCTGGAAAAAGCATATGACAGGGTGCCAAGAGAAGAACTGTGGTATTGCATGAGGAAGTCTGGAGGGGCAGAGAAGTATGTTAGAGTGGTGCAGGACATGTATGAGAGATGTAAGACAGTGGTGAGGTGTGCTGTCGGTGTGACCGACGAATTCAAGGTGGAGGTGGGACTGCATCAAGGGTCAGCTCTGAGCCCCTTCTTGTTTGCTATGGTGATGGACAGGCTGACAGACGAGGTGAGACAAGAATCTCCATGGACTATGATGTTTGCAGATGACATCGTGATCTGTAGTGAGAGCAGAGAACAAGTGCAGGAAAATCTCGAGAGGTGGAGGTATGCCCTGGAAAGGAGAGGAATGAAGGTTAGCCTCAGAAAATCAGAATACATGTGTGTGAATGAGAAGGACCCAGGAGGAACGGTGATGTTACAGGGAGCAGAGATAACGAAGGTGGAGGATTTTAAGTACTTGGGCTCAACAATCCAGAGCAATGGAGAGTGTGGAAAAGAGGTGAAGAAGCGTGTGCAGGCAGGCTGGAATGGTTGGAGAAAAGTATCCGGTGTGATGTGCGATAGGAGAGTGTCAGCAAGAATGAAGGGAAAAGTGTACAAGATGGTGGTGAGGCCAGCGATGTTGTATGGCTTAGAAACAGTGGCGCTGGAGGAAAAGGCAGGAGGCAGAGCTGGAGGTAGCGGAGATGAAAATGTTGAGGTTCTTCCTGGGAGTAACGAGGATGGATAGGATCAGAAATGAGTATATCAGAGGGACAGCCCACGTAAGATGTTTTGGAGACAAAGTCAGAGAGGCTAGATTGAGATGGTTTGGACATGTACAGAGGAGGGATAATGAGTATATTGGCAGTAGGATGCTGAGGTTGGAACTACCAGGCAGAAGGCCTAGAGGAAGACCGAAGAAGAGATTTATGGATGTGGTGAAGGAAGACATGAAGGTTGTTGGAGTCAGGAAAGAAGATGCGGAGGACAGGGTGAGGTGGAGGCGGATGATTTGCTGTGGCGACCCCTGAAGGGAGCAGCCGAAAGTAAAAGAAGAAGAAGAAGGGGGCATCATTGAGAAGCACTACACAATAATTGAGAAGCACTACACAAGACATTCTCAAAGTGCAGAGGAACACACGCGGAGGAATACGAAGCTAATCGGCCCGGAAAAGCCATTTCCCCAGCAGAACTCATAAATCAAAATTCTGCTCGTTGAATGGGGCAGATTTTTGGTGGATCAAAGCTCGTATCATGGACAAGTCGTTATAAAAGACACTCGTAACTCAAGGTATCACTGTATTTATTAATGAGATGAAGACTTGAGGCAGGACTGAAAACACCAACTGTTTTTTTTGAAGGTGAGTGGTCAGAGCATGATCGAGGTACGATAGAAAAGAAACAGATGTGAGCAGTGATTCGCAGCTGTCGCTTTTCATTCTCAAAATCTCAAATTTGTCTCGTGAAATATGCGGCATCGCATTTCGGTCACCTGGTTCATAAAATTGTTCTAAATCATTTCAAACATTTTTCTAATTTCCACAAATGTTTCAAAATGGGGCTCTGATGTGGAGCAGTCTGTTCTCAATCAGTGCACGTATGTCGCCAGGAGGGCGCGGAGGCGTGGTTTCGCTCGCAGATTATTCATTATTGTTCGCAAGGAAAAGTGACAAGTGGGAGACTTTGATGCATAAATTTGAGACTTGCTGGTATTTGCCATATTCTGTTTATATTTTGTCATTCGTATTTTGTTTTCATTTTGTTCTGGAGAATAAAAAGTGAACAAAACATGACTGATTTATGATGGGAAGATTTGCCTTTTTTTGCCAAACACTCCCAAACCAAGCAAAAAAATCTGATGCACAATTTTCTGGTGACTTTTCTACACATTTAAATCACAAAATATTTGCTTGCATGTGGAGTTGGAAAAAAAAAAATTGTAAAAAGCATAAATTTGCCTCAGTGGCTTTTGTACCTCTAGGGCGATTGGCCCTTTTGTACCACGACCATGTGGTGATGTCATGTCGGGATTTCTGTTTCACGCCGATACAAACCAACGTAACGACGGGATCACATTCCCTCACAAATCATCACAAGTCTTTTTCCATATTTTTAGCAAATCTTTATATGTACAATCAAAGGCAAAACTTCTCTCTGGCGAAACTTCATTCATTACATCCATGTTTCAGGAATATAAGAATATTACAAACTGCAAAAAAAAAAAAAAAGGATATAAAATACATCAGCTCGTAAACAGCAGTGCTTACATCAGATCTCTGTGTTCAGAAAAGTGGATTATAAAAAGTCACTGTTAAAACCGATATGGCCAAAAGCAATCGGTAGAAATGTACACGTTAAGTGTCAAACGAGTCCAAGCGACGCAGGTCACGACGAAATAACGAGGACAAACGTGACGTTACAGTTACGTCAACATGCATTGCATTATTATGAAAAGCCTCGTTCTATTTCTCTGGGCGCTTTTCTGTATTCCACCCCCCCCTCCCTATAGCATGCAGCAAAGCCTGTATTGACTCCACCTCACTATTCCTTGAACCAGCACCGAACATCATCACAGAAGAATGAAACCGATGGAAAACGAGAAACAGAAAAACATCAACACTGTGACATCATCAGGATTAATAAGCCCTTAAAGTTTGGGTGAGAAGAAAGAAAGACACGGAACGGGACGTTCCTTCGCTGCTGTTATCATCAGAATGTGGAGGGGAGGAGTCGGGAGTTAGAACTCTGGGTTTTATACGTTCAGTCCTTCACTGTGCAGCACACGGAGTCGGCTTCAGAACTTGAAAAGGTCTATGAAGTGCTGAGGGGAGATGGGCGTGAGGCAGCTGTCGGGGTCGTTGGCTGTGCAGGGGTGTCCCGAGTCCTGAGAGAGAAAGAGATATGAGTCCTTTATATAAATTTGGGGGAAAAACATCTTAGTCTCAAGCAGTGGAGCTTTATACGAAGAAGCCGCTAAAACTTGGAGACGATTTGGATCAAATTCTTTACCTGGGAATTTTTTAAACAATTCTTTAACATTAAGAGAAAGGATCATATTTTAATAGGTGTGGCATTACAGCAGGCCCAGTGTTCTTTCTGTTATATTTTCCCCCAGCCTGGCAGAGGTTTGCAGACCTAATCAGATGATCAACAGCATCTAGCACATGATGTCACCACCAAATGCATATTTAGCAGTGGTGTAACACACTCGGAGGAAATTGCTATCCTCCCGCCCCTTTGTACTTCATGCATGAACTCACAGACACCCAAGATTTGATAGTGATTGATTAAGTGACAGGAAAGCGAATCAATTCCTTGCCCAATTACCACTCGCAGGCTCCCGCCCACAAACGGTTATGTGTACTCTGTCATTTTCATAGCTCCAGAGGGCAGTAATATCATCAAGATTCGAACCTGCAATCTACTGACAGAAAGTCTTCAGCACTCTTAACGTCTTATGCTACAGTAAGAAGAGCGAGCGTGGACGAGGAAGATTCAGTCAAGTGGTTCTGCAATTACAGCACACGAACCAGGGTACTCGGCGGAAAGGGTTCGGGCAGAGCGTGAGCAAACAGAAAGAAAGCAAAGACCAGACGGACAGAGAAAACACACGGCGCAGAACAACAAACAGATACGAATGACGACACTGAAGCCTGTACCTTAAACAGCAAAGCCATGTGTCGGTCCTTTAGGAGGGAAGAAGCCATGATGGAGCAGTAAAGGAAACCAGCAGCAGGGAAGGGGGGGGGGGGGAAAGGCAAAGGTTAAAGGTCACAGAACAGAGCACTGTAGATGACATCACACTGAACATGACTGGTGTTTGCAGGAATCGAAAGAGTCGAACAAAACTCAACACAAATCTGCATCCAATCGTTTACAGTCGATATAAATCTGAGAGTAATGAGAGTCTGATGGTCTTTAAAACTAAATCAACCATTTCATTAAACAGCATTTTATCTATACATTTATTTAGAGTGAAGTCAATTTAATAATAATAAACTCCTGAAGAAAAATTTCTGACTGCTGCACTTCCATACACAATCGCACCCCACACCCCGCGTTCACACCTACACCTGCAGCCCACACCCCGAGTTCACACCTGCACCCCTCATCCCGCTTTCACATCTACACCTGTACCCTACACCCCGGGTCCACACCTACACCTGCACCCCACATCTCACGTTCACACCCGCGCCACACATCCTGCATTCACACCTGCACCTGCAGCCCACATCCCACGTTAACACCTGCAGCTGCAGCCCACATCCCGCGTTCACACCTACACCTGTACCCCACACCCCGCGTTCACACCTACACCTGTACCCCACGTTCACACCTACACCTGTACCCCACACCCCGCATTCACACCTACACCTGTACCCCACACCCCGCATTCACACCTACACCTGCAGCCCACACTCCGTGTTCACACCTTCACCCCACATCCCGCGTTCACATCTACACTTGTACCCCACACCCCGCGTTCACACCTACACCTGTCCCCCACACTCCGTGTTCACACTTGCACCCCACACCCTGTATTCACACCTAGACCTGCACTCCACATTCCACGTTCACACCTGCACCCACACTCCGTGTTCACCCCTGCACCTACACCCTACACCCAGCATTCACACCTACATCTGTACCCCACATCCTGCATTCAGACCTACACCTGCACCCCACATCCTGCGTTCACACCTACTCCTGTAGCCCACACTTCATGTTCAGAGCTACACCTGTATCTCACACCCCGCGTTCACACCTGCACCTCACACCCCAAGTTAACACCTACTCCTGCACCCCCAACTCCGCTTTCACACCTAAACCCGGGTGTGGGGTGCGGGTTTATCACTACTCATGGATCATAATTCAAACAGTGAGTCGACGCATTTACCTTCCAGAACAGGATGCTACAGTGTCTGCAGAAGTGCAGTGTATCGCCATACTGCTCCTTCTTTGGGTAGTACTTCTGCAGTGCGAAGAACATCAACTTCCAGTCCACGTGGCCCTTCTCAGATATAATCAAGTGCCTGCAGAACTACACACACACAAACACATACAGGATCACTCATGATGCCATCACCCTCTGATTTGCTCCTACACTGCCCTCTTGTGGTTTTAATAAAACTAACATCATATCAACATTGCCACCTTTAAAAGGTGGTGGGGCCACCTTGAACAGCTTGTCAGACCCTTACAGGGCCAACGAACCAACCATTCACATTCACACCCTCACCAGAGGACTGTCAGAGGAAGCCCACGCAAGCTCTGAGCCCAGGACGTGACCCCAGGACCTTCTTGCAGAGATGCAGACGTGCTAACCACTGTCACCTCGCCACCTCTTACCCCAACGCAACCAACCCCCCCCCCGCCATTTTTCTTTCTTTCTTGGTGTCATCCAATCCCCACCTGTCAAGTATGTCCTCACAATCACAACTGCCCCTAGCTCGGGCAGAAACAATCACGTGCCCACGTCTCTCTTGGATTGAATACGATAACCATGTGACCACGGACGACCTCAGATAGATAGATAGATAGATAGATAGATACAGCTTTATTAATCTCACAATGGAGAAATTCACTGTTACAGGCTCCTGAGGTACCATCAGTAGGGGGTGCAAAAATAGATACATATACAATACAATAATACACATACATACATACATACATACATACAAACATTCTTCTTCTTGTCCTTTCGGCTTTTCCCTTCAGGGGTCGCCACAGCGAATCATCTGCCTCCATCTCACCCTGTCCTCTGCATCTTTTTCTCTTACACCAACTGCCTTCATGTCCTCCTTCATCACATCCATGAATCTTCTCTTTGGTCTCCCTCGAGGCCTTCTGCCTGGTAGTTCCAGCCTCAGCATCCTATTACCAATATACTCACTATCCCTCCCCTGTACATGTCCAAACCATCTCAATCTAGCCTCTCTTACTTTGTCTCCAAAACTTCTAACATGTGCTGTTCCTCTGATGTGCTCATTCCTGATCCTATCCATCCTCGTTACTCCCAGAGAGAACCTCAACATTTTCATCTCTGCTACCTCCAGCTCTGCCTCCTGTCTTTTCCTCAGCGCCACTGTTTCTAAACCATACAACATCGCTGGTCTCATCACCGTCTTGTACACTTTTCCTTCTTGCCGATACCTTCCTATCACACATCACACCGGACACTTTTCTCCAACCATTCCAACCTGCCTGCACACGCTTCTTCACCTCTTTTCCACACTCTCCATTGCTCTGGATTGTTGAGCCTAAGTACTTAAAATCCTCCACCTTCTTTATCTCTGCTCCCTGTAACCTCACCATTCCTCCTGGGTCCTTCTCACTCACACACATGTATTCTGTCTTACTGAGGCTAATCTTCATTCCTCTCCTTTCCAGGGCATACCTCCACCTCTCTAGATTTTCCTGCACTTGTTCTCTGCTCTCACTGCAGATCACAATGTCATCTGCAAACATCATAGTCCACACATACATATATATTATATAAGTAAATAAATAAATAGATACATACATAGTATAAAGTAATATACAAACAAAAAAAAACATGGTGCAGTGTGAGTTGGGTGGCAGCCAAAGGCATGGGTTCTTTTGGACCGATCCTCGGCTACTTACTCTGACCCTCGGGACATGGAATGTCACCTCTCTGGCGGGAAAGGAGCCTGATTTGGTGCTGAGGTGGAGAGATACCGACTAGATATAGTCGGGCTCACCTCAACGCATAGCTTGGGCTCTGGAACCATCCATCTCGAAGAGGCTGGACCTTCTTCTATTCTGGAGTTGCTCATGGGAGAGGGCGGCGAGCCGGTGTGGGTATTCTTGTTGCCCCCTCGCCCGGTGCCCAAATGTTGGGGTTCTCCCTGCTGACTAAAGGGTAGTTTCCTCCGGCCTTCGGGTGGGGGGATCAGTCCTGACTGTTATTTGTGCTTATGCACCAAATGACAGTTCAGGAGTACCCACCCTTTTGGAGTCTTTGGGGTGTTGGAGAACGCTTCTCGGGAGACTCGCTCGTTGTCTTGGGAGACTTCAACACCCATGTGGGCAAACGATAGTGTGACCTGGAAGGGTGTGATCGTAGGCACGGCCTCTCCAGTCTGAACTCCGAATGATGTTTCGTTGTTGGACTTCTGTGCTCGCCATAGTTTGTCCATCACGAACACCATGTTCGAACATAAGGGTGTCCATAAGTGCACTTGGCACCAGGACACCTAGGTCGAGTTCGATGATTGACTTTGTAGTCGTGTCATCGGACTTGCGACCATATGTTCTGGACACTCAGGTGAAGAGAGGAGCTGAGCTGTCTCACCGATCACCACCTGGTGGTGAGTTGGCTTCGTGGTGGGAGGTTGCCTTCCAGACCTGGAAGGCCCAAGCGTGTAATCAGGGTCTGCTGGGAACGCTTGGCTGACTCCCTGTCCGAGAGGCCTTTAACTCCCACCTCCGGCAGAGCTACAACCACGTTCGAGGAGGCGGGAGACATGGAACTGAATGGGCCATGTTTCGTGCCTCCATTGCTGAGGCGGCAGCCCATAGCTGTGGCCGTAAGGTCGCCGGTGCTTGTCGTGGCGGTAATCCCCGAACCCGGTGGTGGACACCTGCAGTGAAGGGGGCCGTCCAGCTGAAGAAGGAGGCCTATCGGGTTTTATTAGCCTGTGGGATTCCTGAGGCAGCAAACAGGTACCGGCAGGCCAAACGGCCAAACGTGCTGCAGCCGAGGCTGTCGCAGATGCAAAATCTCGGGCGTGGGAGGAGTTCGGTGAGGGCCTGGAGAGTGATTATCGGTTGGCCTCAAAAAGGTTCTGGGCCACCGTCCGACGCCTCAAGAGGGGGAAGCAGTTCTTCACAAACACTGTTTACAGTGGAGGTGGGGAGCTGCTTACCTTGATTGGGGATGTTGTTGAGAGGTGGAGGGAATATTTTGAGGACCTCCTCAATCCCACCAACACGCCCTCCGTGGAAGAGAAAGACCCTGGGGGTTCAGGTGAGGGTCCGCCCATCACTGGAGTGGAGGTCACTGAGGTTGTCAAAAAGCTCCTTGGTGGTCGAGCTCCGGGGTTGGACGAGATCCGCCCGGAATATCTCAGGGCTCTGGATGTTGTAGGATTGTCTTGGTTGACACGTCTCTGCAACATCGCGTGGTCATCAGGGGCTGTACCTCTGGATTGGCACACTGGAGTGGTGGTCCCAATTTTTAAGAAGGGGGACCGGAGGGTGTGTTCCAATTATCGGGAAATTACACTCCTCAGCCTACCTGGGAAAGTCTATGCAGGGGTACTAGAGAGGAGGATCCGACCGATAGTCGAACCTCGGATTCAGGAGGAAAAATGTGGTTTCCGTCCTGGCCGCAGCACTCTTGACCAACTCTATACGCTCCACAGGATTCTGGAGGGGGCATGGGAGTTTGCCAAATCTGTCCACATGTGCTTTGTGGATTTGGCGAAGGCTTTCGACCGTGTCCCTTGAAAGATCTTGTGGGGCGTGCTCCGAGAGTACGGCGTTCCGGATCCGTTGCTACGAGCTATTCGGTCGCTGTATCACCGGAGCCAGAGTTTGGTCCGTATTGGTAACAGCAGGTCGAATTCGTTTCCAGTGGGAGTTGGAGTCCGCCAAGGCTGTCCTTTGTCACCGATTCTGTTCATAATTTTTATGGACAGAATTTCTAGGCGCAGTCGAGGCAATGAGGGGTTCTGGTTTGGTGGCCATCGGATATCGTCTCTGCTTTTTGTGGATGATGTTGTCCTTTTGGCTTCATCAAGTCGGGACCTCCAGCTCTCATTGGAGTGACTTGCAGCCGAGTGCGAAGCAGCCGGGATGAAGATCAGTACCTCCAAGTCCGAGGCCATGGTTCTCAGTCGGACAATGGTGGAATGCACCCTCCGGGTTGGGAATGAGGTCCTGCCCCAAGTCGAGGAGTTTAAGTATCTTGGGGTCTTGTTTATGAGTGAGGGAAGGATGGAGCGAGAGATCGACAGACGGATCGCTGCAGCCTCTGCTGTTAAGCGGTGCCTGTACCGGTCCGTCGTGAAGAAGGAGCTGAGCCGCAAGGCAAAGCTCTCAATTTACCAGTCGATCTACGTTCCAATCCTTACCTATGGTCACGAGCTTTGGGTAATGACCGAAAGAACAAGATCACGGATACAAGCGGCTGAAATGAGCTTCCTTCGCCGGGTGGCGGGGTTCTCCCTTAGAGATAAAGTGAGAATCTCCGCCATCCGGGGAGAGCTCGGAGTAGATCCGCTGCTCCTCCGCATTGAGAGGGGTCAGTTGAGGTGGCTCGGGCATCTGGTCAGAATGCCCCCTGGACGCCTCCCTGGTGTGGTGTTTCGGGCATGTCCAATCGGGAAGAGACCCCGGGGTCGACCTAGAACACACTGGAGGGACTATGTCTCTTGGCTTGTCTGGGACCGCCTCGGTGTCCCCCCCGGGAGAGTTGGAGGAAGTGGCTCGGGAGAGGGACGTCTGGACCTCTTTGCTGAGGTTGCTGCCCCCGCGACCCGACCCTGGACTAAGCGGAAGAAGATGATGATGATGACAATAAAAAAAAGAAAAAGAAGGGAACAACTTTGTAGACTGGCCTATATTAAAGTGTACATGTATCTGAGTGCAGAGTAGATGGGTTGATGTGGTTCACAGTCAGTGGGGTAGATGTGGTTGATTAAAGTGCACGGGGTTTTTATTGCACATAACCGGTATTTTCACAGACAGTTACAAAGTGGCGTTGTACAGTCTGACAGCGGTGGGAATGAAGGACCTGCGGTAGCGCTCCTTCCTGCACTGAGGATGTCTCAGTCGTCCACTGAAGGAGCTACTCAGCTTCTCTACAGTCTGGTGCAGTGGGTGAGAGCTGTTGTCCATGATGGATGTGAGCTTTGCTACCATCCTCCTCTCACTCACCTCCTCAGAGTCCAGTGGGCAGCCTAGGACAGAGCTGGCCCTCCTGACCAGCTTGTTCAGTCTCTTTAAGCGCATGGCCAGGATGTGAGGAACATACTTAACATCTAATTACAGCACACAATACCTTCACACAATGTCATGTGACTAACCAGCCCACTATTCTACAAAACCGGAGACATTCCTCCCTCACAGAAACCTCTGACTTCTTACCCCTTTTACTACCCCTTTTCCTCCCTTCTTCTCTGTCCTCCCCTTTATTTTCTCTGAAATCGATTTATCATAAAAATCTCTTTACCTGTTTCTCAGAAAAATGGAACTGGCACAACTTCTTCCACAGCTGTCGGTCCTCACTGAGCATGTGCAGCGTGGGCGTGGCCTGTCCCAGGTTGATGATGTCACATGCATCACTGAACTTGTACAGGATATTGTTCTGCATGTGGAGGGGAAGGTCGCTCAGGGTTATGCCGTTGGAGATCCGCTGGAAAGGAACGAAACAGAAGTTTGTTTGAATTTAAACCATGTAGCAACAAATCGGGGTGAGAACATTCGGACGTAGCAATCGAGCGAGCAAAACACACAGTGGTGATGAGATTAGTGAGCCTGTGGTGTCCTTATCATGTCAGGATCATGATATTGGCCTACGAGATGAGGATGACTCGGACTTTCTACCAGTACCTGCTTGTTTCCATGTTGCTATGGAAACACTCACTCAAAAAATGTTGCTGCTGTTTTGCGTGTGTTTGTAATGCGATGCCACCTTATGCTATTTGTGCATTTCTAACTGGTAATTACCAGCTTTACAATCCAGAACATCGTAACTACCAGCAGAATGTCAGCATGACACAAACCCACCAAGTCAGGACTAAAACACCTCCAGGTCAGCAGGGGGCATTCACAGAGTGACCGTACCGCCTACATGCCGCATGGATAATGCACTCTGTTACCCATGTGCTCGTCTTATTAAATATTCCATATTAGGTGCACAAGTCCAATTTAGTGAATAAACTCTCGCTTTTGAAGGAGCGCCATCTTATTGAAACCACACATGAAGGTGGTCAAGATGTGGCTGGGCCACCCACAGACCTCCCCTGCATCAATTAGCAAATGTCACATGTGAAAAATAATAATTTGGTTGAATGAATTGAATTATGTTTATCTGTGTTTTATTTACCTGTGAAATGTGGGATGGTTTTTTCACCCCATAATAATCCCTAGGTCTCAGATAAAGTAAATCGATCAACATCTTCTGACCAACCAGATTCAAGCATTCAACTTACAGTACAGTGGTATAGATGTACTTCACCAGGCTGATCTTTATCATAACAATAAACACAGCAAGGCAAGTTTATAACAAGCTCATCAACATCAAGCTCATCAACCGTTCCTCAGGTTCTCAGAAAATAAATCCGGTGAGTTTTGATACGCAGGACTCGGAAATAACCACAGAAATAAAATGGTGACACGGCGAGGAGGTGAAATTCCATAATAAAGTTTGAATGTGAAATAATTATTCAAAATCCTGCTCAGACTGTTGAGATATGTTCAGCAAGCCAACACACACACACACACACACACACACACACACACACACACACACACACTACCTTGGGGATCTGTAAATTGTTGAGCTGTTGTTGCCAGTTATGGATGGTTTCCAGGCGGCAGAACCAGATGTTGATGTTCCCCACAAGTACAGACTTGCCCACTTCGCGGACCAGAGTTCTGAGAACTGAGCTGAGATCCTGAAGTAAAGCTTTAATCAGTCGAGGGTTCTGATGATCGTCCAGTGCTAGGCCAGTAAAAAACATTATTACTATAACCACAATAAAAACAATTCATTCATTAATTTATTTTCTGAACCGTTTAATCCTAATAAGGGTCGCCGGGAAGCTGGCGCCCATTTCACCCGACTCTGAGTGAGGGCGGGATATGGACAGCTTGCCAGGCCATCACAGGGCCAACACTCACACAACCATTTGTACTCACACTCACGGCTACGGGTGATTTGGAGCAGCCAATTATATAAATAAAATAAATTACAGAATGATAAGAGCCAGAACGGTGGTGTAGTGGTTTGTACGTCCACCTCACAGCAAGAAGGTCCTGGGTTTGATTCCCAACTAGGACGTTTCTTTGAAGAGTTTGCATGTTCTCCCCGTGCTTGATTGGGCACAGGACTATAAATATTGTTTACTGCACTTCATATCGTTCGCTCGGTGCTTTTTCCCTACACCATAGGGAACACAGTGAGAGCGCCACTGCCACCTACTGTAGAGGATGTGCAATTACACTAAATTCTTGTACAGTATGGCAAAAAAGCATGTTCTCCAGGGTCATACGTGCCCCTCCTGGCATCACACTGCACCCCCCCCCCCAAGGGGGGCACACCCCATTGTTTGAGAAACACTGACCTTGTAGAAGCTTACCACGAGCCTTTCTTTGCTAGCATTCGTAGCGTACACATACACAAAATTCTCCTCCTCCTTTTCTGTTACGCACCACCTCCTGCCTGCATACGTGACACTGATTTATTGTTTATTCTTGTTTTATTATTTTCTATTCTTAATTATTATGAATGTAAATGTATTATTATTATTATTATTATTATTATTAATATTAATAATAATAATAATAATAAATATTTATTGTTTTACATGTTTATCTTTAATATATTCGGTGAAATATATGTGTTTGGTGCAGGTTATATGAGTTTGGGAGGGGCTTGGAACAGATTAATTGGTTTTCTATTATTTCTGATGGGAATTTTTGTTTTATCTAACCAACATTCTGACTCACCAGCTTGCACTCTGAACAGATTAATTTCGTAAGTCAAGGTACCACTGTATATGCTTTCGTGACATGGTCAGACCCCCCACCCTCACCACCCGTTTTTTTTATTATTAATGCGTAACTTGTGTTTGGCGAGTTTCTTCCTGACTCTTAGTATTATACAACAGTTTAAGTCCAAACTGATGCAGAACCTTCCAGGCCAGTATTTAAGAGATGCACTGGGCAGTCGCATTAGTTTACTGTTCCAGGGTGATTTAAAAAGAAAAAAACAATTTACAGCCTGAACCTGAACGTTTTCCCAGACAGTCTTTAATCCCCATATTTAATCCTCATCCACAAGTTTGTTGTTATATTTGGGATTGTGAATATTTCAAGTATTTTCCTACAAAATCAGCAGAAAACCTCACACAGCAGGATGCTCTGTGTTCTGAAGCGTTCTGGACTTCTTCCCTATTCTTTACAAAACACGAGATACCGGAACGGAAATATTTTTAAAATGCTTTATTTTGTATTTAATTCTGTGTAATCGTTGGAAAGCTGTACAGTGCACTGTAAACAGAAAAGGAAAACCTGGTCTCCGGCCGCAGGTCTTTCTCTCACCTTTTTTCACGATCTTCTCCAGAACGTTGAAGTAGTTTTTCTGAGCTGCTCCGCTCAAAGACGTCAGTTGGGACTTTGCGATTAAATGCAGAAGCTTCGGAGACAGAGACGAGAGGTAAAAGAGACAGAAGGACAGAGAAGAAGAAGAATTTAAAAAATGAAGCAGAGGATCAACGTACTTTAACCACGTAGTTGAATCTGCGGACATCCTGGATGGCGCTGGAAAAATCCAGCCTGTTAAAAGCTTCGCCCAGAGTGCAGTAGCCGTGTCTCTATAACACCACACACACACACACACACACACACACACACACACACAAATGAAGACATGTGGCACATTTGTTGTCATCGTTTGAGATTGAAGAACCGGTGCGTCAGTGAGGAACGGATCTCTCACCTCCCTCGTGCTCTCCTTCTGAACGTAGATCCACCGATCCTTGTAGAGAACTAAACACAAAACACATTCAGACTCCGATTACGCTGCTGATTGTGGCATGATGTGAGTCAGTGAGCACTGGTCATTTTGATTCACACACACACACACACACACACGCACATATACATACATATATAAAATTACTGTTGTATGAAGGTTTTAGATCAATTCCCCCTGCTAGTAAACAGCTAACTACAGCAATTTTTTTTTTTTTGACAAGCTTTTAAAACTTTTATGAATTGGTTTTGATGTTATTTTTAACATTATGAATGTGGAGGGGTTGTAGAAAATGTTTAAACTCTTTTATACTTCATACACTCCGACTTTTAATGTGTAAATAGCGCTAGGCAAATAAAAGTTATCAGAATTTAATTAAATCATAATCCCAAAAGTCAGATCATATTATATATTATATCTACAAAGGGTAATGTACAGAGAATGTTCAGCCAGCCTGACACTAGTACGCATTTTAAATCCTTAATGGCACTCATTCATGCGTACCATGGCGGAATGATTTTGTGTTTATTTCACCTGTCAATCAAACAGTTTGTGCCAGAGAGGAATAAGCTTTGCTCATAGCTTGCTCATTCGTACCATTGAGGATGTTCCACGACGTTCCACTCCATTCCTCACCATTGCGGTATTTTTGCGAATTGTTTGTGCTGCGGTGCTCCAAGTTCCTCAATGTCACTCAATGGCCAGGCAAGATAAATTTTGTTTTATCTAACCAACATTTTGACCTACGAGCTCGCCCTCGGAACAGATTAAATTCATAAATCAAGGTACCACTGTATAAATATATAAATATTATAATAATAAAAAGTGGTGCAGTGGTTAGCAAGTGTACCTTACAGCAAGAAGGCCTGGGTTTGATTCCCAGCTCGGGCGTTTCTGTGAGGAGAATGAATAAGTGAACCCAATGTGCATGTTCCTGAACTGTGAGAGGAAACCTGGAGTTTCTAAAGTAAATCCACGCAAGAGCAGGTAGAGCCTACAAATTCCACCCATCTGATCACTGATTGAGCTTGTTGAAGATTTGGTTTGGAGATCAGGCCTGAATTGGCGACATGATGGTATAGTGCTTGCTACGTCCACTTTACAGCAAGAAGGTCCTGGATTTGAGTCCCGGGTTCGGAGAGGGCGTTTCTGTGTGGAGTTTACATGTTCTTCCTGTGCTGGTGTGGGTTTCCTCCGGGTGCTCCAATTTCATCCCACCGTCCAAAAACATGCACAGTAAGCTGATTGACTTTTCTAAATCACCTCTGAGGTGAGTGAATGATTGTATGCGTGTTAACCCTTCGATGGTCTGGTGAGTTGTTCAGGGTATATTCTGCCCTCGCCCACAGTCGGCTGAGACGGCTCCAGCCTGCCTGCGACCCTCATTAAGATTAAGTGGCTTAGAAAAGGAATGAATGAATGGTGGTTCGGCATCGGATCAAAATTCTTCCTGGCCTCGTCCATTTAGAGGTGTTTGGACGTCCATCTGGAAAGAGTCCCAGGAGCAGACCCAGAACTAGCTAGAGGGTTAATGTGATGCAGCTGGCCTGGGAACAGCTTGGGATCCCTGGAGGAGCTGAAGAGTGTATGGACAGATTTCATAAACAAATCTGACATTGAGACTGAGGGTTCTGTCTGTAGATCCAGATGTGAAGTGAATCTCAGGTTGATATTAATATCTCACTGTTTCCACAGTAATGACTAAACACCCAGTGATGGAAGGAGTCTCCAGTATAAGCACCCTTTGAACAGCCAGTACACAAAGTCTATGGGACTTTGTAGTTATTTCAAGATATTTTAGAATAAAAGAACCAACAGGATCCGAAGAGAATGTTCTTGTTTGCATCTTCACAGCACAAGGACATGTTCAGAAGGTGTACGTCTGTCTGTCAGTTTGTCTGTGAGCAAGATTCTGACTACACCTGTGGACAGATTTTCATCAGACTTGGTAGGGACACTACTCTACCTGAGTTCAAGAGATGATTCGATTTTGGAATGTCTAGGTAAAAGGTCAAGGTCATGGCAAAGTCAAGAAGTTTTGGCGATTGACTAGTTCTCAATTGGAAAGGGTACGACTGACAAAAACAGGAAACTAAACAGACTTTCAAATGAGTTGATTAGCTTTGACCTTGAGTGACCTTAAAGGGTTGACTCCCTAAGTCATAAGATCTTAAAATAAGAAAGGGGTGGGGGTTTTCCACTGCTAATTTGGTCACGTATACACGCTATAGATCATAAGTCAAACACTTGGGGAATTAAAACCTGCACCAATACAGCACCAATTAGCTTCCTTCTCCATATTGTGTTGGCAGAGGAACGTTGTACTTTATGAGTGCTCTTTTGGTTTAGATTGCATCAATCATACACTGTATCGTAGCCTAAAAGTGTTCCGATACAGCTACATGCCTTTTAGGAACTGTGCTAATGGGATAGCAGTTGATTCCAGACCAAATATGGGGAGCTCATGGCAGAAACTAAAGTGTTTTCTTTGCAACCAAATGTCAATTTTCCACAACAGATGGAATCTAAACCCAAATATCTCCTTCTCGCGTCCAATTACACCAACCACGCAGAGTTTATAAGTGGCGCAGCTGTAAGTCCTCTTCCCCCATGCCTGAGATCTTGAGATCTTAAGGGTAAGTTGTGGCTGTTTTCTGGCAGCCAGGTTGGGATTATTTTGTTCCCCACTGTTATGCGAACCAGATTAAAATGGTGAGCGTGCTCTGGCACTTGGCCATCACTCATCGGCTATCTGTCTTTGCCATAAAAGGCAATCCTAAGTCATGCTAGAAGAAGGAACTTACACTGTGATTTCGTGTTGTTGTTGATGTGGTCCTTTTTTCTTTTCTTGGCAACAACTTCACACATATTTCCTGTGAACAAGTTCTCTTTTCTTTCGTTGTCGTATCTGTGGTAAAAGACACAAAAAAGATCATAATGGATGCAGAAAATGTGCTGACTCAGTATGTTTCCACCTCCACTGATACTCAGGATTGTTCTGAATATGACTAAGCATGTAGCATAAACAGCATGGAGGAAATTAGCGTTATTTCCTATTTATTTGTAGAATATGGAGATATTATTCTGATTTCAGGACCCACGTCCTTGCGACTGTGTGCACGCAATTTCCTCCAGGACCAAGAAAGTATTCTGGTTCAGATTTCTTGGACGTGTATACAGTACCTTAGGAATGTACAACATCTGGAATATTTTGTGCATCTAAGCACAGTGGTACCTTGACTTACGAAATTAATCCATTCCAAGGGCATGCTCATAATTCAAAATCTTCATTAGATAAAAAACAAGCATTCCCATTGGAAATAACAGAAAAACAATTAGGGGGCAGTGGTGGTCTAGTGGTATAGGGCGCTGGATCGCTGATCCAAAGGTTGGGAGTTCAAGTCCCACTCTGCATAAGGTTGTCACTGTCCCCCCCAGTGGAGCTAACTGGGTTATCAAAGGCCGGCCATGTCTCTCACTGTCTATGGTGTGAGGCATGTAAAAGAACCATTGCTGACTTTCGACAAGAGTAGGCGACAAAGCCGTCAGCATGTTTCCACCCTGGGATGGCCTGGCGAGCTGTCCAGTGTGTACTCTGCCCTCGCCCGAAGTTGGCTGGGATGGGCACCAGCCTCCCCGTGACCCAAATTAGTATTAAGCGGGTACAGAAAATGAACTGAACTGAGAAAAACAATTAATACATTCCAACCCCCCCCTCATATAACCTGACACAAACACGTATCTTTAACCTGATATATTAAAGATAAACATGTAAGAACAATATATATTTCATAATCATAATACATGTACATGTACATTAACATTAATAATAATACATAATAATAAAACAACAATAAACAATAAATTTAAACAATAAATACTGGCATGAGGTGGTGCGTAACAAAGAAGGAGAACTTTGTGTATGTGCATGCCACGAATGCCAGCAAGGAAAGGCTTTTGGTGAGCTCCTACAAGGCCAGTGTTTCTCAAATAGTGGGGCACCAAGGGGGGCGCGGTGTGATGCCGGGGGGACACGTATGACCCTGGGGAACATGCTTTTTGCCATACTGTATTAGAATTAAGTGTAATTGCACATCCTCTATAGTAGGTGGCAGTGGCATTCTCATTGTGTTCCCTATGAGATTTCTTTTCGTTTTTTTCACTTTATCAGGGGTCGCCACAGCGAATGATTCACATGTTTGATTTGGTTCATCGGTTTTTACGTCGGATGCCCTTCCTGACACAACCCTTTAGCAAGGGACAAAAACACGCTGATGGCTTCGCAGCTCCTCTTTACGAAAGTTAGCAACGGTTCTTTTACATGCCAAATGTTCAGTCTCTGCAAAACAGGATGGACCAAACAAAATAATGGTCATATTGCAATATAATTATAATATAATTATAATTTAGTGCAATTTAATTTATTGTTGTTGTATCCACTGATTTATTTATTAATTATATTAGTATCATTTTACTTTCATGACTATTATGATTATTGTTACATTGTTTACTGGGCCTGTTTAAGGTCCTTTTTGAATATAGGCTTTTATGTATTTATTTTATAGAAGTAAATGTCCTTGTTGATTTGAGCCTCCCTTCCTGTTTTTTAACTTGCACAAGAATTCCTGTGTGTGTAAAAGCAGAAATGGTAAATAAAAATCATTATATTTGATGACATTCCCAGCACTTCTACCATCATCCTACCATCATTCTTTAATCAACCACATATTATACTTGAATCGCCACCTTATCGTGGTGGAGGGGTTTGCGTGACCTAATGATCCTAGGAGCTATGTTGTCGGGGGCAAATGCCCCTGGTAGGGTCACCCAAGGCAAACAGGTCCGGGGTGAAGGTCCAGACAAAGTGCGATTCAAAACAAACCCCTAAAGACACGAGACAACAAAAGAAGCAGTCTCCCTTGCCCGGACGCGGGTCACCGGGGTTCCCTCCTGGAGCCAGGCCCAGGGGAGGGGCTCAAGGCGGCGCCTGGTGGTCGGGCTTATGCCCATGGAGCCTGGCCGGGCCCAGCCCGAAAAGGAGACATGGGTCCGCCTCCCATGGACCCACCACCCGTGGGAGGAGTTTTAGGGTCGGGTGCAGTGTGAGTTGGGTGGCAGCCAAAGGCATGGGTTCTGTCGGACTGATCCTCGGCTGCTTACTCTGACCTTCGGGACATGGAATGTCACCTCTCTGGCGGGAAAGGAGCCTGATTTGGTGCGTGAGGTGGAGAGATACCGACTAGATATAGTCGGGCTCACCTCAACGCATAGCTTGGGCTCTGGAACCATCCATCTCGAAAGAGGCTGGACCTTCTTCTATTCTGGAGTTGCTCATGGGGAGAGGCGGCGAGCCGGTGTGGGTATTCTTGTTGCCCCCCGTCTCGGTGCCCAAATGTTGGGGTTCTCCCCGGTTGACGAAAGGGTAGTTTCCCTCCGTCTTCGGGTGGGGGGGCGGGTCCTGACTGTTATTTGTGCTTATGCACCAAATGACAGTTCAGAGTACCCACCCTTTTTGGAGTCTTTGGGGGGGGTGTTGGAGAACACTCCCTCGGGAGACTCGCTCGTTGTCTTGGGAGACTTCAACGCCCATGTGGGCAACGATAGTGTGACCTGGAAGGGTGTGATCGGTAGGTACGGCCTCTCCAGTCTGAATCCGAATGGTGTGTCGTTGTTGGACTTCTGTGCTCGTCATAGTTTGTCTAGCACGAACACCATGTTCAACATAAGGGTGTCCATAAGTGCACTTGGCACCAGGACACCCTAGGTCGCAGTTCGATGATTGACTTTGTAGTCGTGTCATCGGACTTGCGACCATATGTTCTGGACACTCGGGTGAAGAGAGGAGCTGAGCTGTCTACCGATCACTACCTGGTGGTGAGTTGGCTTCGTGGTGTGGGAGGTTGCCTTCCAGACCTGGCAGGCCCAAGCGTGTAATCAGGGTCTGCTGGGAATGTTTGGCGGAGCCCCTGTCCGAGAGGCCTTTAACTCCCACCTCCGGCAGAGCTACAACCACGTTCGGAGGAGGCGGGGACATGGAATCGAATGGGCCATGTTTCGTGCCTCCATTGCTGAGGCGGCAGCCCATAGCTGTGGCCGTAAGGTCGCCGGTGCTTGTCGTGGCGGTAATCCCGAACCCGGTGGTGGACACCTGCGGTGAAGGGGCCGTCCAGCTGAAGAAGGAGGCCTATCGGGTTTTATTAGCCTGTGGGACTCCTGAGGCAGCAAACGGGTACCGGCAGGCCAAACGTGCTGCAGCCGAGGCTGTCGCAGATGCAAAATCTCGGGCGTGGGAGGAGTTCGGTGAGGGCCTGGAGAGTGATTATCGGTTGGCCTCAAAAAGGTTCTGGGCCACCATCCGACGCCTCAGGAGGGGGAAGCAGTTCTTCACAAACACTGTTTACAGTGGAGGTGGGGAGCTGCTTACCTTGACTGGGGATGTTGTTGAGAGGTGGAGGGAATACTTTGAGGACCTTCTCAATCCCACCAACGTGGAAGAGGAAGACCCTGGGGGTTCGGGTGAGGGTCCGCCCATCACTGGAGTGGAGGTCACTGAGGTTGTAAAAAAGCTCCTCGGTGGTCGAGCTCCGGGGTTGGACGAGATCCGCCCAGAATATCTCAGGGCTCTGGATGTTGTAGGACTGTCTTGGTTGACACGTCTCTGCAACATCGCGTGGTCATCGGGGGCTGTACCTCTGGATTGGCAAGCTGGGGTGGTGGTCCCAATTTTTAAGAAGGGGGACCGGAGGGTGTGTTCCAATTATCGGGGAATTACACTCCTCAGCCTACCTGGGAAAGTCTATGCAGGGGTACTAGAGAGGAGGATCCGACCGATAGTCGAACCTCGGATTCAGGAGGAACAATGTGGTTTTCGTCCTGGCCGCAGCACTCTTGACCAACTCTATATGCTCCACAGGATTCTGGAGGGGGCATGGGAGTTTGCCCAATCTGTCCACATGTGCTTTGTGGATTTGGAGAAGGCTTTCGACCGTGTCCCTCGAAAGATCTTGTGGGGCGTGCTCCGAGAATACGGCGTTCCGGATCCGTTGCTACGAGCTATTCGGTCGCTGTATCACCAGAGCCAGAGTTTGGTCCGTATTGGTAACAGCAGGTCGGATTCGTTTCCAGTGGGAGTTGGAGTCCGCCAAGGCTGTCCTTTGTCACCGATTCTGTTCATAATTTTTATGGACAGAATTTCTAGGCGCAGTCGAGGCGATGAGGGGTTCTGGTTTGGTGGCCATCGGATATCGTCTCTGCTTTTTGCGGATGATGTTGTCCTTTTGGCTTCATCAAATCGGGCCCTCCAGCTCTAATTGGAGCGATTCGCAGCCGAGTGCGAAGCAGCCGGGATGAAGATCAGTACCTCCAAGTCCGAGGCCATGGTTCTCAGTCGGACAATGGTGGAATGCACCCTCCGGGTCGGGAATGAGGTCCTGCCCCAAGTGGAGGAGTTTAAGTATCTTGGGGTCTTGTTTACGAGTGAGGGAAGGATGGAGCGAGAGATCGACAGACGGATCGCTGCAGCCTCTGCTGTTAAGCGGTGCCTGTACCGGTCCGTTGTGGTGAAAAAGGAGCTGAGCCGCAAGGCGAAGCTCTCAATTTACCAGTCGATCTACGTTCCAACCCTCACCTATGGTCACGAGCTTTGGGTAATGACCGAAAGAACAAGATCACGGATACAAGCGGCTGAAATGAGCTTTCTTCGCCGGGTGGCGGGGTTCTCCCTTAGAGATAGGGTGAGAAGCTCCGCCATCCGGGGAGAGCTCGGAGTAGATCCGCTGCTCCTCCGCATTGAGAGGGGCCAGTTGAGGTGGCTCGGGCATCTGGTCAGAATTCCCCCCGGACGCCTCCCTGGTGTGGTGTTTCGGGCATGTCCAACCGGGAAGAGACCCCGGGGTCGACCTAGAACACGCTGGAGGGACTATGTCTCTCGGCTTGTCTGGGACCGCCTTGGTGTCCCCCCGGGAGAGTTGGAGGAAGTAGCTCGGGAGAGGGATGTCTGGACCTTTTTGCTAAGGTTGCTGCCCCCGCGACCCGACCCTGGACTAAGCGGAAGAAGATGATGATGATGATGATGATATTATACATGAAAAAAAATTAAGTAATGAAACATTCCTGTGCTATTAATATCAACAAAATAAAAACAATTCTTTTAAAGATTTTTCTGTGTGACATTTTTTTAAAAATTGTAAATAATTATATTTTAAATCTAGCAGCCTTATTTTTTTTATTTCCTCCGACATCACTAAATTTGCGTTGAAAAATCCGTCAACTAGAAAAAAGAATGAGTGGCTTTATGATTGTAATTGTAAAAGGGCCTAAAAATAAAATAAAATAAATAAATAAATAAACAAATAAATAAGTGTGGCCACACACCAACCAATGAACTAGCAATAAGAGATTAGCATATGGCAGCACAATGGTGTAGTGACTAGCATGTCCCCTTTGCACAAAGAGGACCCGAGTTCAAGTCCCGGGCTTGGCGAGGGCATGAGTGTGAGCATGAATTGCTGTATGTGTGTTGCCCTGCGATGGATGGATGGATCTGCGCCCTCGCCCGGAGTCAGTAGACAGAGGCCAATCATTAGATGAGGTTCTGTAGATTTCCACCAAAAGAACTGCTGCTGCAATCATAAAACTTGTCCTTCCGTGAGAGAATTTCCTTCCGTCTGCTCTCCCACGTTCTGTGTGGTAGCGGAACTAAACCCAAAGTAAATAAGGGAAACTAATTTGTCCAGCTGAACGTACAACAATTTGTTACCCACGAACACAAGGGCCGAAATGGAGCGCAGTATAAAACCCCATGAGTGGGGTGTGTAGACATGTTTGTGGTGAAAGGGCAAAAACAATACCACTCACAGTGTGCTGAATATAGGTCTACGTGTCAAAAAACCCCCCAGCACTTTCTCACTTCCTCTCTGTGAGCGTGTTCTTTTTCACTGAGCCCGAATGCAACATCACCTCCATTACTGAGCTGTAATTACAGGTTATTACACCACAGTCCGGTCTGTCCAGGCTTCTTTCCATCCATAAACAAGCACTACGCCACTAAAAAAAGCCAAACAAGAAAACAAAAAAAACAACAACAAAAACCCACCCACATTAGTATCAAGTGGACATGTCCCACCTTCCTTCTGTTTACTGTAGAAATGTGGCTGGACCTCAGAACGAGATGAAGGTTATTCCATCTTGTTTTACTGAATCCGTTCTGTTTTTATTAATTTAACCCTATAATGCCTGAATTATTTTTTGCAGTTAAAAAAAATGTATCACTAGTTTTTCCTAATCAACTACGAAAGCCAGTAGACCGCTGGCTCCACCAAAGATGCATGTAACGCCCCTTTAAATCACTTCCCTTTATGCTAAGGCAACCAACCCCAGTGGAACCAAGTGGGTCAGATCATACAGAAGATAAGCAGGTATAGCATGATACGGGAAAAGCCGTCATTGCAGCACAACAGGATTCGTTTACAGCAGAGTCTTCTTCTTTTCCTTTCGGCTGTTCCCTTCAGGGGTGGCCACAGCAAATCATCTGCCTCCATCTCACCCTGTCCTCTGCATCTGCCCTCTGCCCTCGTTTACAGCAGAGAGAACCCGCAATAACCAGTGGATGAGAACGAGTCAAACTCGAACCCAGGACCGTCCTGTTGTGAGGCAGATGTGGTAGCCGCTACATCGTCATGCCACCCCATCAGTCATAATTATGAAAGAGTAAATAATTACTATTTTCAAATATAATTGAGATAGGACCTCATTGTTATTGTTATTGTTAGTAGTAGTAGTAGTAGTAGTAGTATTGTTATTATTATTATTATTATTATTGCTACAGTAATATTCATTCATTCATTTTCTGAACTGCTTAATCCTAATTAGGGTTATGGGGAGGCTGGCGCCCATCTCAGCCGACTCCGGGTGAGGGAAGAGTACACTCTGGACAGCTCGCCAGGCCATCGCAGGGAATTGACGGCTATGCAGCGACTCTTGTCGAAAGTCAGCACTGGTTCTTTTACATGAACCTCCTCCACCCAGACAGTGAGAGACACGGTCGGCTTTTGATAACCCGGTTAGTGCACTGGGGCGACAGCAGTGACGACCCGTTGATAGGTAGGCATTGAACCCCCAACCTGAGGATCAGTAATCCAGCGCCTTACCACCAGGCCACCACGGCTCACTTGTTTGTTTGTTGATTATTATTATTATTATTATTATTATTAATAGTATCATTGGTACTGTTATTATTATCATTAGTGGTATTATTATTATTATTATTGTTATATATTGTTGGTAAAAGTCTTACCCTTGCAGCTGAAATTTTTTACATCCGGCCCCCCAGAACGCGAAGGGTTTCCATCCATCCTCGGTTTTGATCCAACTCCAGCCAGGAGATCTCCAATCTTGGCCCAAGAACGGCATCTTCAGTAATACAAACCCTCCAGAGACAGCACACAGAACGAGATCAGGAAGTCTGGCTGAGAAGAAAGAAAGAAAAAAAACAATAATCAACTGTATACATATTTTCACTGGAGTTTGTTTACGCAGATTAATTGAATGCTCTGTAGTTATTTTCACATCATCATCATCATCATCATCATCGTCGTCGTCATCATCATCATCATCAATCCTACACAATGAAAACAGTACAGACCTTAATCCAGAGCTAAAACTCGGACTGACAACACTCTCACAACACACACACACCTCTCATTTAACAACATCCGAATGATAAAACCTCCCTCACCGGGATTCCTCTTTGTTTCTGGACGAAATTTCTTCTCCCGTCCTTCTTATTTTGACAGAAGTAAACAGTAAGCAAACGGATGAGGAGAGCCTCGATGAGCTTTCTGATTGGTCCCAGCGCTTGTATTTATTTTTGTTGCCACCCGGATTTCTTTGCTCTGATTGGCTGCCGGATATGTCACTCATTCTCAGGTTTGGCGTCTGTGTTTTGTTCAAACGGCTTCACTACACGTGACTAAGAACCGCACATGTTTCCAGTGGTTTTTTCTTTGGGGGGGTGGAAAAGACCGGAAGAAACGTGAACGTGTGCTATTCACTGAAGAAAATGATGGACAGTTTTTGTGAATATAGGAAAATAAGTTTAGTCTAATAAATAATAAGTTTTGTAATGTTGGAACTATGACAAATGTTGGACCTATGGCAGGAAAAGGTAGAGAGCTGGCTGACATGATGCAGAGGAGGAAGGTGGACATACTGTGTGTTCAGGAGACCAGGTGGAAAGGTAGCAAGGCTAGAAGCTTAGGAGCAGGTTTAAGCTGTTTTATCATGGTGTGGAAGGGAAGAGAAATGGAGTAGGAGTCATCTTGAAGGAGGAGTTTGTCAGGAATGTTCTAGACGTGAAAAGAGTGTCAGACAGAGTGATGAGTCTCAAGTTAGAAATTGAAGGTGTGATGTTCAATGTTGTTAGTGCTTATGCCCCACAGACAGGATGTGAGCTAGAAGAGAAGGAGAGATTCTGGAGTGAGTTAGATGAAGTGATGCAGAGTACCCCCAGAGGTGAAAGAGTGGTCATTGGTGCAGACTCCGATGGACATGTTGGTGCAGGCGACAGAGGGGATGAGGAAGTGATGGACAGGTTTGGTATCCAGGACAGGAACACAGAAGGACAGATGTTGATAGATTTTGCAAAAAGGATGGAAATAAATGGCTGTGTTTAGCAATACTTTCTTCCAGAAGAGACAGGAGCATAGGGCGACTTATAAAAGTGGAGGTAGGAGCACACAGGTAGACTAAATCTTGTGTAGGCGATGTAATTTGCAGGAAGTCAGTGACAGCAAAGCAGTAGTGGGTGAGAGTTTTACCAAACAGCATAGCATGTGGACACTGATGTTGAGAAAGGTGAAGAAGGCAAAGGAAAAGCAGAAGACAAAGTGGTGGAAGCTGAAAATGGAAGAGGGTTGTGTTGTCTTCAAGGAGGAGTTTAAAAAGGCTTTGGGTAGTCAGGAAGTGCTTCTAGATGACTGGACAAATACAGCTAATTTGATCAGGGAGACAGGTAGGAGAGTACTTGTTGTGTCCTGTGGAAGGACAGTAGATAAGGAGACTTGGTGGTGGAATGAGGAAGTGCAGGAGTTTGTTG
Source organism: Plotosus lineatus (assembly GCA_024760905.1). Classification (NCBI taxonomy): domain Eukaryota; kingdom Metazoa; phylum Chordata; class Actinopteri; order Siluriformes; family Plotosidae; genus Plotosus; species Plotosus lineatus. The sequence continues at coordinate 49,563,526 of CM045738.1, forward strand.
TACAAAGGAAGAGGTTAGCTAAGAAGAAGTGGGACATAGAGAGGACCGAAGAGAGTAAACAGGAGTACAGGGAGACACATGGTAAGGTGAAGGTAGTGGTGTCAAAGAGTACTTTGAAGAGCTGATGAATGAGAAAAATGAGAGAAAAAAGAGTAGAAGAGGTGACTGTTGAGGACCAGGAAGTAGCAAAGATTAGTAAGGGTGAAGTGAGGAGGGCATTGAAGAGGATGAAGACTGGGAAGGCAGTTGGTCCTGATGACATACCGGTAGAGGTATGGAAGCATCTAGGAGAGGTCGCAGTCGATTTTCTGATAAAACCATTCAACAAGGTCTTAGAGAGTGAGCAGATGCCGGAGGAATGGAGGGGAAGTGTGCTGGTGCCCATATTTAAGACCAAGCGAGACGTGCTGAGTTGTGGCAAATACAGAGGGATAAAGTTGATGAGCCATATGATGAAGTTATGGGAAAGAATAGTGGAAGCTAGACTAAGGGCAGAGCAACATTTTGGTTTCATGCCAAGAAAGAGCACCACAGATGCAGTGGTTGCCTTGAGGATGTTAATAGAGAAGTAGGCCAGAGGGAGCTGCAATATGCCTTTGTGGATCCGGAGAAAGCATATGACAGGGTACCGAGAGAGGAACTGTGGTATTGCATGAGGAAGTCTGGAGTGGCAAAGAAGTATGTTAGAGTGGTGCAGGGACATGTATGAGAGATGTAAGACAGTGGTGAGGTGTGCTGTCGGTGTGACAGAAGAGTTCAAGGTGGAGGTGGGACTGCATCAAGGGTCAGCTCTGAGCCTCTTCTTGTTTGCTATGGTGATGGACAGGCTGACAGATGAGGTTAGACAAGAATCTTCATGGACTATGATGTTTGCAGATGACATTGTGATCTGTAGTGAGAGCAGAGAACAAGTGCAGGAAAATCTAGAGAGGTGGAGGTATGCCCTGGAAAGGAGAGGAATGAAGCCTCAGTAAAACAGAATACAGTAAAACCTCCGCTGACGAACGCTTAAGCTCACGAACTTTTCGCCTCAAGAACATTAAATTTGCGAGCATATAGTCTCTGCTGACGAACTAGTTTTCGGCGGACGAACCAAACCACGCGGTCGAACAACGCCACGGTGGCGGCCACGAGAAGCTGGCCCTTGCGCTCACGGCGTCACAGTTAAATCACCCCTTTCTTTGAGTGCGGAAGTGGTTTGTGTTTGCTAGACATTTTGGACCATATTGAGTGTACTTTTGCTATTATGGGACCGAGAAAGACCCCACCACAGGCGGAGATCATTGAAAAACACGAACCAGGTGTGTGTTTGTGTGACTCAGCGTCCCAGTACCAGTACGCTAAGTCTACCATTGCTCCCATCCTTAAGAACAAGGAAGCTATTAAGGGTGCGTGTGTGGCTAAGGGTGTTTCCAAACAGTAGGCGTTTCCAAACACTCCTTCCAAACAGTAAGTCCCTCCCTCCCTCCCTCCCTCCTCCTCCTCCTCCCACTCCATTCCATCAAGCCATCAACTACCATCACAAAGGTAAATAAAACGACTTTATTATACAGTACAGTTTATTTCTTTAATTACAATACAATAGCACATTTATTATACATAAAATAAGGTATATTTTTTTGTAGTTTTAAGGCTTATTTAGTAGAAAATTATGTTTTATGGGGACCTGGGAACGGATTATTCTCATTTTAATGGTTTCTTATGGGAAATAAATGTTCGGAAGACGAACTTTTCTCCTTACACGCACTTTCTGGGAACCAATTATGTTTGTGAGCTGAGGTATCACTGTACATGTGTGTGAATGACAAGAACCCAGGAGGAACGGTGAGGTTACAGGGAGCAGAGATAAAGAAGGTGGAGGATTTTAAGTACTTAGGCTCAACAATCCAGAGCAATGGAGAGTGTGGAAAAGAGGTGAAGAAGCGTGTGCAGGCAGGTTGGAATGGTTGGAGAAAAGTGTCCGGTGTGATGTGTGATAGGAAGGTATCGGCAAGAATGAAAGGAAAAGTGTACAAGACGGTGATGAGATGAGACCAGCGATGTTGTATGGTTTATAGAGTCCTGCACGGGGTGGGTTGCAGCCCACGGGCCCCCGCGGCCGGCGGACCTCTGTGGGCACAAATTTAAAGTCAGAGTTTTTAGTTTGCGGGACGGACAGGTCAATTTCAAACTTATGTGGGGCGGGGCGGATTGAGAATGATCCACGTTTTGCGGGGCGGGCTGCGGGCTATGTCACGGATTCATGCGGGGTGTTGCGGAGCTAGAAAGCACTTCAACAAATTATACCGCTATATACAGATGCTTCCCGACAGAACTCTCCACTCTGCTGGTGATTCACATCAGTGCAGCCTGAGTTCTAAACGAGTTCAACTTGAACTCATCTTGCTCACTTGAAAGACCGGAAGTCCATATAACCCACAGCAAGTACACTACTTCCGGTTTTGAGCGCCTCACATATTGTAAGCGTTGATTGGCTGTTTTAAGCTTCATGTAAAGTGAGTCGGCTCAGCTTCGTGTGATGTGACTCTGGTAAAAACACATATTTGGCCACAATGTCCTACCCTGGAAAATCTGCTGGCCAAAACAGCCAGGTGAAAATGTCCAGGCCAAAACATCCATTGGCCAAAACGTCTGTTCACCTTGACTCTGCAGGCAAGTACATATTGTTACTTAACTTGGGCATAGAGCAGCCAGACTTAAACCGTTTGGTTCCTTCTAGTTGTAATTGTTTGAGGAATATTGATCAAGTAGTATAAGTATATTTGTTCATCTTAATGAAATAACTTAAGTTTTTTCTTAACAGAACTCACACGTAAACTCTCCAGTGGCACAGGGCATGGGCAACTTTTTATGGTTTGAGTGAATTAAAGGATGTATATTAATATGTAGTTATGTTGAGCGGGCTGTGGGGAGGGTGTGAGCTCAGAATCAGAAACTCACTGCGGGGCGGGGCGGGCTGTGGGCTGAAGTATTTTGTGCTGGGCGGGCTGTGGGCCAGGTCAGAATTTCACTTACGGGGCGGGGCGGGCTGACCTACATGGGTAAATGTGTGGGGTGGGCTGCGGGCCACAATTCTAATTTGCGGGCCGGGCGCGGGCTAATGAAAAGCATTGGTTTAGAAACAGTGGCATTCAGGAAAGGACAGGAGGCAGAGCTGGAGGTAGCAGAGATGAAAATGTTGAGGTTCTCTTTGGGAGTAACAAGGATGGATAGGATCAGGAATGAATACATCAGAGGGACAGCACATGTAAAAGGTTTTGGAGACAAAGTCAGAGAGGCTAGATTGAGATGGTTTGGACATGTACAGAGGAGGGACAGTGAGTATATTGGTAGTAGGATGTTGAGGTTGGAACTACCAGGCAGAAGGCCCAGAGGAAGACCAAAGAGAAGATTTATGGATGTGGTGAAGGAGGACATGAAGGTAGTTGGAGTAAAAGTAGAAGATGCAGAGGACAGGGTGAGATGGAGGCAGATGATTCGTTGTGGTGACCCGTGAAGGGAACAGCCGAAAGGAAAAGAAGAAGAAGATATGTATTAGCTGTGTTGTTTACTGTTTATACCTTCGCATTGATTATTTTCAGGTAATGTATACTAACACTGTAGTGGATACTAAAACATTATAGTAAAGAAACCCAAATGAGAACAGCTTTAGGATTTACAGTTCTACATTATTTGTAAAGTATGTCTATGCTCCAGTGGCAGTGCTGGCCCAGTGGTAGGATGCTGGATAACTGAATCCATGGTTGGGGATTTAAGCCCCACTCTCGCCGAGTTGTCACTGATGTCTCCGCAGTGCAGCTAACTGGGTTATCAGAGGCCAGCCATGTGTCTCGCTGTCTGTGTAAAAGGCTTTAAAAAGAACCAGGTCTGACTTTCAAAAAGAGGAGCTGCATTTCTGACAGCATGTTTCTTCCTTACGATGGCCTGGCAAACTGTCCAGGGTGTACCCCGTCCTTGCCCAGAGTCAGTTGAGATGGGCACCAGCCTCCTCACGACCCTAGCTAGGCTTTGGCGGTTGAGATTATGAATGATGATTATTATGCTCTATTTTGACATCTACTGGAAACTCCTTCAAAGTTTGCATGAACTGTTTTTTTTTTTTTATTGTGAAGGCCATATCGTTCACCTTTTTTTTTTTTTTTTTGGATGGGATTTTGTTGAATTTATAGGATTTCAAAATTATTGACTAACATTTTAATTGAAGCATTATCCTCAGTATTTTGTTTGGATATTATTCATTTGTATATTTAATTAGTATACAGGCATAACGCAGTGTCATTGTTCTGCTGCCACAGGATTGAAAAACATCCTTCAGACTGGATAATGCATAAATCAAATTTTATTTGTAATCTTGAAAGAGTTGTTGTTTCTCTTGTAGGTGTTTTTCGTGGAGTCTGTGTGTGAGGATCCTGAGATCATCGCTGAAAATATCAAGGTAAAGAGATTCAGTGGAGAGAATGGAAATATTCTCATATATTAGTAAATAACACATGTACGTATACATGAGTCCAGTCCTATATCGTATGCAACATAATACAGTAAGCACCCTGCTCCAATAACCCCCAACCCCCTTGTTTTTGCTCTTATGTCTAATAACCGTCCATGTGTACTGCGAGCAAAATGGTAGATCAAACTTCCCAATTTTATTTGATCAGTCTCTGTAACGGTCATCCTCTTCAATGCCCTCCTCCCTTCACCCTTACTAATCTTTGCTACTTCCTGGTCCTCAACGGTCACCTCTTCTACTCTTTTTTTCTCTCATTTTCCTCATTCATCAGCTCTTCAAAGTACTCTTTCCATCTTTCCAGCACACTTCTCTCATCAGTCAATACATTTCCCTCTCTGTCCTTTATCACTTTTACTTGCTGCACGTTCTTCTCATCACTATTTCTCTGCTGTGCCAACCTGTATAAATCATTTTCTTCCTCCTTACTGTCCATCCTAGCATACAAGTCATCATACGCCCTCTGTTTGGCCTTTGACACCGCTTCTTTTGCCTTACGCTTTGTCTCCCTGTACTCCTGTTTACTCTCTTCTGTCCTCTCAATGTCCCACTTCTTGTTAGCTAACCTCTATCTTTGTACGCAATCCTGCACTTCCTCATTCCACCACCAAGTCTTCTTATCTACTTTCCTTCCAGAGGACACACCAAGTAGTCTCCTACCTGTCTCCCTGATCACATTATCTGTAGTTGTCCAGTCATCTGGAAGCACTTTCTGACCACCCGAAGCCTGTTTCAACTCTTCGTTGAAGACAATACGACCCTCTTCCTTTTTCAGCTTCTACCACTTTGTCTTCTGCTCTGTATTTGCCTTCTTCACCTTCCTCATCATCAGTGTGATCCTGCACACCACCATGCTATGCTGTTTGGTAACACTCTCACCCACTACTACTTTGTAGTCACTGACTTCCTTCAAACTGCATCGTCTACACATGATGTAGTCTACCCCCTGTGTGCTCCTACCTCTGCACCTCCGCTTTTATAAGTCACTCTATGCTCCTGTCTCTTCTGGAAGAAAGTATTCACCACATCCGTTTCCATCCTTTTTGCAAAATCGATCAACATCTGTCCTTCTGTGTTCCTGTCCTGGATACCAAACCTGCCCATCACTTCCTCGTCCCCTCTGTTTCCTGCACCAACATGGCCATTGAAATCTGCCCCAATGAGCACTCTTTCACCTCTGGGGGTACTCTGCATCACTTCATCGAACTCACTCCAGAATCTCTCCTTCTCTTCTCGCTCACATCCTGCCTGTAAGCACTGACAACATTGAACATCACACCTTCAATTTCTAACTTGAGACTCATCACTCTGTCTGACACTCTTTTCACTTCTAGAACATTCCTGACAAACTCCTCCTTCAAGATGACTCCGACTCCATTTCTCTTCCCATCCACACCATGATAAAACAGCTTAAACCTGCTCCTAAGCTTCTAGCCTTGCTACCTTTCCACCTGGTCTCCTGAACACACAGTATGTCCACCTTCCTCCTCTGCATCATGTCAGCCAGCTCCCTACCTTTTCTTTTCATAGTTCCAACATTCAGAGTCCTTACTCTCAGTCCTAGACTCATGCCTTTCCTCTTTTTTCTCTCTGCCTACGGACACGTCTCCCGCCTCTCCTTCTTCGACTAACAGTAGTCCAATTTCCACCAGCACCCTGTTGGTTAACAGCACTGATGGCGGTCGTTGTTAATCCGGGCCTCGACCGATCCGCTATGGAGGTAATATCTGTGATTTTCATGATAAAGTTTGGCATTGGTTTTACGTC
>CM045738.1:49572296-49639796 GCA_024760905.1 Plotosus lineatus
CAACCCAAACATTCTCAACCATTCATTCGTTCATTTTCTGAACCACTTAATACTAATTAGGGTCGCGGGCAGGCTGGAACCCATCTCGGCCGACTCTTGGCGAGGGCAGAGTACACCCTTTCCGGCTCTCCAGGCCAACACGGGGCACGCTGACGGCTATGCAGCTCCTTTTTACGAACGTCAGCAATGGTTCGTTTACGTGAACCTCCCACCACAGACAGTGAAAAACACGGCCTGTCTTTGATAACCCAGATAGTGCACTGAGGGGACATGAACAACCCGGTGAGATTGGGGCTTGAACTCCCAACATCGGGATCAGTTGATTCAGCACCTTTACTACCAGGCCAACGCTGCCCTTCAACCCAAACATTTTTTTATTTAATTTTTCCGTTTTTCTCTCCTAATTCTAGTCGTTTCTTACCTGCAAGTGTTACCTCCCTATCTCATACAACCACCATAAACCAGGGAAGGGTGTAAGCTTGCACGTGCCCCACCTGTGGCATGCGATTCTGCCAGTTGCATCTTTACCAACCGTTGCGTGTGCGTATTCGGAGGCGGCTTAACGCACTTGGATTGGACGTGCTATCCTCCTCCGCTGTGTATGAGTGAACTGGATTGGCTGGTGATTTCTGTGAGTGAAAGGGAGGTGTATGCCGTCCCTCCCTCCCGTGAGAGCTCAGCCAAGTGCAGTCTGGAAACTGTTATTCCAGAAGACGAGCCGGTGAGAAACGTTCTTTCAGGAGTCTTTAAAGTAGAACATCACAATGCTGTTGAATTCTCACACCTGATTGGATAGAAAGTGTTGATTATGAGTGTATAGTAAAAACTCTGACAGTAGTACTCAAATTCAAATCCCATGATCATGATACCTTGGTATGGATACATTACTGTTTCTAAAGTCACAGTGAACACCGAGCGTTTGTACTGCAGGCGCCTGACATCATCCAAATATAAAATACATTTCAAAAACTCGTTGCAATTTAAAAAGTGTACAGTATATGTGTTTATAGCACAAGTCTTTCTGTTAAAGGTTTTTTGGTTTATTCAACACTTGTGGAAGGAGTCTCCAGTTTTAGTTCTTTATGTAACAGTCAGGAAGGTATCTGGCATAAAAAAAAGTCTTCGTGACAGCCAGGGATGTGGATTTATATTATCAAATTCATTCACACAGACCCAAACACACTCACACCTCGGGGGCGATCTGGAGCAGACAATTAGCTTCATGTGCATGTCTTTGCACTGTGGTAGGAAACCAGTGTACAGTAGGCCCCGTTATTTGTAGTTGTTGCGTTCTTCCCCTACCCTCGGATCCTGAAAATCTGTGAGTTATTGAAGCGGTTTTAAAACCCTATGTATGATATTACATGTGCTAAAACCTGCTTGTTAAACACATTCGATAGCCAGTCTTACTCATTAATGCAGTAATAATGCAGTAAAATGTCGTCATGCTTCAGTAAAAACTTTTTCATTTTGTACTGTGATAATATTTATGAATAAGTAAAGCGCTGAGGCTCCTTACCAGAAGCTCGAGAAGATGCGGGGCGTTTGAGTGACATCATAGCACTTAAATAATCATTAAAAACATACGAAAAAAACGTGAATTCATAATTTAAGTAGTCACACTGATAACGTGCGTGAAGGAGAAAAAAAGAGGTGTACACATCATCTGCATCCAATCAGCATGAGGGAGAAACAAAAGCTCTCAGCCATTGGATAAATTTGAATCACGTGCCAGTAAGTAGCGGGTTTGCCGCTAATCTGCGAGTATGCGATGCCGTGCCCACTGAACCACAAATGGGAAAGGGCTTACTGTACACGGAGAAAGTTCACACAAACACAGAGAGAACATATCAACTCCACACTGAAATGCCCAAGTTCAGGACTCAAACCCAGGACCTTGCTCCTGTGAGGTGCACATGCTCACCTCGACACCGCCGTGTCACCTTATATATTGTTGCTTTCATTTTAAACGGCATAAATGACATTCTCTTCGATGACCTATGACAGGAAGTTCCAAAATATTTGAACAGGAAATAACACACATCTGCATACAGTTTGGTTCTGAGGTCTGAGAAGGTGGGGGGCGTCAACGGTTTGGTTTTCAGTCTTTATGCCTCAGATGATCAGATCTTTGGTCCAGCTGCTCATTTGCACCACAGTCCACCTTTGGACAAGAGGAACGTGCTACGTGCTAGAAGGTTTAAGCAGTGCTTGCTGTTTGATCTTAATTCACATTTCTTCAAGTTGTTTGCTCCCCAAAGGTACACGAGGGAGGTTGATAGTAATGAGGTTATGTTACAGTTGCTCCGCAAACAATTCTGGGAGCATTTCGGGTTGTCTGGTTATCACCCGTGCGGAGAGTTTGTGTTTCACGCTGTATCCACAGGTCGTGCAAAGACAAAGTTTGCGGAAGTTTTATCCTTGTAGCTTTAACTCGATTCTTTACGCCGATAAATCTTTATACAATATTAAAATTATACTTGATGAGATACTGACATCATGTCCTGTGGGATGTCCCATGTAATGGGAGGAGACTGTTAAGTGGTGCTGCGTCCCTCTGTTGTGATGTCTTGATACCTGTGATGTACAGATTTAATCAAACATTCTGTCTTAATAGGAACTTTTCCATAGATGACACTTTTTTTTTTTCTTTTTTTTTGGGGGGGGGGGGGTCTCCCTAATTAAAGTTTTATCCAATTCCCACAATGATGAAGGCATGCACACGCCCCTTCTGTGACATGCAATGCTATCCACCAGCCTCTTTTTGAACTGCTGCGCATTTGTAATTGGGGGTGGGTCTAGCATAATTCTGGGGAAGGTACCATCCACCCCCTCATATGAATGAGCTCAGAGACAACTGTGATTGGCTGATGATGGCTGTGGGTGACAGGAACAAGTTAGCGTATGTCCTCCCTCTGTCTCTCCTGTGAGGGCTCAGCCAATTAGCGTCCCTGGACTCTTGATCACCAATGGCTGTGGCATGAAGCTGGATTTGAACTTGGGATCTCAGGGTTAACAGTTGCCTTTGATAGACCATACTGCTATAAAGACTGAACAGAGACTTTGTGCTCGATCCATTGCGAGAAGCCATGTTGATTCAACCTCACTTCATAAACAGAAAAAGAAAGCGGTATTTGAGGAGATGACTCCAACTTGGCGAGTTGAAGCAGCTGTGTGACTGACTGGTGTAGCGACGAGTTGCCGCACTAGCCTGTGAGAGTTTGCAGCTTTGCTTCTTGGTTGGAACGTGTCAGAAGTCCATGATCGCTGCTAACTGGCTGACTGGCCAACTGTGGGAGGGGGCATAGGGCATCTGTGAGCAGAAGCAGCTAGCGATTTTCCTCAGAGTGTGTTCTGTTGAGCGGCGGTTCGAAAAAACGTGGTGAGTAATGTAATGCTTAGGTTTTCGTGACTAATCCAGATCCCGGAGGATTTTCCCAGATTGACTTGCATTCCTGCAGCTGTACAGCCATTTGATCACTCGAGCGTTGCGCTCTATCACTGATAAATCTTGTTTCCGAGTTTCTTTCACTTCTTCCTCCTGAAGCCCGTGAACGTCACCGCTGGTGTGTGAAATCTCATCGTCAGACACAGCCATGCTTACGCTTCGGATCTTTGCTGTAACACACCAAAAATACCATCACCATACATCATATGACATCATATAGATGATCTACATATCCATATAAACAATGATTAAATGGGGGAATGTTATTCACATTTGATTAAAGAAGCGATAATAACAGCCAATGGGTAGAAACGAGAGATACGCCACAGTTTACAGAATAAAAGTCTGAATTCTTTTAATTTTAGTGAACCCACTCCTGACCCTCCACACCAACAAATGTTGCCCTGGTTGCTGGTTTATACAAAGTAGGGTCACACACGAGCGGGGCGACACGATTGGATATTTCCCGGTGGGCCGCAAAGCCATGATTGGTTGGTGTTTTTGCAGTATTACAACGGTCGCGCATGGCAGTTGATGACAATATATGGATAATCAGATCTTTTCAAGCCTCTGGCGTATAAAGTCCATTGTAACCAATCTAACAGTTTGTCTGCACAGCTAAACTCTTCCAGCTCCAGCTTTAATTCTGACCGTTCAGCCAACAATGTAGACAGAACGGAACACAGAGTTTCTCGGAAAGTTTTGACAGGGACTCCTGACGATAACGAAGAACTCTGCAGCTCTACTCACTGAATCGGATTCACGTTTCGTCAATAAATAAAGAACCAGAGCTGTTATTCTCGAATGAATTTCATGCATTTCAGGTGTGTGCTTGGACCCAGTAAGTGATCACATATGTAACTAGCAGTAAATCCTGGTTGGTGCAGGATTGTGTTCCTTGGAAAAGCAGCAGCATCAGCTTCTCAGGAGGAGACTCAGAGACTCAGGAACATGGACACAATCAACAGCTTGGATTCACCAGTAGCATTAGATAATAATGATGTAATCAGTTACTCTGTGTTGATTGATGGTGTTTGACATGTTCAGTTCAGTTCATTTTCTGTAACCGCTTAATCCTAATTAGGGTCGCGGTGAGGCGAGCGCCCATCCCAGCCGACTCCGGGTGAGGGCAGATTACACCCTGGACAGCTCATCAGGCTTCATCACTAATCACAGGGATTGATTATAATTCATTTATTGTTTAATTGACTTCTTTTCCTTTTTGCTGTTCCCTTCAAGTGTCGCCACAGTGAATCATCTGCCTCCATCTCACCCTGTCCTCTGCATCTTCTTCTCTTACACCAACTGCCTTCATGTCCTCCTTCACCACGTCCATAAATCTTCTCTTTGGTCTTCCTCTGGGCCTTCTGCCTGGTAGTTCCAACCTCAGCATCCTACTACCAATATACTCACTATCACTCCTCTGTACATGTCCAAACCATCTCAATTGAGCCTCTCTGACTTTGTCTCCAAAACGTCTTACATGTGCTGTCCCTCTGATGTACTCATTCCTGATCCTATCCATCCTCGTTACTCCCAAAGAGAACCTCAACATTTTCATCTCTGCTACCTCCAGCTCTGCCTCCTGTCTTTTCCCAGGTCCACTGTTTCTAACCCATACAACATCGCTGGCCTCAACACCGTCTTGTACACTTTTCCTTTCATTCTTGCCGATACTCTCCTATCACACATCACACCGGACACTTTTCTCCATCCATTTCAACCTACCTGCACACGCTTCTTCACCTCTTTTCCACACTCTCCATTGCTCTGGACTGTTGAGCCTAAGTACTTAAAATCCTCCACCTTCTTTATCTCTGCTCCCTGTAACCTCACCATTCCTGTTGGGTCCTTGTCGTTCACACACATGTATTCTGTCTTATTGAGACTAACCTTCATTCCTCTCCTTTCCAGGGCATACCTCCACCTCTCTAGATTTTCCTCCACTTGTTCTCTGCTCTCACTACAGATCACGATGTCATCTGCAAACATCATAGTCCATGGGGGATCTTGTCTCACCTCGTCTGTCAACCTGTCCATCACCACAGCAAACAAGAAGGGGCTCAGAGCTGACCCTTGATGCAGTCCTACCTCCACCTTGAACTCTTCTGTCACATCTACAGTACACCTCACCACTGTCTTACATCTCTCATACATGTCCTGCTCCACTCTAACATACTTCTCTGCCACTCCAGACTTCCTCATGCAATACCACAGTTCCTCTCTCAGTACCCTGTCATATGCTTTCTCCAGATCCACAAAGGCACAATGCAGCTCCCTCTGACCTTCTCTCTACTTCTCTATTAACATCCTCAAAACAAACACTGCATCTGTGGTGCTCTTTCTTGGCATGAAACCAAACTGTTGTTTTATTGTTTGACTGACTGATTGATTAATTAATAAAAAGGAAAACTTCCCCTTTATGCATCTGGTCTAAATTCGTACCGAAGGTATGTTGGCGCTCATCTGAGCTCGAGGAGAAGTTCCATTTGCCCAGGGACTCCACAACGTCGCTCTCGAGGCCGCAGAACTTAAAAAACACATCGAAATCAGCAAAGTTCCTGGAGTAGCGTGAGCTGACGTCGGAGTGTGAGCGCGACACGCCCCTTCTCGCACGCTCAGACACGGACCCACCTCCTTCAGAGTCCCCCCTTGCCAAGTTCACGTGCCCAGGCTTCCTCTGCCCTGTGCCACCGGAGTCTTCCTCATCATCTTTCTCTTCCTCACCGAATGAACTCTCTTTGCTGTGACCCGACGATACCGGAACCGGAGCACCCGCGCTGTTCCTCTCTCTCAGGGACTTGAGTAATGTTTGTTTGCGCCGGTAGTGAAATCTCGGTGATCCTCTCCGCAGGTCGCACTTCTCTCTGTACAGAAGGATAGAGTCCGGTCGTTTCTTGGCGCTGTTGGGTTCCACCATGTTGGATTCCTGTGTGGAAGAGGGTGTACCGGGTGTAGCGGTTGCGCTCTGCACAGTAGACTTTTGGCCTCGAGGGGACTCTGCTCTGGATCTCGTGTCTGAAGTGGAAACTGAAACTGTCACGTGTGGGCCCCGAACATAGTTGGGCTTGGTGGCCGCAAGCCTCTCCACTGCGCTTGTGCGACCACTGTCCTCGCGCTCCAGCTCCATCTGCTTCCTCAAGTACTCAGGTCCCTTCTCCAGAATCCGCGATGTGTCCAGCATGGTGCACGTTTCACTCTGTCAATCTCACACACTCTCTCTCTCTTTCTCTGTCTCTCTTGACTCTCACGCACTCTCCCTCTCACTCTCTCTCTCTCTCTCTCTCTCTCTCTCTCACACACACACACACACACACACACACACACACACACACACTCACTCTCTCTCTCTATCTCAAACACTCTCTTGACTCTCACGCACTCTCCCTCTCGCTTTCTCTCTCTCTCTCTCTCTTTCTCTCACACACACACACACACACACACACACACACACACACACACACACACACACACACACACTCACTCTCTCTCTCTCTATCTCAAACACTCTCTCTCTCTCTCCCTCTCACACACAGACACACACGCTTTCTCTTTCTCTCTCTCTCTCTCTCTCTCTCTCTCCCTCTCTTACACACACACACATACACACATTCTCTCTCGCTCTCTCTCTCTCACACACACACACTCTCTCTCTCTCTCTCACACACACACACACACACACACACTGTCTCTCTTTCTTTCTCTCTCTCTCTGTCTCTCTCTCACACATACACGCAGACTCTCTCTCTCTCTCTCTCTCTCTCTCACGTACACACAGACACACACGCTTTCTCTCTCTCTCCCTCTCTCTCTCCCCCTCTCTCTTTTCTCTCTCACACACACACACACATGCACACAGACTCTCTCTCTCTCTCGCTCTCTCTCTCCCCCTCTCTTTCACACACACACACACACACACACACACACACACACACACACACACACACACACACACACACACACACACTCTCTCTCTCTCACACACACACACAGACACACACTTTCTCTCTCTCCCCCCCTCTCTCTCTCTCACACACACACACACACGAATATAAACTTTACAAATGAGCTAAAAGTATAAATCCGATTTGATTCTCAGTCTGGAGCAGAAATATCTGGAGGATGGATCCAGTAGTGAGTCAATCCTGTTTCGACACATTCCAGCCCTGCATTGAGCACGCGCTGTACACACAAACACACCTGTACACACCTTTACTTGTTTTTTTTTTTTTTTTTTTACACGTTTCCTCCCACTACCCGGTTATACAATCCTCCTCCTCCTCCTCCTCCTCCCCTGCTCGGTTTACACCCAGTTACTCAGTATTTCACAGTACTGTAATGCACTCAACAGGAAATGAGTGAAGAAACCTGATTGGGTCCTCTCTGTTCCCCTTCTGCCTTATACTTCATACTTCAACTTGTCTTCTGTCTCAGCTAGACTCCGCCCCTGTCCCTGCATCGTTCCTTACCTGCTCTGCTCTGCTCCCTTTAACCTTTAATCAAGATGAAAATAAATATGAATAAATAAATATATGCATCTTAATTATAATTTAAAGTAAAAACAATCGATTAATTTAAAGATTTGTACCGTTTCTAAACTGATCAGCAGAAATAGAAAGAAACTGTAAATAGAGTTGATACTTATTAAAGAGAAACTGTTGGATTGTCTGGATTATCTGTTTTTCTTCTGTGTCTCTGCCGGTCTCTGTCCCTTCTCACTGGCTCTTCCTATGTCTTCATCTGCCATGTCTTTGGTATGGTATATTTCTCTGTCTTTGTCTCCATCTTCCTCTGTCCCTGTCTCCTGGTTTTGCTCCATAAGTCTCATTACCACCTTGTCTCCATCTCTCACTGGTTCAGTTTTGTCTCTTGTCTTTGTCCCTGTCCATCTCTGTGTTTGATATCTAAACCCCCCCCCCCTTCTCCACCAATATCTGCTTGGTCTCTCTCTCTCTCTGATTTTGAAACACACAGAGAAGCGAGATGATATTCAACATCAGGGATCTCCAATTGTTCCTGGAGTGCTATCTCCCACAAAAACACCTCTTTCAGCTGATCAGGATCATCCGAAGATAATACTCAGGTGTGTGGGTTTATCGTGGAACCCAAATCCTTAAACATTGTTCTAGGAGAAGATTTTTGCACAATTTAATAAATTTTCTAGTTGAAGACGTGACCCATCACCACTAGACTAATGTTAATGGATGACAAAGTGGTGAGCTGGTCAGGGTGGACCCGATCTTTGACAAGAGTCAGCTGGGATGGGCTCCAGCCATCTTTTGGCCGGAATAAAGGATAAAAGGTATATTTTTAATCAGGTTGATGCATGAAGACTCACTTTGTAGTGACAATCATAAAGATTAAATATACTTCAGGTTACAATATACAGAAAAAAATTATTAAAACGGCCAAAAGAGGGCAGTATCTCAGTAATGATTTCATGTGTGTGTGTGTGTGTGTGTGTGTGTGTGTGTGTGTGTGTGTGTGTGTCTTTCACGTGATTAAAGCAAAGTAAGCTTTGCAGTTTTGGTTTTTTTTTTTTTTTTTTTTTTTTTTATTAAGGGAGAAAAAAGTTTAAATTTCAATGAAAACCTTCAGATTTTTTTTAACCTGGGTGTTATTTCTCCATCTTCATTCATTCATTCATTTATTTGCTAAATCACTTAATCCTACAGTCATTAGAATCTTGGAGCCTATTTCAGCCAACTCTGTGCTAAGGTGGGCTACACCCTGATCAGTGCACTAGTCTATCTCAAGACCAACATCCCCGCCACCACTCACACTCACACCGAAAGGCAATTCGAAACGGTCTGAACATGCAAACTCCAGAAAGAAATACCCTCACAGTGTCCGAGGCTCAAACCCAACACCTCGTTGTTGTTGTATGGCGGATGTGCTAGCCACTACACCAACGTGCCCTCCCCCGTTAGATTTAGGGATAGCATGGGAATAATCAGCTACATCAATAATTATTACTATTTGTGATGCTCTGTGTTTTGGGGGGATTTTGAATTTGGCGGCTCTGTTCTCTCACTCTGTTTTCTCCCCAGCTGTGCAGGCTCCGGGTGTGGCTGACCTGCTCGGGCTGATTGCAGCAGAGCACACATGATTCCACTCCCTATAGAGACAAGCTGCACGCTCACCTCCGCTCCAGAAGATTGTCCCGCATCACGCACCGATACCCCGGGGCTCTCTCTGGCCCCTGCTTATAGCTGTGCTCAGGCAGCATTCCAATGATAGTCTCCAGTGTTTGTTGTTTTGTTTATTTTTACTCCGGCATTATCATTTTGCTGTCTCCTGTCTCCAGTATTTCCCCTTGAGAAAAATAAATCGTTCTTCTTGCAGTGTCCTCTGTCTCCTCCATTTCTGGGTCCAGCTGAGAGCCTGAACGTAACAGTATTATAACACCCCCCCCCCGCCATCTCCTAGTGCAGCTAACTGGGTTCTTAAAGGCCGGCCGTGTCGCTCATTATCTGCTGTAGGTTCAAGTAAAAGAACCATTACTGTAATGCCTTTTGTAAAGAGGAGCTGCTTTGTCTCCAAAACGTCTAACATGTGCTGTCCCTCTGATGTGCTCATTCCTGATCCTATCCATCCTCGTTACTCCCAAAGAGAACCTCAACATTTTCATCTCTGCTACCTCCAGCTCTGCCTCCTGTCTTTTCCCCAGGGACACTGTTTCTAAACATCACTGGCCTCAACACTGTCTTGTACACTTTTCCCTTCATTCTTGCCGATACTCTCCTATCACACATCACACCGGATACTTTTCTCCAACCATTCCAACCTGCTTGCACGTGCTTCTTCACCTCTTTTCCACACTCTCCATTGCTCTGGATTGTTGAGTCTAAGTACTTAAAATTCTCCACCTTCTTTATCTCTGCTCCCTGTAACCTCACCGTTCCTCTTGGGTCCTTCTTGTTCACACAAGGATCAGGAATGAGTACATCAGAGGGACAGCACATGTAAGATGTTTTGGAGACAAAGTCAGAGAGGCTAGATTGAGATGGTTTGGACATGTACAGAGGAGGGATAGTGAGTATATTGGTAGTAGGATGCTGAGGTTGCAACTACCAGGCAGAAGGCCCAGAGGAAGACCAAAGAAGAGATTTATGGATGTGGTGAAGGAGGACATAAAGGTAGTTGGAGTAAGAGTAGAAGATGCAGAGGACAGGGTGAGATGGAGGCGGATCATTTTCTGTGACGACCCCTGAAGGGAACAGCCGAAAGGAAAAGGAGAAAGAATAGAAGTTAGGCTGTGGACTGTGGTGGCCCGGTGGTAAGGTGCTGAATCACAGATTCCAAGGTTGGAGGTTCAAGCCCCACTATCACCAGGTTGTCACTGTCCCCCCAGTGCACTAACTGGGTTATGAAAAGCCGGCCATTTCTCTAACTGTCTATTGTGAGAGGTTCAGGTAAAAGAACTATTGCTGACTTTAGTAAAGAGGAGCTGCATAGCCGTCAGTGTGTTTTCGCCCTGCGATGGCCTGGCAAGCCATCCAGGGTGTACTCTGTCCTGGCCAGTAATCGTCTGGGATGCACGCCAGCCTCCCCACGACCCTAATTAGGATGGAGCGGTTACAGAAAATGAATGAAAGTAGTAATTGTCACATGCATGCAAAATTTTCTTTTGCCATCCTTCCCGGAGGTGTAAAGTCCATACATCCATTCATTTTCTGTAACCGCTTAATCCTAATTCGGGTCGCAGGGAGGCTGGCAGCCTCTCAGCCAACTCTGGGCGATGGCAGAGTACATCCTGGACAGTTCGCTGAGCCATTCCGGGGCAGAAACACGCTGACGGCTATGCAGCTACTCTTGATGAAAGTCAACAATGGTTCCTTTACACGAAACAGTCACGGCCGACCTTGACAGTGACAAGTCGGGCAGAGTGGGGCTTGAACCCCCAGCCTTAGGATCAGTGATCCAGCACGTTTACCGCCAGGTCACCGCTGCCCAGGTGTCAAGTTTTGTGATGTTAATTCCTCATTCATGTCAGGAATTGTTGTTTGAATTAATATTACCTGGGCATAATGCATGACTCAGTATGATACACTGGCTTCTGAAAGGTTGTGTTCACACTCCACAGTTAACAGCGATGCCTCGTGGATAGTTCAGTGTGTTTTGTTTCGATTTGTCCTTTCAAATACAGCCATTCGGGCACATCATCATGTTATGTTCATTGTAAGACACCTTGAAGTCATTTCATTGGATTTTAACTACCAGACTGGCACAATAAAGACTGTGTATCCCCCGCCCCAAACAGAAAGAAGGCTCTGGGTTCGATTCCCAGCTTGGGCGTTTCTGTGTGGGGTTTGCATGTTCTCCCCATGCTTGCATGGGTTTCCTCCAGGTACACCAGTTTCCTCCCACAGTTGAAAAACATGCACAGTCAATGAATTGGCTGTTCCAAATCACCCCTAGGTGTGAGTGTGCATGTAAATTGTTGTGTGCATTGCTCTATGATGGCCTCGTGAGTTGTCCAGGGTGTACTCTGCCCTTACCCAGAGCTGGATGAGATTTGCACCAACCTCCCCGCAACGCTAATTAGGATCAAGCGGCTTATAATATGAATAAACGAATGAATGAGAGCAGCAGATGGACAGTGGTGATGTGAAATCCTGTGAATAACTTTTCTCTTCTGCTGAGATAAACCTCAGCTCATGAGAGTCCTGCTGTGGAGGTTCTTCAAAGAATTTTGGACATAGATTTTTTTAATTTATTTATTTATTTATAGTTTAATAAAGTGTAAATATTTTCCTATAAAGGAGGTCTGAGGTTTCTGGAGTTTGAGAAAGAACCTGCGAGACGACAAACGTTCTTCGCAGTTCAGTCTCCACCAGTGACGCTCACCACACTCACCAAACATCATCTTCTGCTGTGTTTGACCTTCAAGAACCAGACATCCAGCTCTGCAGTCTTGCAAGCTTTTACATAATCCAGCACCCACTCCGGTGCGGTTCCTGTGCCTGAATCATCCTCTCGGATCAACATAATTAGCAGAATCTTTGAATGGATGATGATGAAAGTGGTGTTTGTGGAAGGGAATCACTTCAGCTGATAAAAGAAACAGTTAGATCAAGATACTTATCTTCAGATGCTCCTGTGGTGCTCAAAGTGAGCGGCCATTATGTTTTATGTCATGAAAACAAGGCACATGTACAAAGGTTTAACCTCCTATTAGAACACACACACACACACACACACACACACACACACACAGAGAAAGGCAGAGAGAGAGAGAGAGAGAGAGAGAGAGAGAGAGAGAGAGAGAGAGAGAGAGAGAGAGAGAGAGACAAAGCCTTCCATTGGCATAATTATTCATCAGTCATTCTTTTTCTGAAAGGCTTAATCCTAATTAGAGTCGCAGAGTCGCAGGGAAAAACAGTTTGGTTTCATGCGAAGAAAGAGCACCACAGATGCAGTGGTTGCCTTGAGGATGTTAATAGAGAAGTACAGAGAAGGTCAGAGGGAGCTGCATTGTGCCTTTGTGGCTCTGGAGAAAGCATATGACAGGGTGCCGAGGGAGGAACTGTGGTATTGCATGAGGAAGTCTGGAGTGGCAGAGAAGTATGTTAGAGTGGTGCAGGACATGTATGAGAGATGTAATACAGTGGTGAGGTGTGCTGTCAGTGTGACAGAAGAGTTCAAGGTGGAGGTGGGACTGCATCAAGGGTCAGATCTGAGCCCCTTCTTGTTTGCTATGGTGATGGACAGGCTGACAGACGAGGTTAGACAAGATCCCCCCCCCCCGGACTATAATGTTTGCAGATGACATTGTGATCTGCAGTGAGAGCAGAGAATAAGTGCAGGAAAATCTGGAGAGGTGGAGGTATGCCCTGGAAAGGAGAGGAATGAAGGTTAGCCTCTTTAAGACAGAATACATGTGTGTGGATGACACGGACCCAAGAGGAACGGTGACTGGTGAGGTTACAGGGAGCAGAGATATTACAGGATTTTAAGTACTTAGGCTCAACAATCCAGAGCAATGGAGAGTGTGGAAAAGAGGTGAAGAAGCGTGTGCAGGCAGGTTGGAATGGATGGAGAAAAGTGTCCGGAGTGATGTGTGATAGGAGAGTATCGGCAAGAATGAAAGGAAAAGTGTACAAGACGGTGGTGAGGCCAGCGATGTTGTATGGTTTAGAAACAGTGGCCCTGGGGAAAAGACAGGAGGCAGAGCTGGAGGTAGCAGAGATGAAAATGTTGAGGTTCTCTTTGAGAGTAACGAGGATGGATAGGATCAGGAAGGAGTCCATCAGAGGGACAGCACATGTAAGATGTTTTGGAGACAAAGTCAGAGAGGCTCGATTGAGATGGTTTGGACATGTACAGAGGAAGAATAGTGAGTATATTGGTAGTAGGATGCTGAGGTTGGAACTACCAGGCAGAAGGCCCAGAGGAAGACCAAAGAGGAGATTTATGGATGTGGTGAAGGAGGACATGAAGTAATTGGTGTAAGAGAAGAAGATGCAAAGGATAGGGAGAGATGAAGGCAGATGATTCGGTGTGGTGACCCCTGGAGGGAACAGCCGAAAGGAAAAGAAGATTCACGAAAACAAATAATCTTCCTTTTGGTCTTTTATTTTCAAGAAAGGTTTATGTAAACATGACAGATTAATATTTCAAGAAAATAATTAAACACACAATGAATTATTGATAAATGTAAGTAATCTAGGAAATATTCTATCTGTGATGAATCTCCTTCCAGTTGTCTCTTCAAGCTGATATCAGCGGGTGAATAATAACCGTCTGAGTGTTCCAGATCTGATAAAAACCAGGCTGATGCTTCTCCAGTGTTCTGAGGAAATGTTAGATCTGATACGGAAAATATTCGGTCACTGTTTCATCACTGCTGGTAAATAAATTGAAAATGAAATCTGAAAAATATTCTGCAGAGTCTTTATTACTGAAGGATATTATTGTCAGAACAAGTGTCTCCACAACCTCAGATTATCTGATCTGCACTGAGCCCCATCAGAATTTATAGCTGCTGTATAAGCGTGCATCAGGTATCACGATGATGAGGAGTAATCGGGAGGAAGGGGAAGAGGAGTGATGAAGAGGAAGAGGAGGGATGATGAAGAGGAGTGAAGAAGAAGAGGAGGAAGAATGAGAGGAGGAAGATGAAAAGTGAGGAAGTGGAAGAGGAGTGATGAAGAGTAGGGATGATGAAGAGAAAGAGGAGTGATGAGAGGAAGAGAAGTGATGAAGAGAATGAATGGTGATGAAGAGGAAGAGGAATGATGAAGAGGAGGGATGATGAAAAGGAGAGATGATGAAGAGGAAGAGGAGTGATGAAGAGGAGGTATGATGAAAAGGAGAGATGATGAAGAGGAAGAGGAGTGATGAAGAGGAGGTATGATGAAGAGGAAGAGGAGGGCTGATGAAGAGGATGGTTACTTGTTGCATTTAGAAAATGAGGGCAATGCGTGCGAAAACCAGGAAACCCAGACAGACGCATCATCAGGACTGACCTGCCCTCCATTCAGGACTTGTACCGGTCCAGATTCAGAAAAAGTGCAGGTAGCATGCTGCACATAAACTATTTGAACTTTTCCCTTCCGGAGAAGCTTCAGAGCGCTGTGCCTCAGAGACAGACGCTGTGCCTCAGAGACAGACCCCCTCATCCCACCCCGGGCTGTTGTTTCAGGGAAACCACTGTGAAAATAACCCAGTACACATCGAATTATTCATTCATTCATTTTTCTGAACCGTGCAATCCTAATTAGGGTTGCGGTGAGGCTGGCACCCATCAGCTGACTCAGAGTAAGAGTACACCCTGGACAGCTCGCCAAGCCATCGCAGGGCAGAGACATGATAGTGGCAACCCAGCGGCTAACTCTTCACAAACGACAGCAATGGTTCTTGTACACCTCAGCCAGTGAGAGACCCCCCCCCCCCCATCCTTAGGACCGGTAAGGATCACCCTTCAGATCACCTTGCCACCGGGTCATCACTGCCTGGATTAGGACTAATTTCTGTACATTTCTAGATGCTCAGCTGAGTTTTCGTCTGTCGTCTCGATCGGAGCACTACCCGGGTTTGTGAAATGGATAATGTCTATTATCCTGAGATAGTGGACCAATCAGATCAAATCAAATGTATCCTGAGTTCATCATGGATTTGTAGAAGCAGGGCGACTGTGACGACTTCCCAAGACAATCACGGGAGCAGTTCCCCGCCGAAGGGGGCAGGCTGATACAGACTGTTTATCGATGTTCTACCTCCAGTGCTCTCACGCTTCCTGCTCCCCATGTGGATCTTTGCATAACCCTGCATAGGTGGCATAAGGTATTATGGCTTCCAAAGATCCAGGACTGCTTTCAGAGCTAACCCTCATGTCTGAGGGCCGTTCGTCTATCTGCTGCCTGAGGATCCAGTGGGTGGGAGTTGCACTGTGATGGAAACCTGATGCTATCAGAAAGGTTGGCAGGTCAAACACAACATTCAGGAAGCTGCTCGAGGAAGATACTGGATTAGCCGAAATAAAGCTTCCTTGAGATCAATATTTATATACTGTACATTTTCAGAATATTTATCATGTTTAGAGTTGGTTCTGTATTAATTAGATCAAAATGAGGCCTAAATGTTTATTCTAGACCACATCTGTGCAACATTCCTTCATTTATTTTCAGTAAGCACTTTCTCCTGATTAGATCTGGAGTGAACACGAAGCTCATGCCAGGAACGCTGTGTGTATTTCAACAATAGACATTAAATTCGGAATCCCTAATGATTTAACCAGATGTGATCAATGGCAAAATTCACTGAGACAACATAATAAAAAGGCTTTGAGAGGAAACAGATCCAAGATCAAAGCAGTTTCTCTTCTGGGTGACTCTGGATGGTGCAATAGAAGAAGGCAGACGATGCTAAATGTGTTGATGATGGACACGGTATGATCATGTGAGCAGTGTACATCTCTGGGATAGACATGAGATTCGAATATACTACATGTGAACACTGTGATCTGATTGGTTCACTATTAGAGGATTTTAAAAAATTATCCCAAGAGGATAATGCATAAATCAAAACTATGGACAATCACATTTTGCCAAGGTCACTCAGGCCAGATGATGTCAATGTAATCAAGTTTTACAATGGAAAAATAAACCATAAAAATCTTGTTTCACAAACTGGATTTCAAAAAAGTTGGCACACTATACAAATTGTGAATAAAAACTGAATGCAATGATGTGGAAGTGCCAAATTTCAATATTTTTTCTGAATAGAAGATAGATGACGGGGTGAAAAGTTTAAACTGAGAAAACGTATCACTTTAAGGGGAAAATATGTTGATTTTAAATTTCATGGTGTCAACAAATCTCAAAAAAGTTGGGACAAGGCCATTTTCACCACTGTGAGGCAGCCACTCTTCTTCTCACAACAGTCTGCAAACGTCTGGGGACCGAGGAGACAAGTTTCTCAAGTTAGACGCTGTCCCATTCTTGTCTAATACAGGCCTCGAACTGTTCGACTGTCTTGGGCCTTCCTTGTTGCACCTTCCTCTTTATGATGTGCCAAATGTTGTCTATAGATGAAAGATCTGGACTGCAAGCCGACCATTTCAATACCTGGATCCTTTTCCTACGCAGCCATGATGTTGTAATTAATGCCGCATGTGGTCTGGCATGATCATGTTGAAAAATGCAAGGTCCTTTCTGAAAGACACGACGTCTGGATTGGAGCATATGTTGTTCTAGAACCTGAATATACCTTTCTGCATTGACGGTGGCTTTCCAGATGTGCAAGCTGCCCATGCCCCCCCCGCACTCATGCAACCCCATACCATCACAGACGCAACGCAGGCTTCTGAACTGAGCGCTGATAACAACTTGGCTTGTCCTTGTCCTCTTTAGTCCGGATGACATGGCATCCCAGTTTTCCATAAAGAACTTCGAATCATGATTCGTCTGACCACAGAACAGTTTTCCACTTTGCCGCACTCCATTTTAAACGACCCCTGGCCCAGAGAAAACGCCTGCGCTTCTGGGTCCTGTTTAGAAATGGCTTCTTCTTTGTACTGTGGAGTTTCCGCTGGCAACGGCAGCTGGCACGGTGGATCGTGTTCACCAACAATGGTTTCTGCAAGTATTGCTGAGGCCATTCTGTGATTTCCCTTACAGTAGCATTCCTGTTTGTGGTGCAGTGCCGTTTAAGGGCCAGAAGATCACGGGAATCCAGTATTGTTTTTTGGCCTTGACCCTTACGCTCAGAGATTGTTCCAAATTCTCTAAATCTTTGGATGATGTGATGCACTGTAGATGATGAGAACTTCAAACTCTTTGCAATTTTTCACTGAGGAACACCCTTCTGATATTGCTCCACTATCTTTCTGCACAACATTGGGGGAATTGGTGATCCTCTACCCATCTTCGCTTCTGAGAGACACTGCCACTCTGAGAAGCTCTTTTTATACCCAGCCATGTTGCCAGTGGACCTCATTAGTTGTAATTGGTCTTCCAGCTGTTCGTTATAAGTGCAATTGACTTTTCCAGCCTCTTGTTGCTACCTCTCCCAACTTTTTTGAGATTTGTTGATACCGCGAAATTTAAAATCAACATATTTTCCCCTTAAAATGATACATTTTCACACTTTAAACTTTTTTGACCCTGTCATCTATGTTCTATTCACAATGAACTATTGAAATTTGGCGATTTCACATCATTGCATTCAGTTCTTATTCACAATTTGTATCATGTGCCACTTTTTTTGGAATCTGGTTTGTAGTTTGTTTTCTTGAGTGTCCATTTAATACATACTAAAACTTTGAATTAGTGTTAAAAACTCCTTTATGAAGCATATTTTACTTTTGTTCACTAAACTGCATTTTGGTCTGCACATAGAACTCAGAGCGAACCTGATCTGCCCTTATAATGTTTCATTCATTCATTTTCTAAGCTGCTTCACCCTAATTAGGGTCATAGGGAGGCTGATGACTGACCGACCATCTTAGCCAAATGACTCTGGAAGAAGACAAGGTTCATTCTGGGTAGCTAGCCAGGCCATCACAGGGCAACACACATATAACCATTCACACTCACTCTCACACTTAGGGGTGATCTGAAAAAGCCAACTGTGCATGTTTTTGGACTGTGGGAGGAAATCCACATAAGCACAGGGAGAACATGCAAACTCCACACAGAAACAGACGAACCTGGGAACAGAACCCCTGCCTTCTTGCTGCAAGGTAGATGTGTGAACCACTACGACACGAAGTCGTGACACAGCAATTATGTACCTGCTTGTGTGTGCACACAGAGCTCACCTGCATGGGTGTTGATTTTAAAAATGTAAAATGCACCATTACCATCGAGTTTTACAAAGATTTACAGTGGTACCTCGACTCACGAGTGTCCTTTATAACAAATTTTCCATGATACGAACTTCAGTCCCACCAAAAATCTGTCCCATCCAATGAGCAAAATTTGTATTTATGAGCTTTAGTGTAATTGTGCATCCTGTACAGTAGGTGGCATTGGCACTCTCACTATGTTCCCTACACCAGGGGTCCTTCTGCATACATTATGCATGCCGCAGTGGTCAATAGGCTCTGACTTCCGGCTATGGCAAAAAGCATGGTAAACATACACACATCAATATGGAAAACGATGTGATAAATCTAAATACTTGGGAGGTTTTGGATCCCTAGAGACATGAATATAATCGAAACATTTGCAGCATGCCCAGGAAAGTTTGGAAGATACATCGACACATAATATTCCCCATGCCAAACGTGTCACTTGGGATTTCAATTGATATACTCCACAAATTCTATCTATCTAGTGCCTGAGTCGTAGGACGACCATTGGCGACCCACCATGAAGGGCAACGCCCTGGTTATCATCTTCATGGAGGTTTTCTTGGCAGGATTTGTGCAATGGTTTGCCATTGCCTTCTGCACGTTGCGAACCTACGGACAATTTAGAACGGCCAATTAACCTACAGTGCATGTCTTTGGATTGTGGGAGGAAACCGGAGCACCCGGAAGAAACCCATGCAAGCACGGGGAGAACATGCAAACGCCACACAGAAACGCCCAGACCGGGAATCCAACCCAGGCCTTCTTGCTGTGAGGTGGACGTGCTAACCAGTACGCCACTGTGCCGCCATACTCCACAAATTACAAGGAATTTTTTGGACACTTTTTGTAACAAAACGGCACTACACATTTATAACCACAAACACTTACAGTTAGCTACACATGTAATATTATATCATATAAATGAGCAGTAGCAACATGATGTTTTTTTATTGATACAGATACGGCATACACAATAACAGACCAGTTACATACATGCTTGTTATGTTAACAATTAACTCATTTAAGGTTTCGGTCCAAGTTCACCTGGGATATTGATGCACAAAGGCCGAACATCTGTACAGTTCATGCACATGCCATCTCAGTACCAGTTCAGGGGAGAACACAACTGGTCTCCTTACAAGAAGTAAGATGTCTTCTACCTGCAAGAAATCTTTGTGGTTGCATGCACCACCCATCCAGCAATATATTCTAAGATTCCCTCAACAAATGCACTCAGCCCAGGTCTGCTAACCCTGTACGTGTGATCACAGAGAGCTGAATCTAAAGAGATTGTGGGCACAATTATATCAGCCCCAGTATCAACAACATTCAGTAAGGATGTTGTGTCCTGTGATACACAATATACAATTTAATAGAACCAGTGATAGATACAACAGCATGACGAAGCAGGGATCTGAAAGCACTGGAGAACCGCAAAGCTGATGGATTGTTATCCATCGCACAGCACAGCACAGCAAAGAAAAAAGTTCCAAATGATCCTGAGATAACTTGTATGTCAATAAATATCTCTGTACTGGGTTCAGACTCATTAACAATTCCTGAGATAATTTGAGGAACTCTCAATGTTACACAGGAAACCACTGACGTTCCAATTGTTTCTCCTACCAGAACACACCTTTGTACCAGACATATCCGTCATACTCAGTAACACTGACTCTGCATTAAAAACCTCTCAGTGTAAGAACTTCTGGCCTTGGTGGACTTTTATAACCTTTTGCACAAAGCAAATGACTGTTGAAAATATCAAACATATGATCAATAACAGATACAAAATTTGCTGTCCCCTCACAGTCATCAAAATCATCACAACCTATTTGACATCCGTCCATACCTTAAAGCAGCAGCTACTGAAGAACTCATTGTTTGTGCTGCTAACCTCACATTCTGCTTTTGGAAGTGAATATGTTTCATAGTAAGTGTGTTTGCAGCACCTAAACCTTCAGAAGCTTGAAGTTCCTGCAAAAAATGTAGCTGTACCAACAGACGTTTTAATTTCACTTGAAGAACGAAGTGCACCTCTGACATTTTTAATCAGGTGACAAGAATCAAAGAACTCGTGTATATTACGAGAACTGACAGATGGGTGTGGAAAACTACTATTGATATTATCATGTAGAATTGAACAGCCTAAAAGAGTTGCCATTTTTTGATTTGTAGGATGACCATCCATAACAAGAGCCAAAACATCTACATTACAATCATACAGTGCACAAATAACAGATGATAACAGTTGACACTGGATTTCTGCTGATAAACTATTGGTTCAAAAATATGCAGCAGGCACTTTCCACCCGCCCTGGAGGCCAAAGCCAGAACAACAAGTGCCTCAGTAGGCTCTCCTGCACCACCTTCCAGTGACCCTGCACCAAGGTCAACAAAGCCAACCAGCTCTTGATGCTTTGCATCCCAGTCGAGATGTTTCCTCAGAGACATTCCATCAGGCATGATGCTGCAGTCGCTGTGGATTCTTGAATCAGCCGCTGCCTTTGACTGAAGCAGGTTTAGCACCTGCTGGGAAATTCCAGGCTTCGCTGATATGCCACTCACCCATCTAGAACGCAACAGAACAACTAAATGTGAATTGTATTATCCAGCAAGAGGTCTAGGGACCAGGTCCCTCATCTGGGCAAGCTGATGCGGGATTGACTATGAAATAAAATACTAGAATTATTTAGCATGAGGTTCACTGAAAAAACCGAGACATTTGAAGTACCATCGTACAAAATACTCTGAGAGTTCATCAGGAATATTTTAATATATGATACTTAAACATCTGTATTTTTTTTCATGGAATTCAATGACTATGACAGGCGGCACCACCATATGAACTTATTTTATCGAGGGGCCCGATGTAACTTCACACACATAATATAAAAACATTTCCTGTGATAATTTTTAAGAAGATAAAAATGCTAAGGTCAACAGATGGACACCGCCGACCCTCATCCATATGATGCTATAAATTGTGTACATATTTTAATTATAACTCTTAACACAAAACGTTGCTGTACTGATACATATAGTTCGGTTTTACAAATCTACACCGGAGACCAATTTTGTGTCCAGAACAGCAATTCAAGAAGTAACTTCCTGATGAACCCTGTTGAAAGGCACTTCCGATGATATATGGCTGACGACATACTGACAGTCACAGTATTTCTCTGAAAGCAACAACATTAACTCATAATATTCACAAAAAGTCAAAGTAAACATGGCGTATCTATTTCAAACAGTACGTGAATGAATTCAACACCAAACATCAACTACCAAACTGTAAATTGATGGTTAAACTGAAACACACTTAGCGGTGACAGCCAACAGCGCAACAAGAATTAACCATATTTACACAAAACAAGCTACACTGTACGTATTACAATTAAATTTGATGTTATTATGTTTCAAAACGTACAATTATAAGGACGCCAAAGGATGCCAACTTTCAATTGAAAATAGTAGCCGGTGCAGTTTTGCTCGAACCGGAAGTTGAAGCTGAAGTACCACGTAAAAGGGGCCTGTCCGCGGTCTCGTTTTTCTCCCACGTCATTGTCCCCAACCTTTTTATTACTGCTGACCAGTCAACGTTTGACAATTTTAGCGTGGACTGGGAAGGGGGGGGGGGGGGGTAGGGGGCTGAGGTGGGGGTCAAAGATTGTTTATATCATAAATATAATGTATTTATATAAAATATTATTATTAAGCACTCGGTGCACCATCTGGGAGAACGAAGGCTCAGGCTCAATCTCACCCAAAATCCCCGCTGTTGTTTGAAACATGTCCAACTTGCCTCTGTTCATGTTCTGTCCCCTTGTGGGTTACAGTTTAGCGCTCAAATGGTCGACATGTAACTGATAGAATCTGGTCATTTTTCAAAATAAAACATTTTTCAAAAAATGCATCATTCAGACTCAGATAATAAATAAAACGGAAATAATGAATTATTTATTCTGCGGACCAGTACCAATTGAACCGCGGACCGGTACCGGTCTGCGGACTGGTGGTTGGGGACCCCTGCCCTACACCATAGGGAACACAGTGAGAGTGCCACTGCCATCTACTGTAAAGGATGCACAATTACACCTAATCCAGGAACAGTATTGCAAACAAGCATGTCCCCCCAGGGCCATACCCCTCCTCCAGTTGCCCCACTATATGAGAAGCACTGGCCTTATGGGAGCTCACACACACAAAATTCTCCTCCTCCTCCTCCTCCTCCTCCTCTTCCTTCTCTGTTACACATCACCTCATGCTTGCCCACGTGACATCTTCCTGCCCACGCTATATTTTTGGCAGTCGATGATCAGAAGGGTTAATTGACATATTGTTTATTCTTGTTTTATTATTATTTATTATTGTTTATTATTGATGTTAATGTATCTGTATTATTATTATGAAATATTTATTCTTCTTTTCCTTTCGGCTTTTCCCTTCAGGGGTCACCACAGCGAATCATCTGCCTCCATCTCACCCTATCCTTTGCATCTTCTCTTATACCAGCTACCTTCATGTCCTGCTTCACTACATTTGGTCAAATATATGTGTCTGGTGCAGGTTATATCAGTTTGGGAGGGGGTTGGAACGGATTAATTAGTTTGCTATTATTTCTGATGGGAATTTTTGTTTTATCTACATTTTGACTTACGAGCTCACCCTCAGAACTAATTAATTTCTGAAGTCAAAGTACCACTGTATCTATTGATTTATTTTTCTGTCCTCATGGACAGTCCAGAACAGTTCAGGATGGTTCAGGACATTTTTGAAGCTTGAGGCGAATGATTGTTAATTATTTACAGGAGCAAATGATTCATAAAGTGACTCACCTGAATAAGTGATTAGGTGATTCATATGTGATTCATTACACACAGAACATAATAAGTACGTACTCTGTTTTTGTAGGGCTTATTTGAATACAGTACACAATTCTGACATGTCAATATTACAAAGGTCAATTTTGCAATGACACATACATCAAGAGACGTAATTAAGTTGCAGAGATTGCAAAAGTGTTAGTGATTAGTTCTTACAAAAATATCATCTGGACACACTTTTCTTCATTTAGGTTTCATGTGTACGTCTGGAATAAGACAGACAACTCAAAGCCAACTCTCAAATTACTCCTTCTCAATGCTTTGGAATGATTTCCCTCTTGAATATTCAGTTTTATTTGAACAGTTTTGTATTCATTTAATTGTACATTAATCACCCATAATATTAACATCACCTAACTGGTGTGCAAGCTGCAATACACTGTGTATTCAGAAAGCTTCCTATTATAACCAGCATTAACAGTGTTGGCAGTTTTGCTACAATAGATGTTCCATGGAATCAAACCAGACAAAAGACTTTCTCTCCTCACCCACATCACTAAACTTTGCGTACCCTTGACTTTCTTGTCAGTTCACTGGTTGTCGTCCCTTGGACCACCTATTTTATTGTATTTCCTTGTCACTGCATTCCAGGAGGCAGCATGGTGGTGCAGTGGTTAACACGTCTGCCTCAAAACAAAAAGGCCTGGGTTTAATTCCCAGCTCAGGCATTCCTGTGTATAGTTTGCATGTTCCCCCTGTACTTGTGTTTCCTCTGAGTACTGCACCCTATAAATAGTGTTTATCATTTGCTTGGTGCATTTTCCCGACACCATAGGGACCACAGTGAGAGCACCACTGCCACCTACTTTCGAGGATGCGCAATTACACTTAATTCTAGTATAGTATGGCAAAAAAGCATGTTCCCCAGAGTCAAACATGCCCCCTGGCATCACACTGTGCCCGACAAGGGGGGGCGCCCCCCACTATTTGAGAATCACTGGCATTGAGGGAGCTCACCACGAACCTTTCCTCACTGGCATTCGTAACGTGCACATGCACAAAATTCTCCTCCTCCTGCTCCTCTGTTATGCATCACCTCATGCCTGCCCACATGACATCTTTGCACCCACGTGACATCTTTGCCACAGTCAATGATCGGAAGTGTTTTTTGACTTATTTTTTATTCTTGTTTTATTATTATTTATTATTAATTATTATTATTAGTGTTAATGTACATGTATTATTATTATTATTATTATGAAATATTTATTGTTTTTGCACGTTTATCTTTAATATATTAGGTCAAATATTTGTGTATGTGTCAGGTTATATGAGTTTGGGAGGAGGTTGGAACAGATTAATTCATTTTTCTATTATTTCCAATGGGAATTTTTGTTTTATCTAATGAACATTTTGACTTAGGAGCTTGCCCTCGGAACGGATTAATTTCGTAATTCAAGGTACCCATACATACATACCACATTCAACATAATTACCAAGAGAACGCAGCAAAATATTTTCCTTTTTTTAAGCATGGGGGAACAATCAAATGTGTTCTTACTGAATGACATTATTGACATTCCCCAGTGGCGGCAGGTCTTGAAATACCGTGTAAACTCACTTTTACAGGCATCGAACGCCTCATTTTACTGTTACAGAGACTGTTCCAATAAGAATAGTGGAAGCTAAACTAAGGGCAGAAGTCTTTGGTATCATGCCAAGAAAGAGCACCACAGAGGCAGTGTTTGCTTTGAGGATGTTAATGGAGAAGTACAGAGAAGGTCAGAGGGAGCTGCATTGTGCCTTTGTGGATCTGGAGAAAGCATATGACAGGGTACCGAGAGAGGAACTGTGGTATTGCATGAGAAAGTCTGGAGTGGCAGAGAAGTATGTAAGAGTGGTGCAGGACATGTATGAGAGATGTAAGACAGTGGTGAGGTGTGCTGTCGGTGTGACAGAAGAGTTCAAGGTGGAGGTGTGACTGCATCAAGGGTCAGCTCTGAGCCCCTTCTTGTTTGCTATGGTGATGGACAGGCTGACAGACGAGGTTAGACAAGATTCCCCATGGACTATGATGTTTGCAGATGACATTGTGATCTGCAGTGAGAGCAGAGAACAAGTGCAGGAAAATCTAGAGAGGTGGAGGTATGCCCTGGAAAGGAGAGGAATGAAGGTTAGCCTCAGTAAGACGGAATACATGTGTGTGAACGCCAAGGACACAACAGGAGCGGTGAGGTTACAGGGAGCAGAGATAAGGAAGGTGGAGGATTTTAAGTACTTAGGCTCAACAATCCAGAGCAATGGAGAGTGTGGAAAAGAGGTGAAGAAGCGTGTGCAGGCTGGTTGGAATGGTTGGAGAAAAGTGTCCGGTGTGATGTGTGATAGGAGGGTATCGGCAAGAATGAAGGGAAAAGTGTACAAGACGGTGTTGAGGCCAGCGATGTTGTATGGTTTAGAAACAGTGGCCCTGGGGAAAAGACAGGAGGCAGAGCTGGATGAAAATGTTGAGGTTCTCTTTGGGAGTAACGAGGATGGATAGGATCAGGAATGAGCACATCAGAGGGACAGCACATGAAGAAGTTTTGGACACAAAGTCAGAGAGGCCAGATTGAGATGGTTTGGACATGTACAGAGGAGGGATAGGCCTAGAGGAAGACCAAAGAGACGATTCATGGACGTGGTGAAGGAGGACATGAAGGCGGTTGGTGTAAGAGAAGAAGATGCAGAGGATTGGGTGAGATGGAGGCAGATGATTTGCTGTGGCGACCCCTGAAGAGAAAAAGAAGATACACTGTTCAGTGTATATATATATATATATATATATATATATATATATATATATATATATATATATATATATATACACACACACACACACACACACATATACAAATATATTTATGCAGTACTGCAGTGGATAGTTTTATCTGCGTGTACTGGTTTTTGGTTGTACCTGCTCAATGCCTGTTATAAATACTGTATGCTGTATTTCGATTTTTACTCAGGCAGATATCAGGGCAGCTATTAAAACAAAAATGGCCGCCGCCGGAGAAAAGTCGGTTTTGTTCGTGTGTCTTGGTAAGAGGTTTAATAAAATATTCCGCGTCCTCTGGAGAATGAAGATGCAGTGTACAAGTGTTAAAGACATAGGATAATGCTGGCGAGTGAATGAAAATGATAATGTAAAAAGAATAATTGCTCTGAGGATAATTTAATTAATTCAATGACACTTGAACCTACGTCATGCAATCAGTCGTCTCCATTCCCTCATACTGACTGATCGTTTTATTAAGGATTTATTTATTTGATTTTCAGGTAATTTAGAGATTTTTTTTTGTCTACTGGACAGCTCAGTTAGTTGATGTAATACTTAGAACTACATAAAATGTGCCATGCTGTGTCGTCCTGTGAGTTGTTGAATTTGATTGGTCAGAAGTCAGAGGCGCGTATTCTGTAATAGTTTACAGCCAGAACGTCATTATTCCCCGACTTATTTGAATACTCAATTTTGATTGGTCAATTGAAATGTCACAGAAACAGAATGAGTACAGTTAGTTAATTAGCAGCAAAATATGAATTATTAATTAGCAGTGTATTAAGTGAGGTTTACATCCGGGGCAGTGGTGGTCTAGTGGTATAGGGCGCTGAGTCGCTGATCCAAAGGTTGGGGGTTCGAGTCCCACTCTCCACAAGGTTGTCACTGTCCCCCCCAGTGCGGCTAACTGGGTTATCAAAGGCGGGCCATGTCTCTCACTGTCTATGGTGAGAGGTTGATGTAAAAGAACCATTGTTGACTTTAGTAAAGAGGAGCTGCAAAGCCGTCAGCGTGTTTCTATCCCTTGCTAAAAGGGTTGTGACAGGAAGGGCATCCGACGTAAAAACCTCTGCCAAATGAAAATGTGCGAATCAGATGATTTGCTGTGGCGACTCCTGAATAAAAGGAAAAAGCCGAAAGGAAGACAGACAGAACAAGTGAGGTTTACATCATCCCCCACGAAACCCTGAGATCGGGATCAGAATCCTGCCTCGCACTGAGGAGTCTACAGTCACCCAGAAGGCCTTTGTTTGGTGATGACCTTCTTATGTCACAACACTGTGCTTCAAAGAACTAATACAATCATTGACCAATCAGAATTAAGTGTTCAGATTTACTGGGTTGTTTCATAAAGAATATTTGACTAGAAGACGCACATGAATGTCAGGGTGATACCAATGGACCCCTCAGAAAGGTTACTCTGCCCATGTAAGAGAGTACACACAGGTATTAACCCGCAGCACTACTGAAATTGTGCTGGTTTTCTTTTCTTTCTTTTTTTTTTTTTTTTAATGAAATGTTACAGTAGGATTTCTAATTTTTGTTCAGTAATTTTTTGATCATGATCGAGTTGGATCTGGAGTGAGGTGAATACTGTATACCCCAGGTCAGATGACTGTTCACTTCAGAACGCCTTACACACACCTTGACCAGATTAACTCAGCTGATCCACCGACTACAGTAGTGCCCCCCCACCACCCCATTTGATTTGCTGTTCATGGTCACAGCCCCACATACTTGTGGATTAGCGACAACCTCAGAAGTTACTGGCACATGATTCAAATTTAGCCAGTGGCTGAGAGCTTTTGTTTCTCCCTCCTGCTGATTGGTGGCAGATGATGTGTACACTTCTTTTTTTTTTTTTTTTCTTCGTGCACATGTTATCAACATGATAGCACGTCCACCTCACAACAAAAAGGCCTGGGTTTGATTCCACACCTGGGCATTTCTGTGTGGAGTTTGTTTGTTCTCCTTGTGCTTGTATGAGTTTCCTCCGGGTACTACGGTTTCCTCCAACGGTCCAAAAACTTGCGCAGTAGGTTACTTGGCGTAAATTGTTCCAAATTTCCTGTAGGTGTGAGTGAGTCCGTATGTGGCCTGGATAACCATTAGGTAGATCATTGTGATCATAGCCATGACAATCCCTGTATGAGCATCATTCAAGCTTCAGGAATCGACGTCCATTCCTCGTAGACGTAGATAGATCAATGTGATTGCTCGAATCGTGAATTTATGTTCTTTTCGTGTGATTTTAATGGTTATTTAAGTCTTATGATGTCACTCAAATGCCCTGCGTCTTCTCTTGCTTCTGGTAAGGAGCCTGAGCGCTTTATTTATTCATAAATATTATCACCATGTTACTGTATTATTACTGTATTAATGAGTACGACTGCCGAGAGAATGGGTTTAACAAGCAGATTTTAGCGCCTGAAATAGACACAGGGTTTTAAAACCGAATCAATAATTCATGAATTTTCATGAATTCCGCGGGTAGGGGCGGAACGGAACCTTCGTGAATAACGGACCAGATGATCAGGGAAACTGAGTAATCCAGAAGAAACGCATGTGGATATGAGTTGATATCAGCACACATCGCCTCAAGCTTGCATGCATTTGTATTGGCTACACCAAAAAGTACATCCATGTGTTCTTAAAAAAACATTTTAAAATTATCTTTTTTTTTTTTTTTTTTTTGCAGGGAACATCTGCAGGTCTCCAATAGCTGAGGCTGTCTTTAGGAAGATGGCTACAGAGA
The DNA here is from genome assembly GCA_024760905.1 of Plotosus lineatus. NCBI lineage: Eukaryota > Metazoa > Chordata > Actinopteri > Siluriformes > Plotosidae > Plotosus > Plotosus lineatus. Next base: position 49,601,442 of record CM045738.1, read on the forward strand.
ACAGCGTGGTGGACAAGGTGAGAGACGCTGGAGTGTAATGTTCGGTGTACGTCAGATAGAGTAAAATGTTATCGACGTGGCGCTGGGTGTGGTTGTATATTCCACTCAGAATTTAATAATTAGAATTGATAAATTGCCATTTCTGTATTTTCCCGAATCTGAGCTGCTCGAAGATAAATGTGTGTTGGTGTTTATAATCGGTTTATGAGACACATGTTGGGAACGCCACAAAGTCGAGCAGGGCAGTATTAATAAATAGTTTCACTTTGATATTCAGATGAAAAGGACACACACACACACAATGTTATTTAATGTGCAACTTCACCCCCAGCTCTAGGCTGTGTGTGTGTGTGTGTGTGTGTGTGTGTGTGTGTGTGTGTGTGTGTGTGTGTGTGTGTGTGTTGGAGAGAAGGAGGCAGGAGTTGCTTAATCAGTTGCTATCAGCATAGATCTGAAAATGAGCAATTTCACAGAATCCCGTCTGAGGCTGTGGGCTGTGGGAGGTAGCCCCGCCCACTCAGATCAGAGAATGTTAACATGCTGTTCATGATTAAATGTTATAACAGGGAGAGAAGTATCAAACAGTTGACCCCACATCAGCGCAGGTCTCGCAGTGGTTCATGAGGATATTAATCACTAGATGGCAAGTTGAGTCATTGTTAACCCATAAAATGCTGATTTTTATTAAAATTAACCGCGGTACTGACATATGATATCACAGTTCGAGCGTCTCATTTTGTTTACAGTTGGAAATCATATGGATGTGTACAGTTCCTGTGTAATGTTCATTAGTGGTGACGCTCTAGTTTATAATAAATCTGATATTCAATGTGTAGATATACAGTAGGCCCTTGACTATTCGCGGTTTTGCACTCGCGGTTTGAGTACACGCGGTCTGCCCAGCAACTGGCACGTGATTCACATTCAGCCAATGGCTGTCCTCCTTTCTGCTGATTGGTTAAGCTGATGTCCCGCCCCTTTTTACTCATTTGCGCACAAGTTGTCAATGAGCCTCTTTTTTCTGTGTTTTAATTACCAGTTAAGCTCTATGATACCACTCGAACACTGTGTCCTCTCTGGCTAAGCGATAGAAAACGCTGGCTCTCTTCTGAAGAAATAAAACTTTTTCTTTTCTCTGAACTGTTGTATTAAAATCTTTTTCTAAGTTCATGTTTATGTGTGAGATTTTATGTTCTGTAGTATGTTTAACAGTACTCTTCATGTCCTTTTACATTGAAGTTGGAGTAACGTGTCCAAGATGGCGCTGCCCAGAGGGCGACGTCACGGAGTTCTCAGAGTCAAATTGTTCTTCGTTCGTTTTAGTTTATTCATGTGTTGCACTATGCTCGTCTATGAGCAGCTTCGGGGCAACTAAGCATGCAATAATCTTATATCTTATATCTATTCTATGCTACGGAGCTCCATGCTAGCGGTTAGCTAGCGGTTAGCTAGCAGCTATCGGCTAAGCCCGGAGCTCTGAGAGGCTTGGTTAGCTCTTCCGGCCAGACTACTTGAAAATGTTCAGTCGCTACGAAAAAAGATGGACGAGCTTCATGCTCGTATTGCAGCGCAGAGGGATCTACAGGACTGTGTTTCTGTGAAACGTGGCTCGAGGAGAGTACACCTGATAAGGCGATTATACCAGCAGGCTACACGGCCTTCATCCCCTACTATCCCAAGCGCCGGAGTCCTCGTTCGGCCCCTTCCCGCCTCGGCTTCTTTGTTAGCTAGGATACTCGAAGACGTCACTCCGAGTTCAATGTAAAAGGACATGAAGTGTAATAAAGTTTATCCTTTTGGTATCATTTGTTAAACATTCTACAGAACATAAAATCTCACGCATAAACATTCTCAGAATTAACTGAGGTGCTGTACTGGAATAATAATTGAAAAAGACTTTAAAACGAGTGCTTTACGACAGTATATGCTCTATAATGTTTATATCTTTTATTACTAAATATCACAGTACAAAATTGAAAAGTTTTTCTTACTCGTGATTATATGTTACTACATTAATACTGTATTAATGAGTAAGACTGTCTGTAGAATGTGTTTAAGAAGCATATTTTATTGCATGTAATAGATACATAGGATTTTACTGCCGGCTGCTCATTCGCGCATGTGACGTCATACATGGGGTTTTACTTCCGTGTACAGAGCTCGCGGATTATCTCGATTCGTGGGAGGGCTCGGAATCGTACCCCCGCGAATGTCAAGGGCCTACTGTATATCTATTGTGTCCTTTTCCTTTTTTAATCACAGCTTTGATTCTCAGCCCTGATTATGACAGTAAAATGCAGACTCAATTCTAACTCATTATGTTATGTCTTTGTTGTTGGTGATTCTGAACACTTAACAAATGTCTGTGGTGACAACAAGAATGTTGGCCGGCACTGTCAGGGGATTTAAAAATCCTCAGAACTTTTCTCAAGATCATAGAGCATTCCAGCCATAGGAATTTATAGAGATTTATGTGTGTGATGAGGATCCGGATTTAGTGTTCTCACTACGAACACTGCCTGTGACACAGTCCTGGTGTGTGTGTGTGTGTGTGTGTGTGTGTGTGTGTGTGTGTGTGTGTGTGTGTGTGTGTGTAGTGGAGGATAGACAGTGCAGCCACCTCCACTTATGAGATCGGAAACCCTCCTGATTATCGAGGTGCAGCCTGCATGAAGAAACACGGCGTGCCAATGCGACACCAGGCGCGTCAGGTACTGTTGGGGTGAACATAGCACTACTTCCATTCTGTGTGTGTGTGTGTGTGTGTGTGTGTGTGTGTGTGTGTGTGTGTTGCAGTGGGTTATAGATTCTGGTGCCACATCTGATTGGAACATAGGCAGCCCTCCAGATGGCCGTGGTCTTGCCTGCCTCAGGAAACATGGCATTGATACAGATCACAGGGCACGACAGGTACCTGCACCACGCGCCCGTGCGAGTGTGTGTGGAGACGTTGTCATTGTTGTTTTTTTTTTTTTTTTTTTTTACTTTACATTGCCAAAAATATGTGGTCCATTAAAAAGGACTGAATTGATAATTGGCTATTGTATAGTGTGCACCGCTCATCATGGAGTGGCTCACAAATGTGTTATTTTTAATGTACAATGACAAAAATGTATATCTTCTTCTTCTTTTCCTTTCGGCTGTTCCCTTCAGGGGTCGCCACAGCAAATGATCTGCCTCCATCTCTCCCTATCCTCTGCATCTTCTACTCTTACTCCAACGACCTTCATGTCCGCCTTCACCGCATCCATACATCTTCTCTTTGGTCTTCCTCTGGGCCTTTTGCCTGGTAGTTCCAACCTCAGCATCCTATGACCAATATACTCACTATCCCTCCTCTGTACATGTCCAAACCATCTCAATCGAGCCTCTCTGACTTTGTCTCCAAAACATCTAACATGTGCTGTCCCTCTGATGTACTCATTTCTGATCCTATCCATCCTCGTTACTCCCAAAGAGAACCTCAACATTTTCATCTCTGCTACCTCCAACTCTGACTCCTGTCTTTTCCCCAGGGCCACTGTCTCTAAACCATACAACATTGCTGGCCTCATCACCGTCTTGTACACTTTTCCCTTCATTCTTGCCGATACTCTCCTATCACACATCACACCGGACACTTTTCTCCAACCATTCCAACCTGCCTGCACACGCTTCTTCACCTCTTTTCCACACTCTCCATTGCTCTGGATTGTTGAGCCTAAGTACTTAAAATCCTCCACCTTCTTTATCTCTGCCCCTGTAACCTCAAAGTTCCTCTTGGGTCCTTGTCGTTCACACACATGTATTCTGTCTTACTAAGACTAACCTTCAATCCCCTCCTTTCCAGGGCATACCTCCACCTCTCTAGATTTTCCTCCACTTGGTCTCTGCTCTCACTACAGATCACGATGTCATCTGCAAACATCATAGTCCATGGAGATTCTTGTCTAACCTCGTCTGTTAGCCTGTCCATCACCATAGCAAACAAGAAGGGGCTGAGAGCTGACCCTTGATGCAGTCCCACCTCCACCTTGAACTCTTCTGTCACACCAACAGCACACCTCACCACTGTCTTACATCTCTCATACATGTCCTGCACCACTCTAACATACTTCTCTGTCACTCCAGACTTCCTCATACAATACCACAGTTCTTCTCTCGGCACCCTGTCATATGCTTTCTCCAGATCCACAAAGGCACAATGTAGCTCCCTCTGACCTTCTCTGTACTTCTCTATTAACATCCTCAAAGCAAACACTGCATCTGTGGTGCTCTTTCTTGGCATGAAACCAAACTGTTGTTCACAAATGCTGACCTCTGCCCTTAGTCTTGCTTCCACTATTCTTTCCCATAGCTTCATTGTATGGCTCATCAACTTTATCCCTCTGTAGTTGCCACAACTCTGTACATCTCCCTTGTTCTTAAAGATGGGCACAAGCACACTTCTCCTCCATTCCTCTGGCATCTGCTCACTTTCTAAGACCTTGTTGAATATTCTTGTCAGAAAATCTACTGCTACCTCCCCTAGACACTTCCATACCTCAACTGGTATGTCATCAGGGCCAACTGCCTTTCCACTCTTCATCCTCTTCAATGCCCTCCTCACTTCTCCCTTATTAATCTTTGCTACTTCCTGCTCCTCAACGGTCACCCCTTCTACTCTTTTTTCTCTCTCATTTTCTTCGTTCATCAGCTCTTCAAAGTACTCTTTCCATCTTCCCAGCACACTTCTGTCATCAGTCAATACATTTCCCTCTCTGTCCTTTATCACTCTAACTTGCTGCATGTCTTTCCCATCTCTATTTCTCTGCTGTGCTAACCTGTATAGATCATTTTCTCCCTCCTGACTGTTCAACCTATCATACAAGTCATCATACGCCCTCTGTTTGGCCTTTGACACTGCTACCTTCGCCTTACGCTGTGTCTCCCTGTACTCCTGTTTACTCTCTTCGGTCCTGTCAATGTCCCACTTCTTTTGGCTAACCTCTTCTTTTGTACACACTCCTGCACTTCCTCATTCCACCACCAAGTTTCCTTATCTACTTTCCTTCCAGAGGACACACCAAGTACTCTCCTACCGGTCTCCTGATCACATTGGCTGTGGTTGTCCAGTCCTCTGGAAGCACTTCCTGACTACCCAAAGCCTGTTTCAACTCCTCCTTGAAGACAACACGACACTCTTCCTTTTTCAGCTTCCACCACTTTGTCTTCTGCTCTGCCTTTGCCTTTTTCACTTTTCTCACCATCAGTGTCATCCTGCACACCACCATCCTATGCTGTTTGGCAACACTCTCACCAACTACTACTTTGCAGTCACTGACTTCCTTCAAATTACATCGCCTGCACAAGATGTAGTCTACCTGTGTGCTCTTACCTCCGCTTTCATAAGTCACCCTATGCTTCTGTTTCTTCTTGAAGAAAGTATTCACCACAGCCATTTCCATCCTTTTTGCAAAATCGATCAACATCTGTCCTTCTGTGTTCCTGTCCTGGATACCAAACCTGCCCATCACTTCCTCGTCCCCTCTGTTGTCTGCACCAACATGTCCATTGAAGTCTGCTCCAATGACCACTCTTTCACCTCTGGGGATATTCTGCATCACTTCATCTAAATCACTCCAGAATCTCTCCTTCTCTTCTAGCTTACATCCTGCCTGTGGGGCATAAGCACTAACAACATTGACCATCACGCCTTCAATTTCTAACTTGAGACTCATCACTCTGTCTGACACTCTTTTCACGTCTAGAACATTCCTGACAAACCCCTCCTTCAAGATGACTCCTATTCCATTTCTCTTCCCATCCACACCATGATAAAACAGTTTAAACCCTGCTCCTAAGCTTCTAGCCTTTCTACCTTTCCACCTTGTCTCCTGAACACACAGTATGTCCACCTTCCTCCTCTGCATCATGTCAGCCAGCTCCCTATCTTTTCCTTGCATAGTTCCAACATTCAAAGTCCCTACTCTCAGTCCTAGGCTCACACATTTCCTCTTCTCTCTCTGCCTACGGACACGCCTCCCGCCTCTCCTTCTTCGACGTCTTCGACCAACAGTAGTCCAATTTCCATCAGCACCCTGTTGGTTGACAGCACTGATGGCGGTCGTTGTTAACCCGGGCCTCGACCGATCCGGTATGAATTTCTTATTGATCATTTGCATTTTTTTTAAATGTGGCAGAAGTTTTACGCCGGATGCCCTTCCTGTCGCAACCCTCTGCATTTATCCGGGCTTGGGACCGGCATAAGGGGGAGAGACACTGGTTCGTGCCCCCCCCGCCTCATGGCTGCATTAATGACAAAAATGTATATATAAAGTATAATTTATGTTTAAAAAAAATAAGTCCTACAGTTTCATATAAATAATTTATTTCTGTTAAAAAGTGAATAATAACGTGGCGTATTGGATCCGTTACTGTCGCAGTGAGGTAATAACAGTTCGCCTGTTTCCTCCCAAAATTCACTCTGACGTCTCTCGGTCACCCTTCGCTCTGTCCTCTCACCCCTGAGCCCTTTTTATCCCTGCTTTGTGCTTTCAAAGTCTTTGGACTTCCTCTGGAAATGTTTCGAGCTTGTTATCTGGGATTTTGGCTGACCTCAATGAATCCGATTGGGTCATGTGTCTTCTGATGAATAGAACAAAAGAAGAGAAATCCTGACGTGAACACTTACCCTGAGCGTAGAATCAGTTCAGACTCGTACTCCGAGTTGAATTCTGCTGATTTTTAGTCCTGTGGAGCCTCTGAAGGACCACATCTCTCTGGTTGCACAGGGTTTTTTTACATGAACATCGGTAGTTGCTGTATGAACTACAGCTTGAAAAAGAAAATTTGGGCATTCAGGGTGTTCTTTGAGCTGGAGTAGAGGCGTCGGAACAAAATATTCACTGATTGAAAAGATCTTATTTGAGTTTATAAGACAGAAAAATCTAAATCTGGTGCCATTTTTAAACATAAAATCTCAAGTGTTTTGATGAAAGAAATCTTAAACTTAATGTTGTATGCAAATCCCTGGATTTTGTATCAATGCATATTTTGAATGAATTTCAGAAGTTTATGCAGCTGAATGTGGCAGTTGTCACTACACAAGTTCTACAGTCTGAATAAGGTTTGCTTGGTTTAAAAAAACAACACAGAACAAAAAAAAAAATTGTTCTCAGCATCACCATATATACAGTCGGCCCTCTAACTTACAAAAAATCCAGGTTACAAAAAACATTTTCCTAAATTTTCGCCCTCTGTATACGAAACAACCTCTTCTTACGAAAAGCGCCAAACACACCATTCAAACGCGCCATTCAAACAATTCGCAAGTTGCTCTCTCATTGGCTGTCTCCCAACATCCCGCCCCGCTGGCCTCCCATTGGCCAGGAGGGAGCTGAACTGTAGCCATTCCTGTACCCATACTTCCTGTTTGTCATACGCGTGAAGGAGAGTTGAACAGGACTGTTGGCTCGTGAGGTTTTTTTTGAGCGTGATCATTGCAGCGTTATATTTCGTTATCCATCATGGACCCCAAGAAAGTGATTCCTGGTGACACACAAAAGAAGAAGCTGGCTCCGTTATCGAAATTGCAAAGGAGTATGGCTGAAACCCCTCTACAATTGGGATGATATTGAAGCAGAAGGAGGCATTAAAAGCGGAGATACAGTGATGGAGGTGATTATTTCGGAAAAAGCAACCGCCATATTTCAGGATCTCGTGAAGAAGGATGGGGGTGGAGGTGAGTTTTCTTCAGACCAGCAACCCCCAAACTTTAAAGCGTCACATGGGTAGTTTGAGAGACTTAAAATGGTAAAATAATTTTCTTTTATTTTAAACACATATTTCATACATATTTCATACAAAATTGGTGTATTTTTATAATTTTTAAAGCGTCTATGAGGTAGTCTTGGGAGCCTTGGAACGAGTCATGCGTTTTTACATGTAAAATGCACCTCTACTTAAGAAAAGTCCAGGTTATGAAAAAGGCTCTGGAACGGATTACAATAATTTTGTAAGTAGAGGGCCGACTGTATATGTGTGTGTGTATGTATGTATGTATATATATATATATATATGTGTGTGTGTGTGTGTGTGTGTGTGTGTGTGTGTGTGTATGTGTGTATATGTGAGTATATATGAGAGTGTGTGTGTGTGTGTGTGTGTGTGTGTGTGTGTGTGTGTGTGTGTATATATATATATATATATATATATATATATATATATACACAGTAGGCCCTCGATATTGGCAGGGGTTTGGTTCCAGCCCCTCCCGCAAATGAAGATAATCCGTGAGTTCTGCACCCAGTAAAACCCCATATATCATATTACATGCATGAGCAACCAGTCTTACTCATTAATACAGTATTAATGTAGTAAAATATAGTAATGATTAAGAAAAACTTTTAATTTTGTACTGTGAGATTTATTAATAAAATATCTAAATATTATACAGCATACTTATATCTATCTATCTATCTATCTATCTATATATGTATATATATATACACACACACACACACACACACACACACACACACACACACACTGATCCTTCTCAAAAAATTAGCATATTGTGATAAAGTTAATTATTTTCTGTAATGTACTGATAAAAATTAAACTTTCATATATTTTAGATTCATTGCACACCAACTGAAATATTTCAGGACTTTTATTGTTTTAATACTGATGATCTTGGCATACAGCTCATGAAAACCCAAAATTCCTATCTCAAAAAAAGAGCATATGATGTTCAGGTAGTGTAAACGAGCTATTAACCTAATCATCTGAATCAACCAATTAACTCTAAACACCTGCAAAAGATTCCTGAGGCTTTTAAAAACTCCCAGCCTGGTTCATTACTCAAAACCGCAATCATGGGTAAGACTGCCGACCTGACTGCTGTCCAGAAGGACATCATTGACACCCTCAAGCAAGAGGGTAAGACACAGAAAGAAATCTCTGAGCGAATAGGCTGTTCCCAGAGTGCTCGATCAAGCCACCTCAGTGGGACGTCTGTGGGAAGGAAAAAGTGCAGCAGAAAACGCTACACAACCAGAAGAGGTGACCGGACCCTGAGGAAGATTGTGGAGATGGGATGATTCCAGACCTTGGGAAGACTGGGCTTCAGGTGCCGCATTCCCCAGGTCAAGCCACTTTTGAAGCAGAAACAGCGGCAGAAGCGGCTGACCTGGGCTACAGAGAAGCAGCACTGGACTGTTGCTCAGTGGTCAAAAGTACTTTTTTCGGATGAAAGCAAATTTTGCATGTCATTCGGAAATCAAGGTGCCAGAGTCTGGAGGAAGACTGGCGAGAAGGAAATGCCAAAATGCCTGAAGTCCCCACAAGTCAGTGATGGTCTGGGGTGCCATGTGAGCTGCTGGTGTTGGTCCACTGTGTTTTATCAAGGGCAGGGTCAATGCAGCTAGCTATCAGGAGATTTTGGAGCACTTCATGCTTCTGTCTGCTGAAAAGCTTTATGGAGATGAAGATTTCATTTTTCAGCACGACCTGGCACCTGCTCACAGTGCCAACACCACTGCTAAATGGTTTACTGACCATGGTATTACTGTGCTCAATTGGCCTGCCAACTCTCCTGACCTGAAGCCCATAGAGAATCTGTGGGATATTGTGAAGAGAAAGTTGAGAGACACCAGACCCAACACTGTGGATGAGCTTAAGGCCGCTATCGAAGCATCCTGGGCCTCCGTAACACCTCAGCAGTGCCACAGGCTGATTGGCTCCATGCCACACCCCATTGAAGCAGTCATTTCTGCAAAAGGATTCCCAACCAGGTATTGAGTGCATAACTCAACATCATTATTTGAAGGTTGACTTTTTTTTGTATTAAAAACACTTTTTTGTTGGTCGGATGAAATATGCTAATATTTTGAGATAGGGATTTTGGGTTTTCATGAGCTGTATGCCAAAATCATCAGTATTAAAACAATAAAAGACCTGAAATATTTCAGTTGGTGTGCAATGAATATAAAATATATGAAAGTTTAATTTTTATCAGTACATTACAGAATATAATTAACTTTATCACAATATGCTCATTTTTTGAGAAGGACCAGTATATATATATATATATATATATATATATATATATATATATATATGAGTGTGTGTGTGTGTGTGTGTGTGTGTGTGTGTGTACATACATACAGTATGTACAGACGCTCCCCGACTTATGTTTTTAATCGGTTCCGCACTGGTGAACACAAGTTGATACAGTGACGTGTGATGTATGATGCTCATACTGTACAATACGTCCATAAATACCATTACCATATCTCATAAAGCACCCCTAAATCAATTATAAACATAACATTGTAAAATAATATCAAATATTTCAATAGTGTGTGTGTGTGTGTATAGCGTGTTACCCTTGTGTTAAGATGTCGTCTCTGTGATCTTTGTGTTTACACTGTTTTGCGGACTTTTGTAACCCTAAACAAATATGGTTGGTCAGAAGTGTAAGCCTACTAGCATGGGTGCAAGTCTCATGCACAGAGATGAATTAATCTTTATATTTATTATCTTTTAGCAGAATCCTAAGAGTGTATACTTATTTTTATATTAATATTCATTAGGATTTGTACTTGTTCTTTGTATGCATCTCTTGAATAAAGTTTACTTACACAAAAGAAAGAACACTCCACTTTGCTGGGAGACTGCAACAGTGCAGGCTGTGTTCTAAACGAGTTCAACGGCACCCTTGCGCACTTGAAAGACCAGAAATCCGTATAACCTACAGCAAGTACATTATTTTTGCAAGTACACTACTTTCAGTATTGAGCGCTTCACATATTGTAAGCATGATTGGCTGTTTTAAGCTTCATGTAAAGTGACTCGGTATAAATAAGTGAGTTATTTGGAATTAATGTTGATATTATTTGATATATTTGGTATTATATTACAATGTTATGTTTATAATAATTGATTTAGGGGTGTTCATGAGATACGGTAATGGTATTTATGGATGTATAGTACAGTATGAGCATCATATGTTACACGTCATAAGTCACTGTAACAACTTACGTTCACTTTCAACTTGCGTTCAGCCATCCGGAACCAATTAAAAACATATGTCGGGAAGCGTGTGTGTGTGTGTGTGTGTGTGTGTGTGTGTGTGTGTGTGTGTGTGTGTGTGTGTGTGTGTGTGTGTGTATATATATATATATATATATATATATATATATATATATATATATATATACAAAAATAAAAGGACAGGACAAAGACTTCTATAATTCTATAATCACCTGAAGAGAGAGGATGGTTTCACCACCCCTCGAAACAGATCTGTAGTGATAAATGGAGTTTCAATAGAAAGTCTTTGTCCTGTCCTTTTATTTTTGTTATTTGCTCTACCAAAAAGTATTGAGCACTCTCCTACGGAAGGATCTACTCAGAAAATCCTCTCTCTCTCTATATATATATATATATAGTCCGGTTGTCATTAACCCACTCCGGGTTACGGTTGTATTAATAAAAATTAAGTTTTTTAACAATGTTAGTGAAGGTTGAGTACTAAACAAGTATTCAACGGCACCCTTGCTCACTTGAAAGACTGGAAGTCCGGATAAGCCGCGCTGTAGCTCAAGCACAAGCAAGTGAACTTGCTTCAAGTGTCTACTACTTTCGGTGGAGCGCCTCACATATTGTAAGCCGCTCGTTGATTGGCTGTTTTAAGCTTAATGTAAAGTGACTCGGCTCAGCTTCATGTAAAGTGACTCGGCTCAAGGCAAATTTGCAGGATGTTGTGTTGACAATGGTGCGAACTTTAATGAAAGAAGAGGAAACCTCCGTGGCAGAAATAGATAAGGATGTTCAGAATAAGTTTAAGTGGGAATGGCTCGAAAAAATTGTAAAATTTGAGGTGAAAATCGGCAGACTCAGAACGTATCGGAACCTTTGACGAGTTTCATAAAGAAATCTGACGTCGCTGGCAAGGTCTTGTGTTTTTATTGCAACAACCTGATCAATTATGGATCTCGTTGATGTATTGCACTCATGGCCGACAGACAAGCGCACTCAAAGAGACTTAATAATTATTTATTTTGTTTAGATTACGTGAAATCCCATTGAAATGTAACATAATAAAAGTAATCTGTATTGGTAAAATCATTGTGTGATAAACTTACTCGCATTGTTGATAATAACAGTTTAATATGTATGGTAATTTTATTTTCATTTTATTTATTTATTTATTTTTTTAATTTGCAGCCAAACGTAAGTACTGTAATTCGTGTTCAGTTTGAAAATACTCGATACATTGGTGATGGTTGTCCTATAAATTAATACACTGTCGTTGTTATTTACCTGAGTAGTATCTCGACGTTAATTAGTAACTAGCAGACTAGGACAGTTGGTTGAAAATGTTTCATAAATTCATGAAGTGGTTTACAGGAAATATTTGTGTATTTTTTCATCTTTCATTTATACAATACAAAACATTGAGCCATGGTTGACCTATTTCTCAATTCTGCGTACATATTATATTGCAAATACTTATATGTTTACAAATAATTATATTCCAAGTAGTTTATGCGAGATATGTTGACCAACTGTAGATAGAAAACAGGCCCCGCCCTGGACCCCGCCCCCAGGACCCCTCCTCCACTACCCTTCCTCCGCTCCGGGGTGCGGCTAGCATTGAGCTACCATAGCGTATTAGCTCAGGATAGCAGTTGAGCGTGCTCAGTTCTAAATGTCCGAAGACTGATCTCATAGCTGTAGTAGGGTCGACTGCTCATAGACGAGCATAGTGCAAAACATGAACAAACAAAACGACAAATAATACAAATTAAAACGAACAAAGAAACCATTTGACTCTGAGAACTCCGTGACGTCGCCCTCTAGGCAGCGCCTTCTTGGAGACATCACTCCAAGACGTCACTCCAAGTTTGATGTAAAAGGACATGAAGCGTAATAAAGTTTATCCTTTTGGTATCGTTTGTTGAACATGCTACAGAACATAAAATCTCACGCACAAACATTCTAAACATTTACTTAGGTACTGTACTGGAATAATAATTGAAAAGGACTTTATACTAGTGCTTTACAAGGTGGCAGTGGTGGTCTAGTGGTATAGGGCACTGGATCGCTGAGCCAAAGGTTGGGAGTTCGAGTCCCACTCCCCACAAGGTTGTCACTGTCCCCCCCAGTGCAGCTAACTGGGTTATCAAAGGCGGGCCATGTCTGTCACTGTCTATGGTGAAAGGCATGTAAAAGAACCATTGCTGACTTTCGTAAAGAGTAGCTGCAAAGTCGTCAGCGTGTTTCTGTCCCTTGCTAAAAAGAGTTGTGACAGGAAGGGCATCCGACGTAAAAACCTCTGCCAAATCAAGCGTGCAAATCAGATGATTTGCTGTGGCAACTCCCGAGTAAAAGGGAAAAAACGATTCTTTTACATGCCTCACACTATAGACAGTGAGAGACATGGCCCGCCTTTGATAACCCAGTTAGCTGCATAAATGTGTGTGTGTGTGTGTGTGTGTATATACAGGGGGACAGTATTTTTACAGTATATTACAATTACAATAGTATTACAACAGTATATGCTGTATAATGTTTATATTTTATCATCAATAAATATAACAGTAAAAATTGAAAAGTTTTTCTTCATCATTACTATATTTTACTACATTAATACTGTATTAATGAGTAAGACTGTCTATAGAATGTGTATAAGAAGCATATTTTAGTGTATGTAATACATAGTATTTTACTTCCGGTTGGCCATTCGTGCATGTAATATGATACATGGGGTTTTACTTCCAGGTACAGAATTCTCGGATTATCTTCATTCGTGGGAGGGGCTGGAACCAAACCCCCGCAAATATCGAGGGCCTACTGTATATTTATTCTCTTTCATGTACCGGTGCCCTTGTCTGTGTTGCGGGGTTTTTTTTGTTTTGTTTTGTTTTTTCATTTCGCTGCTGTCCACTTCTCTGTGGTTGAATTATTTTGTTTTTAAACAGAATGAGTACTTGCCCCTTACTCAGCTGTCTCACAAAAATAATGTCTGCTGTTGCAGAACCTGTGCAGGAACATATGTACAAGTACAGATGTGGTCGCAGATGTGCCTTGATCTGCATCTGTAAAGGATTATTCCTCTTGCTCAAGACACATTCATATCTCTCTCCATCCCTCCCTCTCTCATCCTCTCTCCGTCTCTCTCTCTCTCTCTCTCTCTCTCTCTCTCTCTCTCTCTGTTTGTTGGAGTGTAGCCAATGCACATGAGCTTAAAATCATAAAACGCCAGTGATAACTTGGTTACAGCACGACTGACCTTTTAAAGTCATCATATATCAGTGAAATTTTCTCCCTCATTCTGTCACTTATTGTTCTGTTTCCCCCCCCCCCCCCCCCACCCATTAGGTGACAAAGGAGGATTTTCTTACCTTTGAGTACATCCTGTGCATGGACCAGAGCAACCTGAGGTGTGTTCACAGACTTGTATGTTCACTGATTAGTGGAACTGGCATGTTCTATAGGAAACCGTCTCAGTCCACCAGCATGTGTCTGTACGAATCACGGGTCTTCACCAATAAACCCGAAACGCTGATCAGGACCTGATTACATTTGGTATATATATATATATATATAAATATATATATATATATATATATATATATATATATTATTATATATATAAACACCTTTAAATGCATTTTCCATGAAACATAGGGCACTGCAGTTTTGAAAAATGGCCACTAGAGGAAGGTATTGCATTACTGTATTTGTGACTCATGAGATGACTGAATTCAGGTATGAATTGCATTCAGTTCAAGCAGCTCAGCCACGGCCCTCAGCCGGAGCAGGTAGAGAACATAGTTTTGGAGTGAGAGATTTAGAGAGCGTTACAATTCAAAGAAGTGGTGACATGATGTGAGTTAATCCCCTGGCACAGAGTCACCTCTGAGTGCTTTTGTTTATTGTGAGTAGATGAGAATAGTGAATTCAGGTGTGTGCCACCGAGCAGCTCAGCCACGCCCCTCAGCTGAAGTGGAGAGAAAACAGTTCGTTAGAGGCACAACTGCTAAAATCAAAGTCCCCCTAAAACATAGACCAGAACAAAAAGGACATAAAAGAACAAGAAATGTACACAACACAAAATGAGAAACATGCTACACCACAGTAAATAAAATCACACACACAAACATTCTAAGCATTAATTTAGGTACTGTACTGGAATAATAAATGAAAAAGACTTTAATAGTGGAGTGTTTTACAACAGTTTAGATGATTATTCCTCTTCAGGCACTTCAGAGGAAACTCATTTCTTCTGGAGAAAGTCTTATTTCTTCAGAAGAGACATCCAACGTCATGACCTCTTCTATGGCTTAACCAGAGAAGACACACAGTATTTAAGTAGCATCATAGAGCTTAACTGGTAATTAAAACACACTAAAAAAGGCTCATTGACAACTTGTACACGAATGAGGAAAAAGGGGCGTTACATCATCTCAATGAATCAGCAAGAAGGAGGACAACCATCGGCTGAATTTGAATGACGCGACAGTTGCTCGGCGATCCGCGAATATGCAAACTGTGAGTGCAAAACCGCGAATAGTCAAGGGCCTACTGTATACATCATCATGACATTACTGGCACGTGATTCAAATTTAGCCAATGGCTGAAAGATTTTGTTTCTCCTTCCTGCTGATTGGTTGCAGATGTGTATGCCTCGTTTTTTTCTCATTCGCGCACGTGTTATCAATGTGATTGCCTGAATTGTGAATTCACATTTTTTGTGTGTTTTTAGTGATTATTTAAACCCTAGAGTGTCACTCAAACGCCCTGCATCTTCTCTAGCTTCTGGTAAGGAGCCTAAGCGCTGTACTGTATTTATTCATAAATATTATCACAGTACAAAATTAAAAAGTTTTTACTTCATAATCACTACATTTGACTGCATTATTACTGTATTATGAGCAAGACTAGCTGTAGAATGTGTTTAACAAGCAGATTTTAGCGCATGTAATATCATACATAGTGTTTTAAAACAGCATCAGTAATTCGCGGATTTCCAGGATCTGCGGTGAGGGGGAGGAATGCAACCCCCGCAAATAACAGGGGCTTTCTGTATATTATATATTTTTAATATGTTAAATATCCTAAGTATGTGTGTTGTGTGTGTGTTTATTTATTTATATATATATATATATATATATATATATATATAGTGCTGTGCCAAAGGTTTTGCCCCTGATTTTTTTACTTTTTTGCACCTTTGTCACTCATAACTTTTTCAGGTCATCAAACAAATGTAATCATTACACAAAGATAACCCAATTAATAAAAAAAATGCAGTTTCCTGTTGTGATTTTATTGAAGAGAAAAATCCTCTCCAAACCTCCATGGACCTTTTTTTGAAAAAGTGCCATTGTGCCAACACTGAAACATGGTGGTTGAACTGTGATGATCTGGGCCTGCTTTGCTGCTTCAGGACCTGGGCGACTTGTCACGACTGATGAAACCATAAATTCTGCTCACTATCGAGAAATCCTGGCAAATAATGTTCGTCCATCAGTTCGAGACCTCGAGCTAAAGCGCACCTGGGTTCTGCTGCAAGACAATGATCCGAAGCACACCAGCAAGTCCACTTGTGAATAGCTAAAAAAGAAGAAACTGAGGGCTTTGGATCGGCCTAGTCAAAGTCCTGACCTGAACCCTATTGAGATGCTGTGGCATGACCTTAAAAAGGCTGTCATGCCCGAAAACCATACAAGCTGGTTGATCTTAAACAATAAATACTGCAGAGAAGAGTGAACCAAAATCCCATCACAGTGATGTGAAAGACCCATCGCCTCTTATCGCAAATGCTTGACTGCAGTTATTGCTGCAAAAGGTGGTTCAACCAGCTATTAGGTTTAGGAGACAATTACTTATTCACACGGGCCCTTGTAGGTTCAGATAGTCGCCCCCCTCCCCCCCTTAATAAATGCAATTGGCACTGAAAACTGCATTTTGTGTTTTATCTTTGTATAATATTTTGGTTTGCTTGATCTGAAATGGAAGACGGTGCAAAAATTGGTCAGGGGCGAAAACATTTGCACAGCAGGTTGTGTGTGTGTGTGTGTGTGTGTGTGTGTGTGTGTGTGTGTGTACACCGTATTCGATGCAATACGTGCCCTGCTCCAATAAGCCCCCCCCCCAAAAAAAAAAAAAAAGTGTTTTTTATCTTGCGTCTAATAACCGCCCACGTGTACTGGGAGCAAAATCGTCGATCAAACTTCCCAATTTGTTTTCGTTCAGTCTCTGTAAGGGTCAAATGAGGCGTTTACTGCCTGTAAAAGTGAGTTTACATGGTATTTCAAGACCCCCTGCCACTAAAGAATGTCTATAATGTTCATAAGTAACAACACATTTGATTGTTCTGCTGTGCTTTAAAAAACAGGAACATTGTTTGCTGTGTTATCTTGGTAAATGTCCAGCAACCGATGAACCATTAGAAACTGCTACAGCAAAACTATGGGATGCTCTGAATGAATGGAGTGATGAGCCAGATATGGACCTATCAGAAAGTGATGAGTATTTTTCATCCCTAACTTCATAAATTTACACAAGTTCCTGGCCATGTGGTTTTGTTTGTTTGTGTTGATTGGTTCAACGTGCCATGTGCTAAAGTTGACATTCGTTGTGATTGGCTCAATTTTACTTCCTGTATAATTCTTAGGGAAAGTAAGTTTGTTTTTTTTTGTTTTTTTTAATTTATGCTGTTTTCTGTTTATTTTCAGCTTTCATGTAAGTAGTTTGGTTGCTACCACAAAAAGAATATCTCAAATACCAGTAAAACTCTTTTATTGTTCTGTTATTATTCATGTTTTCCACCTGGATGGGAATAATTACTTACAGTTCAACTCCGCTGGCACATTTTAATAAGCGTCCACCCTCGTGCAATTTTTAAAGCGCCCTGGGCGCTTATCACGTCCAATACGATATATATAATTATACAAGTAAATTTGGCATAGCCTAGCTTAGACTCGCCTAGAGACAAGCTAATTTGAGTTAAGACATTTTCGATTTGCGCTGTCTCTCCTGGAAACAATCAACAATGTAAGCTGAGGTATACCTGTATTTTACATATTTTAACCATGACAAAGGCGGGATAGGTGCACTGCAGCAAGGTGTCTGCTTGGCCTTTTCATTCAGAGTTCAATGTACACAAAGCACCCGTTATTCGTGGGGTTCCTGTTCCTCCCCCATCCACGGATCCTGAAAATTCACGAGTTATTGAGTTAAACCCTGTGTATATTACATGTGCTAAAATCTGCTTGTTAAACCCATTCTCTCCCCAGTCATACTCATTAATACAGTAATAATGCAGTAAAATGTAGTAATAATTAAGTATAAACTTTTTAATTTTGTACTGTGAATAATATTTACCAGAAGCTAGAGAAGATGCGGGGTGTTTGAGTGACATCATAAGGCTTCAATAATCATTAAAAACACATGAAAAATGTGAATTCACAATTCAAGCAATCACGTTCATAACATGTGCGTGAAGGAGAAAAAAACGAGGTGTACACATCATCTGCAACCAATAAGCAGGAGAGAGAAACAAAAGTTCTTAGCTACTGGCTAAATTTGAATCACGTGCCTGTAATTTCTGGTGCTGCCGCTAATCCGCAAGTATGCGAGGCCGTGACTGGTGAATCGCAAATGGGCCCCACCATGTAAAGTGGTTTAGTGTATAATTTCAGAAACACAAGAAAAAAAGTGACATTCGATTAATGGTTTATTTACAGTATGTTTAAAGCGTCACTGTGATGATTCCACCTGCTGCAAGTGATCAGAGAAAATAGTTTTTATTCAGACGTTATCCATTTGGGATAATGTCTAATAACTAACATTGAGCCAATCAGATCACACTGTTGTCATGTAGAGAATATAGTGGTAAAATAATACGAGAGTCCTGTTACCAGTGTGAACAAGACAAACTCTGATGGTTTATTTATTTTTATTTTGCTGAACTGTATTAATCCCATAAGGGAAATGATTGGCTCTACATTTAAGCTGTTCAAAGTGAGTGTGCACACACACACACCCGGCGCAGTGGGCTGATAAACACATTGGGGCACCCGGAGAACACTCGTGGGTTAAGGTGCCATGCTCAAGGCCACTTCAGCCATGAAGGTGGAGGAAGGAAAGGTGCAGCTCACCCCCAGCCCCCAGCTCCTCTCTCAACCTCAACGCTTCTTCTGTAACCGTCAGGCCTTGGCTGCCAGTAATCTGGGTTAATATCCGATCTGAGGAAAACAGTCGTAGGAAAACTCTAAAGTACGATTCTGAAACGCGTCTCTGAAATGGGGGGGGGGGGGGGAATCAAAGCCTCAACAAATCAAAGCAATTAACTGGTTCCAGGCTCTAATTTTAAGATCTTCCATATGTCAATTACACTAGAGAAATGCGAAAATAAATAGGAGGAAAGTGCATGTGTAGAGATGAGGCTCAATTAAAAAAAACATATTCCACATATAATAAATTCCATAGTCCTCATCACCTACATCATCTTTCAGCTGCTGCGTGCATTAATCAGTGGCCTTGGTCCATTCCAGACCTCTGACAACAACAGCCAATGAGTGGAAACCTCACTTTGGTAAGAGATGTCAGAGATTTACTGGACTCCTTAACTTTTGATTCAACCACCCCCTCAAATAATCACTCTTTATGATACCCGAACCGCAGCTGATAAAATACTGGTACAATCTGGTCTCTTTACCAAAAACAGTAGAGACTGAGGCTACAGTGAGCTGTCGGAGAAGACCGTCGGGGACGACTGTCCTCACACCCAGAGCGCAGGGCGTTATTCTCTCAGAGACTCTCGTTCTACCAAGCGAGGAGGAGAACTTTAAAAGGGCGATAAAGAGATCAGCCTCACCCCCCGCAATCATTAATACACCCGGTTGGGATAATACTGTGATCACATGTTCCCCGTCCATGTGCTCCTGCTTAAGCTGCTTAATGAGTTCCTCGGATTCTTGCATCCATGAGACTTTTCTCCTTCAGAGCTCTTTTTTAAATTCCTGGCGCTGAGATGTTTCAAGTTGTTTCCTTAAAGGATCTTTTTTGGTCACTGACCAACTGGTGATGTCAAAACACATGGATTTACGAGTGACATGAACTTCTCATCTAAAAGCTTGGAGAGGAATCCACACCACACCCAGCATCCATCCTCTGAGATGATCGGTGCATCTACAGTGCAGACTGATAAGTGACTTTCTCCCTTCTCCTCCTCCTCCTCCTTTTTTTTTTTTTGAAATGTATATATATATTTTAGTTTGGTTCTAGACGGCCGAACATAAGGTAAAAAAAAAAAAAACATAAGTTGTTACTTTATGTTCCAGTGACGTATGCCGTTCATACTGTACGAAACATCCATAAATACCATTAATGTATCTCATAAAACACCCCAAAATCAATTATTATAAACATAACATTGTAAAATATGAAATATATCAAATAATATCAACATTAATTTCAAATAAATTAAATTCAAGCAAAATTATTTCAAATAGATAAATTGTAATCAAATTCACTCAACAAATATCAAATACAGTATCAAATATAACCTTTAACCAGTGCTGTAGTGGTGGGTACACGCCGTGTACCCACTTGTTTTAGTGGCTGAGTTGCGTGTACTGACTTAATTTCGTCTACTTTATAGTTCATCAATGTAAATTTCCGCAACTGAGTAAATAAAAAGCGGAGATGAAGTGATAAATAGTTTCAAAGCTAAAGCCGCATGCTCCGCTCACCTCAGCCCACTTCATGGATGAGGTATGCTGTGCGCCTCGGTCGCTTCGCTGCCATCGTGTACTCATTTATTTTTTGACCACTACAGCACTGCCTTTAATATGCTCTGTGATGCGATCTTTCTGCTTGTAAATGGTTTTGATGGTTGATGGAGCCATTTGGAAGAAACATGCAACATTCACATGTTTTTCACCAGCATCAAGTTTCTTGATAATAGCCATCTTCGTTTCTAACGAGATGGCTTGCCGCTTTTTCTGATGACCACTATCACCACTCGTAGGCTTACGCTTCTGACCAACCATATTTGCTTAGGGTTACAAAAGTCTGAAAAACAGTGTAAACACAAAGATCACAGAGACAACGTCTTAACACAAGGGTAACACGCAGTAAACTGGGAAGAAGGAGGGGCACATTCAAAAATCTGAAATAATTTAATTTTGGTTGACAAAAATCATGAAGACCAGTGGAATGAGATGTCAAAAATACCGCAATGGATATCGAACAATGCATTTAGTAGTTAACATTTTTTGAAAGAGTACCATGTGGTCCTTCTGGGTTTTAAAGGGTTAAATCAGAATGACAAAACTCATCTTATTTTCCAACATTAAAACTCGTAGATCCAGATTATCTCCCAAGGCTATATCTCCCAATAGTCTTTCTTCTGCAAAATCCTTGCTCTGGTACAAGTTTCATGAAATCCCACACCTACCTTGTGTCATCCAAAGAAAAATGCACTCAATTTTATCAGGAGTCCTAGTGTATCATAGTGTGCTGGGTTTCCCCCAACACCCCACCCACAGTGTAACTCCTTCCCAGCGCACTGAGTGTGGAGCTTTCAGGGAACCAATCGGAACAGAGTATTCGCAGAAAGACCATAAATGTGAGGAGCAAGCCAAACCGCAGAAAATTAAAATGAGTGTTTCATGGGAGGTATATGGGGAAGCAGCTTCCTTAAGAACTGTGGAGGCTTTTAGATTATAAATCATACTTTGGTGCTCCACTGATGTCCAAAAAAAAATTAAGGTTTGAAAATGGGTAGAATATCAGACCTTTGAGAATGGATGAAATTGAGTCTCACTGTCTAGCTCAGACACAGTACGGGTATACCTCGGCTTATGTGGTTAATTGGTTGCAGGAGAGACGACATAAGTCAAATTAGCTTGTTTCTAGGCTAGGGTATGCCAAATTTACTTATATACATATACATACACACACACACACACACACACACACACACACACCGTATTTTCCGGACTATAAGTCGCACTTGTTTTCATACTTTGGCTGAAGGTGCAACTTATACTCCAGAGCGACTGATGTGTGAAATTATTACAGATAATTCTGTTCTTCGTAATAAGACGTAATTTCACATGCTCATTTTTACACTCACAACCACAAGAGGGCACGCTAAGCTTGGGTACTAGTACCTGCTCATCCACCACTGAAGAAATGTCCCAAAAAAGAAAATCCTATTCTGCAGATCACAAACTGCAAGTAGTGAAATATGCAGCAGAAAATGGTAATTGAGCAGCAGAAAGAACATTTGGAGTGAACGAGAAACTTGTGAAGGACTGGAGAACCGGAGATTATTATTACTGCAATGAAGAAAACAAAAACAAAAGAGGCTAATCACGCGCTAAAAGCTGCACTCAGCTACAGCTAGGCCACAGCTAGAGGAACGAGCTCGCACATGGGTGCTTGAGCAACGTGCCGTAGGGAGAGGCTTGACAACAATGCAGTTGTGTCTCCGTGTCCAGGTAGTGAAATTATTACATACAATTTTAATGAAAGGGCAGAAAAGCGGAGATTATTATTATTACTGCAATGAAGAAAACAAAAAAAAAAGCTAATCTCTAAAAGCTAATCACAGGCTGAAAGCTAGATGGCCGCGGCTAGAAGAACGAGCTTGCACAATGGGGGCTTGAGGAACGTGCCTCAGGGAGGGGCTTGTCAACAGTGCCGTTGCGTCTCCACGTCCAGGTAGCTGTCAAGGATACGAATCTAAATTACTTTGTGTGAGGACTTTCTTGGTGTTACTACTTCATGCAACGCAACTGCCTCTCTATCAGACCGAGGACCACAACTTCACAAAAACTGCTAGCAGATTTCGAAGCCAAGGTCAACAGTTTCTATGAGTTTGCAATTTATAGTCCAGTGCGATTTATACAGTGGAGCCTCGGTACTCGAACTTAATCCGTTCCAGACGGCTGCTTGGATTCCGATTTGTTCGGATTCCCAATCCACTTTTCCCATTACAAATAATGTAAATAGTCTTAATCCATTCCGTCGTCTTTTGAACAGAAGCTAACAGTACTGTAACTCATACCATAGGTCCTCAAATTAAGTTAATTTTTTTTTAATATAGTACATTATGTTATGGTTTGTGTTGTGAGAGACTTTTTAACTTTTCTATGGTTTTTATTTTAGTGTTATGGTCGCTCAGAAAAGAGTTGCGCATTGAAATGCACATTGGGGAGGGGCGAGGCTGGAACACCCGGGTTGAGTGCTGAACACACACATTTAATCATTTCCATTTAATCACAGGCTATAAAGACTAGCAGCACTCTTCTTGGTGCTAAAAGACTGTCCCTCTTGATCTCTCAGCTCTGTGCTCAAGCAGTTCAAGCTTTAGTTTGATTTCTGTGTTTCTCCGCATCTCTATTACAGTGACTACGATTTCCCCGTTTCATCTATGAAAACGGCTGTGCTTTATTGTTCACAGGGAAGGCACTAGAGCACAAGCACTAGAGCACTAGAAACACATGTTGCTAGTGCTCTAGTGTCCGTGCTCTAGTGCCTTCTATATGAACAATAAAGCACAACCCATTTTCATAGATGAGTGTGTTAGAGCCACACCTCTCTCCAACATGCATTTCAACGCACAACTCTAAATGAATATATAAAATGAAAACCGCAGAAAAGTTAAAGCATAAGAACAATGAAGATATGAATTTTAACCTTTGTGGTGGTGAGCAGTTGGCATACGTAAATGTTGGAGAGGGAGAGAAGCGGGGGATTTCCTTCCATAACAGCTTCAGGTAAATCAGCCAAAGGTGTTTTTTCCTCTTGCTACCGCTTTGCATGGATGACTTTCTTTTCTTGAAGAACATTTCTAACGTATCTTGTTTCTGCCTTCTTTTCAAAATCTTATGGAAGTTTCTGTTTGGTACTCTAAATCGTATTTGTCGCTGGAGGTGGTATATGACGTTAGTGATTAGATAGCTTTAGCGCGAACTTTAGTACTGTATCAACAACTTCCAGACTTCCGCATGACCGCTTTTAGGGTGATACATAGTATCAACAACTTCCGGACGTCCCCAGGACAGCTTTATTAGGGTGATACATAAAGTACTGGCCTGATCAGCCACTAGGCTTGGGTGTAAAAGCCCAAACAGACCTTACATAGTATCAACAACTTCCGGAAGTCGCGCACTTTTTCTCTCTCTCGGTTTCGTTTTTTCTCATGCACTTATGGTTTTTGTTCGGTTTCCCGTACGGAAGAACTCACAGATTTTTTTTTGTTTGGATTCTGATTTGTTCTGACTCTAGAGCGTTTGGATTCCAAGACTCCTCTGTATATATTTTTTCTTCATTATGATGCATTTTTTGGCCAGTGCGACTTATACTGCAGAGCGACATATAGTCTGGAAAATAAGGTGTGTGTGTGTGTGTGTGTGTGTGTGTGTATATATATATATATATATATATATATATAATATATATATATATATATATATATATATATTTAATATATAAATATATATATATATATATACTAGTCCTTCTCAAAAAATTTGCATATTGTGATAAAGTTCATTCTGTTCTGTAATGTACTGATAAATAACTTTCATATATTTTCGATTCATTGCACACCAATTGAAATATTTCAGGTCTTTTATTGTTTTAATTCTGATGATTTTGGCATAGAGCTCATGAAAACCCAAAATTACTATCTCAAAAAATTAGCATATCATGTTCAGGTAGTCTAAACGAGCTATTAACCTAATCATCTGAATCAACCAATTAACTCTAAACACATGTAAAAGATTCCTGAGGCTTTTAAAAACTCCCAGCCTGGTTCATTACTCAAAACCGCAATCATGGGTAAGACTGCCGATCTGACTGCTGTCCAGAAGGCCATCATCGACACCCTCAAGCAAGAGGGTAAGACACAGAAAGAAATCTCTGAGCGAATAGGCTGTTCCCAGAGTGCTCTATCAAGCCACCTCGGTGGGACGTCTGTGGGAAGGAAAAAGTGTGGCAGAAAACGCTGCACAACCAGAAGAGGTGACCGGACCCTGAGGAAGATTGTGGAGACGGGCCGATTCCAGACCTTGGGGGACCTGTGGACTGTGATATAGGTACCGCATTCTCCAGGTCAAGCCACTGTTGAACCAGAAACGGCGGCAGAAGCGCCTAACCTGGGCTACAGAGAAGCAGCACTGGACTGTTGCTCAGTGGTCCAAAGTACTTTTTTCGGATGAAAGCAAATTTTGTATGTCATTCGGAAATCAAGGTGCCAGAGTCTGGAGGAAGACTGGGGAGAAGGAAATACCAAAATGCCTGAAGTCCAGTGTCAAGTCCCCACAGTCAGTGATGGTCTGGGGTGCCATGTCAGCTGCTGGTGTTGGTCCACTGTGTTTTATTGAGGGCGGGGTCAATGCAGCTAGCTATCAGGAGATTTTGGAGCACTTCATGCTTCAATCTGCTGAAAAGCTTTGAGATGAATTAAGATATTTTTTGAAAACTGACATAATCGAGAATGACTTAAGTGGAGGTATACCTGTATTTGTTCCTGTATTGTTGTAAATCCATAATAAAACTGAAGGGTAGTCTGTGCTTGGATCGGGTGTTAACTTTTGTGAATGAAGGTGTTTGTGTTTTGATTGCAGAGATCTGAACAGTAAAGTGAACCGTATGAAGAACGCCAAAGCCAAAATTGAGTTGCTCGGCTCATACGATCCAGATAAACAACTAATTATTGAAGATCCCTACTATGTAAGTCTCCACATAAACACACACATCTGTATCTGACATATATTCCAACTGGCTGTTTTATAAGAAACACCTGCCCATCATTCATGCTGATCCAGTCATGTGGTGAGAAATCATTCAGATACCAGTCTCAAGCAGAACCAAGTATACTATTTATGTATCTATTTATTTATTTACTTATATAATATATATGTATGTGTGTATGTTTGTATATGTATCTATTTTTGCACCTCCTACTGATGGTACCTCAAGAGCCTGTAACAGTGAATTTCTCCATTGTGAGATTAATAAAGCTGGATCTTAAGCTGTATCTTAAAGATTGATAAAAAAAAAAAAAAAAAAAAAAAAAAAGCCGATTGACTGCCGTTGTGGTTCATCTTTCTTCAGGATTTACTGTAATTGGTGGATTATGGTTGGCTGATCAGATCAGACATTTACACGAATGTTTAATGGTACAGATGTTCCTGTTGAAGTGGCTGGTGAAAATGTACCCGCTGTAGCCCGACTAAAAGTATTCCATCATTGTGTTCATGAAAATGTAGCACTAAGCTCAAGTGGACTCACTGTCCCATACAGGTCCTTACCATTACCCAGAATTCCCTTCTCAGTGTAACGAGACAGTCTTTTTCTGATAGGCTGATAGGGTCTTTGGAGTTGATCTTTTCAGGAACGTGGAAAGAACCGCAATAGAAATAAAGCTGAGTAACATCACGTCTCCACCTCAGTCCACGATGCTGGCCTTTTTTTCTTCTTTTTTCTCCCCCTTGTCCTTTCCCTTTAGTGCTTTGAGGTTTGGTAAAAAGATTGTGTGTTTCTGACCTGGAACATATAAATTAAATGCATGAAGATAGCACAGAATTTTCTAAAAGAGAGTTTGAGGAGTGAGTAGAAAGTAGAAGACACATTAGTCTGACACCCAGGAGGAAAAATGGACCCCCAGGGAAACACACAGCGTTTCCAAAGTTGCCCCCAAGATCTGTCAGTCTGAACAAGAGAGAGATGAAAGGAAACCGGTGATGATCAGATTTAACATTGTCCTTTAGTGAATTATGATTTTATATCGTGAGCAACAATCACGTATAACATCAGCGGTTCCCTTGGGCAACAACAGTCCACGCCCGATTTCAAAGTGCGTGCAAGTGTTGCAACTCTAGGCAGCCTAAGAAATGAGATCCACACGTCCCTCTCCCCGGCCACTTCTTGCAGCTCTTCCGGGGGACACGCCGAGGTGTTCCCAGACAAGCTGAGAGACATAGTCCCTCCAGCATGTTCTAGGTCGACCCTGGGATCTCTTCCCGGTCGGGCATGCTCAAAACTCCACTCCAGGGAGGCGTTCGGGAGGCATTTTTTAACCAGATGCCCGAACCACCTCAACTGGCCCCTCTCAATGCGGAGGAGCAGCGGTTCTACTCCACGCTCTCCCTCGATGGCTGAGCTTCTCACCTTATCTCTAAGGGAGGTCCCCGCCCCCCGGCGAAGGAAAGTTGGTTTCAGCCGCTTGTATCCACGATCTTGTTCTTTCGGTCACTACTCACAGCTCGTGACCATAGGTGAGGGTTGGAACGTAGATCGGCTTGTAAATTGAGAGCTTTACCTTGCGGCTCAGCTCCCTCTTCACCATGACAGACTGGTACAGATTCCGCTTTACAGTGGAGGCTGCAGCAGTCCACTTGTTGATCTCCCGCTCCATCCTTCCCTCACTCATGGACAAGACCCGGAGATACTTGAACTCCTCCACGTGGGGCAGGACCTCATTCCTGGCCCAGAGGGGGCCTTCCAGCCTTTTCCGACTGAGAACCATGGCCTATAGAATAATGAAACACGTCCGAGCTGCTGTTAATTATTTAATAATAATCTGAAGTGGCTGGAAAATATTGATTGTCAGTATCCTGTGTAGCTGTAGAATCAACCGAGTGATGTTTCCTTATTCCTTGTTTCTCGTATTTCTCCCGCTACTACCTCAGAGTTAAACATGTAAACAATAAAAATAAATAAATAAAAATCCAGACTTGTTCATGTGACATTATGGAAAAATGCCACAGCTCACATCCAGACTTTGGTCAAATTCTCAAAGAAAACCGCCATGGCCCTTCATAACCGATTCACAGAACAGGCTGCATTTTTTTATTTTTATTATTTATTTTCAGCCACATGTGATGATGTAATACAAATCAGAAGCTTAGGCAAGATGTGGGCAAAAGTCACTTCATTGTGATGGAAGATTAAGACTGTTGTTATTCTAAGAGATTGATTTTGATGGATTGTTCGCAATGCAAACATAGATGTGAACGTGAAAAGTCAAAGAAATGGTCTGTTTTGATTTCAGTGTCGTGCTGAGATTTGGATTTGGATCTTGCAAAGAATTTTTTTTGGTCTTGTTTTGTTTTTTGTTTGTTTTGTATATTCAAGTAAATACAGTATGTTACACCGTCCAAAAGATATTATAGACAGGCCGTCTAACACAACCCATTCACTACAGGGTTATGATTAATCCACTCGTCCTTAGAATAACATGCTACAGTTAATTGTCCTCAACCAGCCTTCGTGGGGAAAAGCCGTCAGTTGCAAGTGTCAGTAAAGCTGTTCTTGTTTTGTTGGGACTTGGAACAAGTTGGTGAGGATAAATGAGTTCAACATTAAACCCTGATTTTAGTGGCAAGAAAGTTTTAGAGCACTAAACATATAATTGTAGAGCACCCCAGACACGTTAGGAAACAGGCTACAGATCCTGGAGCGGTTCTAAAGCCGGTAGGCCAGCCTTAAAAATATCTTTGTTGGCGGCAACACGGCTGGTTGGGACGAAATTGTAGATAAAAACCCCGCTTGAGCATTCACAGATGCAAAAAATAAAAATATGCCAGCCGGTTGTGTTGGAAAAAAAAAAAACGTGTGTGTGTCCTTTGTCATACACCGCACTAAAAAGTGACCAAAGCAAAATCAGTGTCAACCGCGCCTTGTGATTGGTCAATTTCATCAGTTCGATGAAACGGCGATTCTCATTGTCCGGTACTCTCTTAGCAACAAAGGGAGAAAGCATGATGGGGGGCAGTGATGAGGCAAAAAAAAAACAACTGTTCTCTGTCACTATTAAAGGTCCCAACGTGAAAATAATAAATAAATTAATGTGTTTGAAATTGAGCAACACGTTTGCTGACATTTTCGAACAAATACAAGTAATTATAAACCGCCAGCAACAACGCAGAGCCTGACGAAGGTATTTATTAGATGTTGAGTGCAATAGTAAAAGTTGATATGTTGAAGAAACCTTGATACTCTGTTGATTACAATATTAGAAAAATATACTTTGATATTCAGGATGTTGATTTCAAATATAAGATTTTTATTTCGTTCTACTGTGTTTACAACATCACATACATAATATAGCATGAGGTAGGAAAAACATTTCCCCGCAATGGCCTGCACAGGCAAAAAAAAATTTCCTCCCTCCTGGGTGAATCTTTTTTTTTTTAATCATGTGATTGCCAACAAAGAATTTTTTCAGCCTGGCCTAAGCGATATTATACAATAAAAAATGAAGGAGCTTAAATGCATTCATATTATATATGGTTTTAATAGTGGTACTATTGTTTGTGAAATATTGACAGATGGACAAATGCAATGCGAAAGGGGACATCATTATCCTCCATTGTACATCGGGGGTCCTGACCCCACACTCTCCCCCTGACATGGGTTACAGTGAACCCTCACCTTTCATGGTTAATGGGACCGAGACCGTCTATAAATGCCGAATTTCCGCAAAGTAGGGCCAACCAACCTGACTGACGTATAGATACATGTATATAATATCAATAAATACATATTCAATGCTATAAATGCTTCTAATAATAATTCAACATTAAAAAATAATGCATAAGATGTAAATAAAATATAAGTATATACACACACACACACACACTGAAACGTGCACCCAGCTGTGTGCAGACGTACAGACACACACATGCGCATACACACAGAGGCGCACCTCACATAACATTGTAATGAAATCGTAGCATGCTTCAAGATTCCAAGCCTGGCTGTCAAGCAAGCACAGTGCAGTGCTCTCTGCATGAAAGTGAGTAAAACAGTTACCAAATGTACAGAAGTGATCCGATTTATGCATCTGTTCTGAATTACACAAGAAACCAAACTTTAGATTGGAGGCAATTCCTGAAAGGGTAACATCACACCTTCTCAGAACTGAACACTGCAATAAGTACTTTTGTTGGGGGGGGGGTTCGGTTGTTTTTTTTTATTTTTGTTTGTTTGGGGTTTTTTGCATAATTGGCTTTGTTTTGTGACATTTTCCTGAACTTTTTTCCTCTTTCTCCTTAATTGCCATTTTTTCCTTCGAGTGAATATTTTGGAAAACCCTGCTCTGAATTGAAGCCACAGAAACTGAAGCGCGAAGTAGCGAGGGATCACTGTACTTCACAATAGTGACCTGCTGATCATCTGCTGTTTATACTGCTGCTTACTAAACACTGAGTTTAAAGTGAACTGAAAGGAAAGTCATCAAGTTTCTCAACTTACACTGAAAATGTGTATATTTTCATCATCAGATGTTTTTTATTTACATTTTCAAAGTCGCAGTCGACTAAAATATGTCCAGTGGTTTACATTAGTCTGTTCGAAAAGGGCCACGATTTGTAATTTGCTTGAACTCTCCTGAGAATAGAACGTAGACATGTAGGTGTCACTTTTATTAAGGCAAGTCTGACCGAACACTGAAGTGAGCCGTGTGATAAATTCCAAGTAAACCCTGACACAGTGATGCAGAACCCTGACGCATAGCGGGGGGAAAAAAAGGATTTTTGGAGACCCTGAAAATTTGAAGGTTTTTGTCTTCGAATAAACGGACCTGCTGTACTTTATCTGGAATATGACACCAAATATTCATAAATATACTGAAGAATTTTTAAAATTTTTCCAAATCAGAATCAAGTACTCAAGAGCTGCATAATAATTAAAAAGGTCTTCACCATTATACAGAGATTGTCAGGAAGTGCCTGTCAGTGTTGCACTGGATCAGAGAATAAAACTGGGATGTGATAGGACACCAGTTCATCAGATGACACCATATGTGTATGTGTATATACACACACACACTAAAACTCATACTTGGGGACACTTCAGAGTCACCAGTCTACCTAATGCTCTTTGTTGTTGTTATACTTGTAGGTTTTTTATTTATTTCTTTATTTATTAATTACATTTGAGGAAACTGGAGAATCCTGAAGAAACCTGCACAGGTGCAATATGCTATACAAAGAGTAAAAACTGTCATGTCATTGTACCCCTGATTACAAAACAATGCAAACAACATGTAATTTTTGCTTGTTTTTGTTTTTTTGTTTTTTTGCAGGGAAACGAGCAGGACTTTGAGCGGGTGTATGAGCAGTGTGTACGGTGCTGCAGAGCCTTTCTGGAGAAAAACTCCTAACGCACACACACACATACACACACACATACACAGCACACACGCCCACACACACACACACACACACACACCCATCTAGCTGTTTTACTCTATATTATGTATAATGAGTATTATATTGAGTAATCAATTTCACTGATGGATTTTACCTCCACTCCCACTCCACCCCATCCCATTCTGCAGTGGGAGAGGGATCCTCGTAATTGGTAGATAATGTTTATATGAGCGTGATTTTGTGCTTCTTCTCAGAATCTGCATTTAACATGTTGACCCCTTCATCCATTCGGGGGACAGACACAGAATAAACCAGAAAAGAGGACGTGAATGATCTGAGTGTATGGGTTTCTTTACTCGGTGTGGAATTCGTGTGATTAATAACGTGCGCAGGGAGTTCTGGACTCCAGACTAAAGCTACATCTCTTGTCCTCCCTTCCTCCCCTTTCCAGGCCATTATGGATCCGTCTCCATAATAACAAACATCAATTGTTCACATTTCCGCCTCGGGTGATTGCGGCTGTGCTTTCGTCGTTTAACCGGAACGGAGACGGGGCCGGAACCGGCATAAATCAGATCTACACTGGAAAATAGGATGGATAGATGGTCAAGGACTTAATGTTTTTTCTTTCATCTGTGCTTTTTTTTTTTTAACTCTCTCTCTCTCTCTCTCTCCCCTCCTCAGCAACTTTCTGGAGATTTCTGTTCAAATAGTTTGGTCTGTGTCCCAGTTCCATCAAAACTTGCTGGAGTAGTTGGTGTTCAAGTTTTTTTTTTTTTTTTTACATGCAGTGCCGTTCACCACTGTCTTAAAATATTTATACGGTTCTACGTTGACTTACGAAATTAATCCATTCCGAGGGCGAGCTCGTAAGTCAAAATGTTCGTTAGATAAGACAAAAATTCCCATCGGAAACAATAGAAAACCAATTAATGTGTTCCAAGCCCCTCCCAAACTCGTATAACCTGCACAAACACGTGTATTTGACCTAATATATAGGGGGCATCACAGAAAATAAATGAGAAGCACTGCACAGGGCATTCGTGGAGGAATACACATGGAAGAATACGAGCCTAATCATCCCGGAAAAGCGAATTCCCAGCAGAGCTCGTAAATCAAAATTGTGCTGGTCGGATGGGATAGACCCAAAAACTAAGTTTAATTCTGTAACCGGACCTTCTTGCTGCGAGGTGAGCGTGCCTGTAAACACGGGGCTATGTTTGTTTCTTTTTTTAATCATCTCAGGAATGATTCGTGGTCACTGTTTGTAACAATCATATAATTTATTTAAATATTATTTCTGTTAAATATTTAAACGCATCTCAACACGTCACTGATCTGTCAGACAACTCATTACCGCGACTTTCTCCTTTATGTACAGTATCTACACACTGATTTCTGTCGTACCTTTATACATCATTTACATCAAAATATATGGACTATATTTATACACACACAGGTCAGTAAACATCTGGCCAGTTCACAGAGGTGCTGGAGAGCTGAAGTGTGTGTTGAGAAAAATAAAAGTTGGCAGTTATTTTTGAAGGAAGCAGGAAGTCCTTGATCAGGAAATACACACGTTTTTCTTTTTCTTTCTGTCACCACTTTGTTCACACTGATGGTGAAGTACTGACTTCAGGAGAGTCGTTTTCTTATCAGGACAAAATAAAAGTCAAGATGATCCTTCTGTCTCTCATCAAATCCTGGGTGTGGTCGAAACCTTTTGCCGCCGCTCTGATAAGTTCGAATCTCAGACGACTTTACGATGAATACGTCTGTTTTTCGTCATCAGAATCATATCCACAATGTGCTCCGTCTGTTCTTGTGTCCGTCCGCGTGACCTCAGCAGCAGTGAAGTCGTGTCCCGGACATGATTTCCTGGTTACATAGAACAACGGAGACGGTCGGCCTTGTCCATAAAGGAACGTGACAGTTTTTTGGCGTCGTCGCTTCCTCCTCTGGTTTGGCATGGACCTGCTGGAGAGAGGGAGAGGGTGTTAAAAACATGTAGTGTTCCAAACTTGGCTTTGAGGGAGTTCTGTAAATCTGCTTGGATGTTTCTGAGAAGGTTTTATGAATTGGCAGGAACGAGCTGACAGAAGGGGTGTGGTTTTATTACTCCAGAAACGCTCAGACAGTTGAACTCAACCATTTGATTAATCTCGATCGCAGCAAGGCTGGCACCTACTGACAGCCTACTACTGGCCGAGTGCAGGGTGTCCCCTGAACTGCTCACCAGTCCATCACAGGGCCAACATGCATACAACCATTCATACTCACATTGGGGTCAATTTGGAACAGCCAGTTAGCCTTTAGAGAGGAAACCAATACAAGCTCACTGAGCTTAGGACTTGAACCCAGGACCTTCTTACTGTGAGGGGGGGACATGCTGACCACTATGCCATCGTCCTGCCGAGTATTGAACCGTACATTGAATCCCTTCTTTCTTAGAATAACTGTTAAAAGGCAGAGGCCTTGGGTGAAGCCTCCCATATGCCTTGCTAATACAACTACATCATACTTCTGCTCCCTGAAGTCTCTCCAACCCTAATCCTACCCACCTGACCCTCTAATCACCAAGTCAAGACCTCAACTAAAGAATGAAGTGATGATTAGATCTGCCGGGTGAGCATTGTTATTGGTTAGCACTCAGAGGTTTTTAGGAGGGAGTTTGATCTCCTGGAACAGAGTTGGGGCCCCACTGATCCCCCACAGTGCTCTCATGCAGGGGTTGTGGCAGGTAACTTTACTTCCTCGCAGCTCCAGGGTTCCTGAGTCAATGTTGAGATCTGGTTATTGACTGTAGTTTTGCACCAACCCCATGTCAATGTGAGTGTCCTCTGGGTTCTCTAGTTTTTGCCCACATCCCAAGGATAATAAATAGACTAACTACCTCTAAATTGCCACTCTACCGGTTCCCAGGGGAGACTCCAGCTCAACCGAGTGAGAAGGTTCTTAGGACGTATGGAGTATCAACATAAATAATAGGATTTTTTTTCTCCACCCATGTGTGCAAGTCTGGGTTTAGAGACGAGGCTCATATTCTTCTCAAAATTCCCATGAAGGGGAAAAAACCCAATTCACTACTTGTACTGAAATGGTACCTGGTTGAAGTTAGCTTTCTAGGCATCGCGGACTCCCGGCTAGCCGAGTGAGAAGTCGTGCACATCTCCGATAATCTGCAGATAAAGCAAAGACGTACAAGTTGAAATTTTGACACTATTAACATGTTGGAAGTTCTGATTTCTATCAGATGCTGTTCATGTCTGGACGAGCTGTAGGAGTTCAGAGTCTTGCAAATGATGAAATGCTCCGGACCCTTCAGGGAAAAATTTTTTAAACTCTCCATGCCAAGAGAAACTGTTTTACTACGGTTACTTTTCCAGGTAAAGCAGGAGGTGGCACTCAGTAAATA
The DNA here is from genome assembly GCA_024760905.1 of Plotosus lineatus. Classification (NCBI taxonomy): domain Eukaryota; kingdom Metazoa; phylum Chordata; class Actinopteri; order Siluriformes; family Plotosidae; genus Plotosus; species Plotosus lineatus. Next base: position 49,636,011 of record CM045738.1, read on the forward strand.
GAACATGGCATACAGTGAAGATCACAGTTGGGTAAATAGAGCTTCAGAACTTGTGTTGACTGTGAGTTATAATCTTATGGATTCAACTGAATAACAAACAGAACATTCATCTATTCATTCATCATGTCTTAATCAATTTATCCTAATTAGGGTCGCAGGGAGGCTGCTGCCCATCTCGGCCAAATCTGGGTGAGGGCACAGTACACCTTGGACAGAGGGGACGAGCCACTGACAGTGGGGCTTAAACACCCAACCTGAAGATCTGTAATCCAGCCCCTTACCACCAGGCCACCACTGCCCCAGACAAACCTTTTGGGGCGACCCCCCCCCCCCCACACACACACACACATAATATTGTTTGTGTAAATAAGTACATCCTTAATCTCTTGGTTTTTGAAGCATCTTTTGATTGGATGACGTTGCCGCATGTTTCAGGTTAGGTGTCGATCAGCATGTAGGTCTCGACATGGCGATCTTTGCCCGCTCTTTACAAAAGTGCTTTGGGTCAGTCGGACTCTGAGGGTGTCCCTCGTGTACAACCCTCTTCAGGTCACTGCATGGATTGTCGATTGACTGAGGTCTAGACTCTGGCTGAGCCTTTCTGAAAACCTTCAAAACCTTGTTGAGGTGAAATTGTTCGGTGGTTGGGTCTGTGCTGTGCTTTGGTGGTTGTAAAGTAGTGCTGAAAGGTGGAATTCCTTTTCAGATGTTTTCAGCAGAAGCCAGGAGGTTCTGGGTTAAAAATCGGCTGGTGTTTGGAACCGTGCAGAATTCCCTTCATCCTGAGCCCCAGTTCCAGCTGAAGAGCAATCTCAAAACCACGATGCTGCCACCACCATGCTTCACCATGTGTTATGATGTTCTTATGGTGATGGCACCTTTTGGAATTACAGACGCTCCCCAACTTATGTTCATTCTTTTATGGTTTTTTGATTTTACGGGGGTTTTTTTGTCAAAAAATATGATTGTCAAATTTTGAGTTCATCGTGCTCTCTGTAGTACAAGATGTACCTACGTAGTATGCTGATGTAATGACGTAATGATGCTGTGTCCATTGTTTACAAACGACAGACTGAACGTGCCCCTCCTTCTTCCCAGTTCAGAGCATGTTACCCTTGTGTCAAGATGTCGTCTCTGTGATCCACTGTTTTGTGGACTTTTGTAAACCTAAGCAAATATGGTTGGTCAGAAGCGTAAGCCTACTAGCATGGGTGCAAGTTTTCCGGCATATGCCAGAATCTCTGGTTTCCCAAGAATGGATTAACTACCTGCTCAGATCGGCACAATCTACCATGCATACTCAGTTAAGCAAAGAGAGTTGTAAAATGAATGAAAACCCTCTGCTCTGCTAGTGATTCACATCAGTGCAGGCTGAATACTAAATGAGTATTCAACGGCGCCCTTGCTCACTTGAAAGACCAGAAGTCCAGATAACCTGCGCTTTGTCTCAAGCACAAGCAAGTGAACTACATTCGGTGGAGCGCCCCACATATTCTAAGCGTGTTTAGTGACCTCACATATTTAAAGTGACTCGGCTCAGCTTCATGTAAAGTGACCATCCGTCGACCATCGGAACAATTTACAAGCAGAAAGATCGCATCGTAGAGAATGTTAAAGGTTATATTTGATACTGTATTTGATGAGTGAATTTGATTAAAATGTATCTGTTTGAATTGATTTAAGGGTGTTTTATGAGATACGGTAATGGTATTTATGGACGTATAGTACAGTATGAACGTCATACGTCACTGCAACATACAGTAACAACTTATGTTTTTTTCACCTTACGTTCGGCCATCCGGAACCGAACCAAAACATAAGTTGGGGAACGTCTGTATAGTCAAAAAAACTTTAACCTCGAACTCGTCAGGACAGACACACCTTCCCACGTGCTCGTCAGAGGAAATCTAAGCTCACTGTCACATGTTGAACAAAACCAGTACTTCCCATCAGAACTTCCTTTTAATGTTGTTGTTGGCCTCCTGGATTGGTCTTGGCGGGATGTCCAGATTTTTAGATTGTGCCACATTGTCCCTGCTGTTGACGTCGTTCTTCACTGTGTGTGATGGATTATGTAACGCCGTGGAGATTTCGTGTACCCTCCTCCTGACTGATGGACTTCAATAGTAAGATCCTCCCTGATGTTCTGGAAGCTCTTCGGATTTTCACTCTCAGAGAACCTGACCTTGAGTCGGGGCTCATCAGAATCACTTTTAATCGATTGCAGGTGTGTATCGCCTATTATTTAACGTGAGGTTCAATGTGATTGGTTAATGCCAAGCAAACAAAGCCACACAACCAATGATGGGAGGGTGTGGCAATTTACCACATTATTTTTGTTTATTTTGTCAAAAAGACTGAATTGTATAGATTACGTCACATTTAAGGTGGAATTATTTATGTACATAGAGTACATACATCACTTTAACAGGGGCCTCCAGACTGCTTATAGCCAATGTATATAAAAATTAAATCTTATGAAACGCCCACAACACCATAAACCAGTGTTTTCTCTTTTTTACACACACACACACACACACACACCCTCGCTTGCTCGCTCGCTCTCTCTCTCTCTCTCTCTCTCATACACACACACATACACGCACACGATTGCATCATCATGACTGGGACACGTCTGATGTATTAGTCTCCAGGTGAAATAAATCGATATGTACGGCGTTGGTGTGCGGTGGGCGGTACTCACATGCAGGGAGGGTGCAGTCTCTGGTGTTGTGATAGAGCCTGTAGACGTGTTTCCTGCATTTCGGGCTGAAGTATAGAGGCCCTAACGTTAAAAACATCACGCACACAGTCAGTCTCACATGTTTCCCAAGTCGTCTTGTACCATGTTTAACGTTCATCTGTTTTCATGGCATGTCCTGAGTATCTGACATCCACTCATCTCTGTGCTCACCTGTTAAGTTCTTTAAAAACTTCTCCTTCTTTCTGAGATCCCTGGGAAAGATCTCTGCAGGGAAACAGGAATATTACATTTACAAAACAAACTATTAAATATTTAAGCAAAGAAAGAAAATATATATATAAAACAAAATGCAGAGACTGACAAACGTGTCTAGGGCTTTTTACATCCGAGCCTTAGGCTCATCATGGGGCCGGTGGCGTAGTGGTTAGGGTGCTGCGCTCATGATCGGGAGGTTGTGTGTTTGAATCCCACTGAGAACCCCACTGTGCTAAGACCCCTGGGCAAGGTCTCAACCACAAGTGTGCCTCTGTTCACCCAGCAGTATAAATGGGTACCAGTAAAATATACTGGGAAGGTAACCTGCGATGGACCAGCGTCCCATCCAGGAGGAGTTGAACTCCTGGTCGCTACACGCCAAGGAGTCCGGGGATAAGCGCCGGCCTGATGAGCCGCTAAGCTCGGGTGGAAAAAGCCCAAAGGACTTAACCTTTACCTCGTGGCTTTAGCACGGTGGGGCTGTAACTGGGATTTGAACACACAACCTCCCGATCATGAGCGCAGCACCCTAACCACTACAGCACCGGCCCCGAACGGACGTGATAAACGTGATTCTGGTTAAAAGCCTCCAGCAGCTTGAACAAACCCGGAGTCTTCGACTCATTTGCATTTCTGCAGGTTTTGTGGTCTCCACTGGGTTTCAGTTCTGGCTGGTAAAACCCAATCAGTGTATCAAACAAATCTTCAACCAACATGTTTATTTATTTGTTTGTTTATTTGTTTGACTGATTAAAAGCTCACTTGTTAGTATTTTTGCACGCCTGACTTTTTCCTCTGCTGCAGATTTTTAGTTTTCTTCTGTTTTT
>CM045738.1:49649796-49657296 GCA_024760905.1 Plotosus lineatus
ATTTATTTGTGTATAATCCTAATTCGGATCACGGGGAGACTTACGCCCATTTTCGCCAACTCTGGGCAAGGGCGGGGTGTATGTTCAACATATGATCCTGTAAACAGTGATTGACATGATTTTTCTCCATTGACTGACAGGCTTGATGTCCATGCATGACAGGAGGTGGCATCTTATTTCACTAAACTCGAACTAATCGCAGAAGTTTTCTGGTAAACTGGTGAACTCTGCTGGAGTGATACATACAAGGACTGGGAACAGCCGACGAATTCTGATGTCCACTTCCATTTATGTCAATGATGTCATCTCGTAAGCCTCCTCATGAACATGGTGCCAAAAACCCAGAAATCCACATTTTTTTTGTCTGAACAGCCAAAAATTTTTTAAATAAAATAAAAGCAAATTCTGATGTGTGTCTGATTCAAGCTGAAACTCAAATTTGTGTCACTTGAATTTGGTAAATGAGTGGAACCAGACTCAACTTGTGGACTCAAGGAACACTAAGAAAGAGATGATATCCAAGCTGTTATGGTCTGTGCTGGCTGGCGGAATTAACTCTTCTGTTAATCTTCTGTTAAGTCTTCTGTTCATTGCAGGTGCTGGCGAGGGGCATGGCGATTGCCGGCAGGCGAGTTCCAGCAGAGCGTCCCTGGTCCCAATCTGCAATCAGCAAGCAGCCAGCTATAAATGGAAGCGGCAGATTGTTTTCCCTGTGATTAACAGAATCTTCTGACCTGAAACATGGACCCAGCAGAGACCGCGTAGCTTCGGCAGACACTATCCAACCAGGGCACCTTGCTAGGACGACACGACTCCACCTTGCTTCAGATGATGGACAATCTCCAGCACATAACCACCAGCTTGGCGCAGCTCGGCGGGAGGATGGATGCTGTTGCCACTCACCTCGCTGCCGCGACCCCGCCCCCTCACCCATCAATTTCCGCTGCGGCAGCCGCGCCAGCACCAGTATAGACTCCCCGCGCACCGAGAACCACTCATCCCCACACCAGCCAAGTATTCTGGCGCGATCGGTTCCTGCGCCCAATTCCTTCACCAGTGTTCGCTCATCTTCAGCCAGCAGCCGCTCACATACTCCACTGATCAAGCAAAAACCGCCTTCATCTCACGGAGACTACTCACGGAGCAAGCCTCGTCCTGGGCGCTAGCGGTCGCCACCCATATCCCGAAATTATGCTCCCAGTTAGACCAGTTCATGTGAGAAATGAAGAAGGTTTTCGATCGTCCGGCGAAAGGGGAGGAGGCGAGCTCCCAGCTCCTATGAATTCGGCAAGGCTCACAGTCGGTGGCAGAGTACGCCATCCGATTCCGGATTCTCGCCATCGAAAGCGGCTGGAACGACCCCGCGCTTCTGGGGCTTTCCTGCAGGGGCTTAAGGAACGGCTGAAAGACGAACTCACACGGCAGGGCCCGACAGCTACTAGAGGATCCTCCACGATATCCGGAAAGCACCTGCAAGTTCAAGGTACGCTACAATCCACACAACACTCTCATCCTGTGGACGTATTTATTGACTCAGGTGCTGACGCTAACTTTATCGATCCGGGGATGATTGAGCTCCATGATCTGCCCGTGTATGAACTCGAGACCCTCAAGGAGGTAGTGGCCATAGATGGCAGACTCATAGCTTGCTTCACGCACAAGACCAAGCCAGTGAAGCTCACTTTGTGCGGGAACCACCAGGAATATTTGGAACTGTTTGTTCTCCCTGCCTCTCTCTCTCTCCCCTAGTGTTGGGGTGGCCATGGTTGCAGACCCACAATCCCCACATTGACTGGCACACCCTCACCATACGCAGCTGGAGTGACTTCTGTCTGCAACACTGCCTAATGGCGGCCGTACCCTCCCAAGCTTAATGAACCCCAGTCGACCTGGAGGATCTGGACTTAGCCAAAGTGCCCAAAGAATATCATGACCTGCAAGAGGTATTCAGCAAAGACTGGGCTCGCTCCTTAACTCCTCATCGACCGTAGGACTGCACCATTGACCTACTCCCAGGTTCCCCACTCCCTTCCCAGCGACTATACAACCTCTCTAAGCCAGAGAAAGACGCCATGGAGGCATACATTAATGAGTTGCTGGCTTCCCCGGAAGGATTCTTCTTCATCGAAAAGAAAGACAAGACCCTGAGACTTTGCATCGAATACATGGGCCTGAACTAGATCACCATTAAAAACAAGTACTCTCTCCTCCTAATCGATTCAGCCTTCACCCCTGTCCATGATACTACCATTTTTTTCCAAGCTGGACCTGAGAAATGCTTACCACTTAGTCCGAATTCAGGAGGGGGATGAGTGGAAGACAGCTTTCAACACGCCCCTGGGGCACTTCGAATACCTGGTCATGCCATTTGGACTAACCAATGGTGGTTTTCCAAGCTCTGGTCAACGATGTGCTTAGGGACATGCTGAACCACTTTGTGTTCGTATACCCGGATGACATTCTGATCTTCTCTAGAGACAAAGACGAACATCTCCGCCATGTGAGAATGGTACTAAAGAGGCTCCTGGAGAACACATTGTTCGTTAAGGCAGAAAAATGCAAGTTTCATGTCCTCTCAATCTCTTTCCTGGGGTTCATAGTGGAGAAGGGGCCGATAGGACCCGACCCGGCGAAGGTGAAGGCAGTGGCGGAGTGGTCGACTCCAGGGACACGGAAACAGCTGCAGAGGTTTCTGGGGTTTACAAACTTCTATCACCAGTTTGTGTGGGACTACAGCGGCCTAGCAGCCCCCCTCACACAGTTGACATCACCCAATGCTTCTGGTGGTCAACGATGGCAGCTGACACCAGGGAGTTTGTGGGAGCTTGTGCCACCTGTGCCCGGAGCAAGTCCTCCCATCATGCACCCACGGGTCTCCTCCAACCCTTACCCGTTCTCCATCGCCCCTGGTCACACATTACGGTGGATTTTGTCACAGGTTTACCCCTGTCTGAGGGCAACACTGTTATCCTGATAGGAGTGGATCGGTTCTACAAGGCAGTTCACTTCGTCGCTCTACCCAAACTTCCCTCGGTAATGGAAACAGTTGGTCTCCTAGTCCAACATGTCTTTCGCCTCTATGGCATCCCCCAGGATGTCGTTTCAGACCGGGTTTCAGACCCCAGTTTGCGTCCAGAGTTTGGAAGGCGTTCTGTGACACCTTGGGAGTCTCTTGAAGCTTGACCTCTTTCTACCATCCTCAGTCGAACGGGCAGGCAAAACGCACAAATCAAAGCCTTGGATCCTCCCTGCACTGCGTCACCTCCCGCCTCCCAGCCTCCTGAGCCACACACCTCCCATGGGTCGAATACGCACACAATTCTCTGATCTGCACCACCACCGGGATGTCCCCCTTCATGGCCCCCCCTGTTTCCCAGCCAGGAGGTCGAAGTGGCCGTCCCATCAGTCCAGGCATAGTTTCACAGAGCTCTCCAGGTCTGGAAAGAAGCACGAGCTGCCCTGGAACGAACAGTGGCCCGAAACCGGAGGATTTCCGATCGTCACCGAACCCTGGCACCTCCCTACACGGTCGGGCAATAAGTGTGGTTCTCCTCCCGGGACTTGCCCCTGCAAGTCGACTACAAAAAACTGTCTCCCAGATACATTGGGCCCTATGTAATAGAGAAAATTATAAACCCCAGCGCCGTCCGATTGAGACTCCCACCCTCACTCAAGGTACACCCAGTATTCCGTGTTTCCCTAATTAAGCCCGTGGTAGAAAGTCCCCTCCAGCACCCCTGGTCCCAATCTGCAATCAGCAAACAGCCAGCTATAAATGCCCCCCCCCCCTCCATGTCAGAAGATTGTTTGTTTTCCCCGTGATTCCGCTCCTCGGCTTTCTCTTTGACCCCTGGTTCTTGCTTTGTGCTCGACCAGTCCCATTGACTTAGTCTTCTTCTTCTTTTCCTTTTGGCTTTTCCCTTCAGGGGTCGCCACAGCGAATCATCTGCCTCCATCTCACCCTATCCTTTGCATCTTCTCTCACACCAGCGACCTTCATGTCCTCCTTCACCACATCCATGAATTGTCTCTTTGGTCTTCCTCTAGGCCTTCTGCCTGGTAGTTCCAGCCTCAGCATCCTACTACCAATATACTCACTATCCCTCCTCTGTACATGTCCAAACCATCTCAATCTAGCCTCTCTGACTTTGTCTCCAAAACGTCTTACATGTGCTGTCCCTCTGATGTGCTCATTCCTAATCCTATCCATCCTCGTTACTCCCAAAGAGAACCTCAACATTTTCATCTCTGCTACCTCCAGCTCTGCCTCTTGTCTTTTCCCCAGGGCCACTGTTTCTAAACCATACAACATCATTGGCCTCAACACCGTCTTGTACACTTTTCCTTTCATTCTTGCCGATACCCTCCTATCACACATCACACCGGACACTTTTCTCCAACCATTCCAACCTGCTTGCACACGCTTCTTCACCTCTTTTCCACACTCTCCATTGCTCTGGATTATTGAGCCTAAGTACTTAAAATCTTCCACCTTTCTTATCTCTGCTCCCTGTAATCTCACCGTTCCTCTTGGGTCCTTGTCATTCATGCACATGTATTCTGTCTTACTGAGGCTAACCTTCATTCCCCTCCTTTCCAGGGCATACCTCCACCTCTCTAGATTTTCCTGCACTTGTTCTCTGCTCTCACTACAGATCACAATGTCATCTGCAAACATCATAGTCCATGGGGAATCTTGTCTAACCTCATCTGTCAGCCTGTCCATCACCATAGCAAACAAGAAGGGGCTGAGAGCTGACCCTTGATGCAGTCCCATCTCCACCTTGAATTCGTCTGTCACACCGACAGCACACCTCACCACTGTCTTACATCTCTCATACATGTCCTGCACCACTCTAACATACTTCTCTGCCACTCCAGACTTCCTCATGCAATACCACAGTTCTTCTCTCGGCACCCTGTCATATGCTTTCTCCAGATCCACAAAGGCACAATGCAGCTTCTTCTGACCTTCTCTGTACTTCTCCATTAACATCCTCAAGGCAAACACTGCATCTGTGTGCTCTTTCTTGGCATGAAACCAAACTGTTGTTCACAAATGCTGACCTCTGCCCTTAGTCTAGCTTCCACTATTCTTTCCCATAACTTCATCGTATGGCTCATCAACTTTATCCCTCTGTAGTTGCCACAACTCTGCACGTCTCCCTTGGTCTTAAAAATGGGCACCAGCACACTTCTCCTCCATTCCTATGGCATCCTCTCACTCTCTAAGACCTTGTTAAATGTTCTTGTCAGAAAATCTACTGCTTCCTCTCCTAGACACTTCCATACCTCCACCGGTATGTCATCAGGACCAACTGCCTTTCCATTCTTCATCCTCTTCAATGCCTTCCTCACTTCACCCTTACTAATCTTTGCTACTTCCTGGTCCTCAACAGTCACCTCTTCGAGTCTTTTTTCTCTCTCATTTTCCTCATTCATCAGCTCTTCAAAGTACTCTTTCCATCTTCCCAGCACACTTCTTTCATCAGTCAATACATTTCCCTCTCTGTCCTTTATCAATCTAACTTGCTGAATGTTCTTCCCATCTCTATTTCTCTGCTGTGCCAACCTGTATAAATCATTTTCTCCCTCTTTACTTTCCAACCGAGCACACAAGTCATCAAACTCGCTCTGTTTGGCCTTTGACACTGCTACCTTCACCTTACGCTGTGTCTCCCTGTACTCCTGTTTACTCTCTTCGGTTTTCTCAATGTCCCACTTCTTCTTAGCTAACCTCTTCCTTTGTACACACTCCTGCACTTCCTCATTCCACCACCAAGTCTCCTTATCTACTTTCCTTCCAGATGACACACCAAGTATTCTCCTACCTGTCTCCCTGATCACATTAGCTGTAGTTGTCCAGTCATCTGGAAGCACTTCCTGACCACCCAAAACCTGTTTCAACTCCTCCTTGAAGACAACCCGACACTCTTCCTTTTTCAGCTTCCACCACTTTGTCTTCTGCTCTGCCTTTGCCTTCTTCACCTTCCTCACCATCAGCATCATCCTGCACACCACCATCCTATGCTGTTTGGCAACACTCTCACCCACTACTACTTTGCAGTCACTGACTTCCTTTAAATTACATCGCTTGCACAAGATGTAGTCTACCTGTGTGCTCCTACCTCCACTTTTATAAGTCACCCTATGCTCCTCTCTCTTCTGGAAGAAAGTATTCACCACAGCCATTTCCATCCTTTTTGCAAAATCTACCAACATCTGTCCTTCTGCGTTCCTGTCCTGGATACCAAACCTGCCCATCACTTCCTCGTCCCCTCTGTTTCCTGCACCAACATGTCCATTGAAGTCTACCCCAATGACCACTCTTTCACCTCTGGGGGTATTCTGCATCACTTCATCTAACTTCCTCCAGAATCTCTCCTTCTCTTCTTGCTCACATCCTGTCTGTGGGGCATAAGCACTAACAACATTGAGCATTACACCTTCAATTTCTAACTTGAGACTCATCACTCTGTCTGACACTCTTTTCACTTCTAGAACATTCCTGACAAACTCCTACTTCAAGATGACTCCGACTCCATTTCTCTTCCCATCCACACCATGATAAAACAGCTTAAACCTGCTCCTATGCTTCTAGCCTTGCTACCTTTCCACCTGGTCTCCTGAACACACAGTATGTCCACCTTCCTCCTCTGCATCATGTCAGCCAACTCTCTACCTTTTCCTGCCATAGTTCCAACATTCAAAGTCCCTACTTTCAGTCCTAGACTCATGCCTTTCCTCTTCTCTCTCTGGCAACGGACACGCCTCCCGCCTCTCCTTCTTCGACGTCTTCGACCAACAGTAGTCCAATTTCCATCAGCACCCTGTTGGTTGACAGCACTGATGGCGGTCGTTGTTAACCCGGGCCTCGACCGATCCGGTATGTCATTCTTTCTTGTGATTCGCATAGTTTATTTGGCATTTGTTTTACGCCGGATGCCCTTCCTGACGCAACCCTCTGCATTTATCCGGGCGTGAGGGAGAGACACTGGTTTGTGCTCCCCCCTAATGGCTGCATTAGTCCCATTGACAGTATTCCCGTAATTTACCGTTCTTAGTGCTTAATAAATCATTTGAACCTTCTTTTGGTCTCCTGCATCTCTGGGTCCAACGCATACACTCCAGGTTTAACATAAGCATTGGACTCAGTCTCTGTCCTTTATCCATCGCCAACACAAGGATGTGCTGTTCAAAACAACTCTCTCAGCCACATGCACACACAAACATGAACAGAAACCCAAATACAAATCTGAACACAAACTCGAACCCGAATGCAAACCCAACCGCAAGCCCAAACGCAAACCTGAAAACAAACATGACAGCAAACCTAAGCATAAAATTCAATTAAACCCGAGCACCAATCAGAACGCAAACCCGAGCGCAAATCCGAGGGTGAACCCGAACATAAACCTGAACGTGAGCCGAACACAAACTTGAAGGCAAACCTAAACATTGAATTAAACTCAAACACAAACCTGAACATAAACCTGAATG
>CM045738.1:49669796-49677296 GCA_024760905.1 Plotosus lineatus
ACCGTTCCTCTTGGGTCCTTCTCGTTCACACACATGTATTCTGTCTTACTGAGGATAACCTTCATTCCTCTCCTTTCCAGGGCATACCTCCACCTCTCTAGGTTTTCCTCCACTTGTTCTCTGCTGTTATTACAGATCACAATGTCATCTGCAAACATCATAGTCCATGGGAATTCTTGTCTAACCTCGTCTGTCAGCCTGTCCATCACCATAGCAAACAAAAAGGGGCTCAGAGCTGACCCTTGATGCAGTCCCACCTCCACCTTGGACTCTTCTGTCACACCGACAGCACACCTCACCACTGTCTTACATCTCTCATACATGTCCTGCACCACTCTAACATACTACTTTGCCACTCCAGATTTCCTCATGCAATACCACAGTTCCTCTCTCGGCACCCTGTCATATGCTTTCTCCAGATCCACAAAGGCACAATGCAGCTCCGTCTGACCTTCTCTGTACTTCTCTATTAACGTCCTCAAGGCAAACACTGCATCTGTGGTGCTCTTTCTTGGAATGAAGCCAAACTGATGTTCACAAATGCTGACCTCTGCCCTTAATCTAGCTTCCACTATTCTTTCCCATAACTTTATCCCTATGTAGTTGCCACAACTCTTCTGGAAGAAAGTATTCACCACAGCCATTTCCATCCTTTTTGCAAAATTTATCACCTGTCCTTCTGTGTTCTTTCCTGGACACCAAACACTTCCTCGTCCCCTCTATTGCCTGCACCATCATGTCCATTGAAGTCTGCACCAATGACCACTCTTTCACCTCTGGGGGTACTCTGCATCACTTCATCTAACTCACTCCAGAATCTGGTTTTTTATATATATATATATATATATATATATATATATATGTTTACACATTTGACTAAATGATCATTTAGAACGAAAAGTTTGATGGTATGGTCTACTTGCAGTTGGATTCTGCTAATCGTGATCTGAACAGAAATGATTAATTTCATCAAATCGTTTACTTTTGATTATCGATTGGTGAACAGATTTTAACATTTGGGTTTGAGTTTCAAGAATCAAAGATGATGATCCATATCATACTGTGTTTAAAGAAAAAACATAAAAAAGTCATATTTGGTTGCTTATTAAATTAAATCTGGGACAAACAAATAAAGAAATCTTCGGTGTCATGGCTGCAAAGACAGTCTGATCTGTCGGATATATGTCTATCAAGTTTATTTGCATGGAGATCGCAACATCCCTACCTTAGGCAACAGTGAAGAATTTGACAATGTCTGATCCTATATTTAGATTGAAGTGGATAGTCCTGGTCCGAGATGTTAAGGCTGATTTGAAAGCATTCTGGTCAGTTAGTGATTTAATATTCTGAGGTAAAGAGTTCCATAGATTTAAATACTAAGTTTGGAATTCAGAGGAGGGACAAGTTCAGATATTCTGGTAATCTGTTATAATACATTTTAAAGAATGTAACTAATTTGGAGATTTGTCTTCTTTTGCAGAGTGGTACAGAGGAAGTTTCATCGTATATTTTACTGTGGCTGGTACTACGAACTGCTCCGCATATTGTATGTAAAGCATCCAAGTGCATGTTTTCTAGGATAGCAGCTTGACTTTTTGGCAATTGCCGTAGATAAGATAACAATAGTCAAAGACTGGTAGTATATATGATGTGTACATACGATTCGGAGTATTTCTTGAAAGTCGGTATTTATAACTTCTTAAACAATTAATCATAGAACTAACTCTTTTTACGATATCATTTACATACATATCTCACAAACAATCTTTTTGAAAAGTTATACCCAGATGTTTATGGCTAGAAAAGTCTTCAATTATAATATCATTAAAAAACAAGTCAGGGTGTAGAGTAGAATTTGATTTTCTGCTACATAAGATTGTTTTAGTTTTAGACGAATTAAAATCTACTTTCCCGGTTTTTGCCCAGTTAGCTATTTTCAGTAAGTCATTGTTCAAACATGAAGCAGCTATGTGGGGGGTAATCTATTATTACATAGATAGAGGTGTCGTCTGTGAATAATCTTATGTTATTTTCTATACCTTCAACAACATTGTTTATGTAGACCAGAAACAGGAGTGGTCCTAACACGGATCCCGGTGGAATGCCCACTGTTACCGGTTTGAAATTAGACCTATAGCTGTTTATGACAACCTGCTGAAAATGATATTCTAGATAATTTATAAACCATTGTAAAAGGGGTCCAACGATGCCACACGACTTTAACTTATATGCAAGACCTTTATGCAACATGCGGTCAGATGCTTTGCTAATACATATCACAAAATACCGCTCAAATTTCTTTTCCATCATCCATTGTCTTAACGATAAAATTGTATACATATGTTAATTGATTCACACAAGAATCTCCTGGAATGAAACCCGATTGTAAGTTGGATAAGACATTATTGTCTCTAAAATAATTAAAAACATGTTTGAATATACATCGCTCATTACTTTAGCTATACAACTTGTCAAAGCAACTGATCTGTAATTAGTGCAAATATTTACGCTACCTTTTTTGTGAATTGGTATGACATTTGTTTCTTTCCATAGAAAGAAATCGGTGCATCATCGGGTGTACTCTCCTCGAGCCATGTTTCACAGAAGCACAGCATGGAGCAGTCCTGTAGATCCCTCTGCGCTGCAATCTGAGCATGAAGCTAGCACTGCTAACCAAGCGCCGGAGTCGTCGTTCAGCCCCTCTCTGCCTGCCGCATCTCCGCCTGGGTCTATTGTTATCCGGGGTGCATCTAGCATTCAGCTGCGGTAGCATATTAGCTCAGGATTAGCTCAGGGTAGGAGATGAACGTGCTCAGTTCTAAATGTCCAAAAGGACTGTGCTCTCATAGCTGTAGTAGGGTCGCACGGTCATAGACGAGCATAGTGCAAAAAACAAACAAACAAAAACAACATACAAGACAAATTAAAAGAAACAATTTGACTCCGAGAACTCCACGACATCGCCCTCCAGGGAGCGCCATCTTGGAAAACTAAAAAAGGAAACATGTAAATAAACAGTTTGAAGTCCAGAAAACTTTTTTCAATTTGTACTTCTGTGAACGAAACATGTGGATTAGACTGAAAACTTACAGATGAACCAAGGATATCATTACTGGAAGAATTAGGAAAAAAAGAACAAAATGGAAAGAAAAAGAAAAAACATAAATAAAAATTCCATAACATCTTATTGATGGAGGATATGCCATGGTGGAAAAGATTAGGTCATTGAAGACGAACATTATGTGTAATTTCAGAAAATCATATTTATTCAAATGCTTAAAGAAATGGGGAACCTCTGGGGTTACTCTGCATCACTTCATCTAACTCACTCCAGAATCTCTCCTTCTCTTCTCGCTCACATCCTGCCTGTGGGGCATAAGCACTAACAACATTGAACATCACACCTTCAATTTCTAACTTGAGACTCATCACTCTGTCTGACACTCTTTTCACTTCTAGAACATTCCTGACAAACTCCTCCTTCAAGATGACTCCGACTCCATTTCTCTTCCCATCCACACCATGATAAAACAGCTTAAACCCTGCTCCTAAGCTTCTAGCCTTGCTACCTTTCCACCTGGTCTCCTGAACACACAGTATGTCCACCTTCCTCCTCTGCATCATGTCAGCCAGCTCTCTACCTTTTCCTGTCATAGTTCCAGCATTCAAAGTCCCCACTCTCAGTCCTAGACTCACACCTTTCCTTTTCTCTCTCCACCTACGGACACACCTCCCGCCTCTCCTTCTTCGACCAACAGTAGTCCAATTTCCACCAGCACCCTGTTGGTTAGCAGCACTGATGGCAGACGTTAACCCGGGCCTTGACCGATCCGCTATGGAATTATTATTTTTGACTGGCATGTTATATGTGGCACTGGTTTTACGCCGGATGCCCGTTTTGACGCAAACCTCTGCATTTATCCAGGCTTGGGACCGGCGTGAGGATGAACACTGGCTTGTGTGTGTGTGTGTGTGTGTGTGTGTGTGTGTGTGTGTGTGTGTGTGTGTGTGTGTGTCCCAAGGCTGCATTTATAATAATACATGTATATTAACATTAATAATAATTTATAATAAATAATAATAAAACAAAAATAAACAATAAGTCAACTCACCCTTCCCATCATCAACTGCGGTTAAGATGTCACATGGGCAGGCATGAGGTGGTGCGTAACAGAGGAAGAGTTGGAAGAGAATTTTGTGCATGTGCACGCTATGAATTCCAGCAAGGAAAAGCTCGTGGTGAGCTCCCAGAAGGCCAGTGCTTCTCAAATAGTGGGGCACAGTGTGATGCCAGGGGGGCACGCATGACCCCAGGTAACATGCTTTTTCTGCCATACTGTACTAGAAATAAGTTTACTTGTGCACCCTCTACAATAGGTGGCAGTGTGTTCTCTATGGTGTAGGGAAAAAGCACCGAGCAAATGATATGAAGTGCAGTAAACACTATTTATAGTCGCACATGGGGCACGGGGGGTGTTTGTTTATCTTTTTCCTATAGGGGGCATCACAGAAAATAATTGAGAAGCACTGCACAAGGCGTTCTCTGAGTGTGGAGGAATACATGTGAAAGAATCTGAGGCTACTCGCCTTGGAAAAGCCATTTCCAGCTTAATTCTAATTAGGGTGGCAGGCAGACTGGCACCCATCTCAGCCGACTCTAGGTGAGAGCGGCGTACACCCTGAATGGCTTGCCAGGCCTTCAAATAAATAGAACCATTCACACCTTGGGGCAATTTCAAACCGCCAAACAGTCTATTGTGCATGTTTCTGGCCTGTGCGAGGAAACCAGAGTATCCGAAGGAAACCAAAGCAAACTCCAGACAGAAACACCCTCACCAGGCCTAGGAATCAAACCTAGAACCTAGCTGCTGTGAGACGGACATGATAACCGCTACACCACCATCTGAAATCATATAAATGATCATTTAAAATCACATCCAATCTGGAATTGATTAAATATGCTGCATCACTGATCCTGTCACCACCCGAAACTGTCAGGATGTATTACAAGTGTGAAAACAAACATCCAGCAACATGTTTTCTTTTCTTTTTTTTTTTTGTTTGGAAAATATAAAATTCTGAAAATTTTATCCAGATGCAAATAATTATTCATCACACAAACTTGTCTATATATCATCTGTGTTGAAGTCAACAGTTCTATTATATCACTCATATTTGTTTATCATCATTAAAAATATCATTAATGAGCGCTGAGTAACAGTGTGAATCTTGTTCACTTACCGACTCGTCGCTTAACTCATACAACAAGCACGATGTCTGTAGTTGAGGTTTAGAAGGAATGTGTGTTGAAACAAACACCAGTGAATGATTATGAAATACATGAAGGAACGATGACAGCCTGAATCAGAACCAATGAAAACTCTTTTATTATGTTATATAAACCCTGCATTTTCCCTCATGGATACATCATGACCTGGTTTGGGAAGGTCGTTGGTTCGATTCCTGAACTGGCGTTTCCTTCCTTCCTTCACCTTCAAGGCTGAAGTGTCCTTCAGGATGACAGCTCTTCAGCTACCACAGTGTGTGTGGCTACTCATTGTTCTGACTGTGTGTGCTAACTGTTTACGTGTATGTGTGTGTGTGTGTGTGTGTGTGTGTGTGTGTGTGTGTGTGTGTGTGTGTGTGTGTGTGTGTGTGTTAATATAGCCTATTAAAATCAAATTCCCCAGCAAGTGGAGGTATAAAAACACCCCCCTACACACACACACACACACACACACATTATTTGCTTGCTGTGTTTTGCAAGAAGTCCCCGAACATTGTCCACCACATACTTGACATACTGTAATTGGCAAGATAACACACAGTAAACATGGTGCATAAACACATTGTTAAATCGTTTTAATAACCAAAGCACAATTTGTTCCTGGACGTCTCCATTGCCTTTATCTGTTTGCGTAAACAGACAATAAACATGTCATATGAATGCAGAACAGTGTCCAAGTCATGACTGATTCTCTTCAAGCACACCACAGCAAAGGAATGAAGCAAATGAGGCGTCCATCTCTTAAGTCATCGGCCAACGTCTGGAAAAGTCATTCGTATCGTGTTCCCGTTCATGCCGGATTCACGATTCTGCTCGAGGAGCAACAACCGATTAAAACAAATGCGTGTTTCTTCATCTTTCTTTATTTTGGTTTCTGATCCAGCCACTCACTGGTCCACATTAGATTCATTTCCTCTCGCAATACCACCTATCATAACCATCATAACACTGCACAAGCCTGCTGAGTTCACTGGAACTGTTGCAATGCTTTGACTCAATTATTTTTCACAATCAACGAAGATCTGATTTCATGTATATTCCTGCCAGGACTGAAAAAGCACAATGCATGTTCCATCACATCTACTGCTTCCATCACCTCCATCACATCTAATGCTTCCATCACCTCCATCACGTCTACTGCTTCTATCACCTCCATCACTTCCATCACCTTCATCAATCTACTACTTCCATCACCTCCATCACTTCCATCACCTCCATCCCCTCTCCATAAGTAGATGTGATGTAATTGTGCCCAATCCCTTTCTTCATTGAATAAAATATGTTTCAATTCAAATTCAATTCACATCTACTGCTTCCATCATCTCCATCAATCTACTGCTTCCATCACTTCCATCACCTGCATCAATCTAATGCTTCCATCACCTCCATCAATTCCATCACCTCCATCTCATCTACTGCTTCCATCCTCTCCATCACTTCCAACACCTGCATCATGTCTATGGCTTCCGTCACCTCAATCACATCTACTGCTTCCATCACCTCCATCATTTCTATTGTTTTCATCACCTCCATCACTTCCATCACCTCCATCACACCTACTGCTTCCATCACCTCCATCACTTTCATCACGTCCATCATGTCTGTTGTTGTTCATCCTTGGAGATAACAATGACTTCATATCAGATATATGTTCAGTGGCTGTGGGTTCAGAGATGGCTAGTGTGGCCAATCCGGGCCCAAAATGCTCGCCACACATGACATGTGTGGGTGGGTGCTGCGATGGAAGTGGAGACAGCTTGAGATTTGTGTGCTGCAGAAGACTTTGCTTCGCCAAGCTGAGTGGTTGGTAGCAAACTGCTCCCAAGTGCTGACGTTGATGTGCATGTCCTTAAGGGATGCTTTGATGCCGTTTTTGAAGTGTTTCTTCTGTCCCCCAACTGAATGCTTGTCTTCACAAAGCTCTCCGTACAGTAGCAGTTTTAGCAGTCCTCTGTCCGTCATTCTGACAACATGGCCTACCCATCTGGCCTGCACTTTCTGAAGGAGAGTGTGGATGCTGGAATGCCAGCTTGTTCCAGGACCACTGCATGATAGACCGTTCTCTCCACTCCCACACATTCTCACGGAGTCTTCCAAAGGTAGAGCTGGCCTTGTCAATCCTGTTGTTGACTTCTGCATCGATGTTCACCGCTCTTGAAAGTGTGCTGCCCAGATAGGTGAAGCTGGCAACAGCCTTGAGTTCCTGTCCCTTC
>CM045738.1:49682296-49724796 GCA_024760905.1 Plotosus lineatus
TGTGTGTGAGAGAGAGAGAGAGAAAGCGAGAGAGAATACGTGTGTGTCTAGGTTTGTGAGTGTGTGTGTGTGTGAGTGTGTGTGTGTGTGTGTGTGTGTGTGTGTGTGTGTGGCACAAGATGTGTCTGTGTATGTGCATGTGTGGGTGAGTATATGTGTGTGTGTGTGTGTGTATGTGGTGTGTGCGTGTGTGTGTGAGTGAGAATATGTGTGGATATGGTGTGTGTGTGTGTGTGTGTGTGTGAGTATGTTTGTGTGTGTGTGATTGTGTGTGTCTATGCGTGTGAGTATTTATGTAGGCGGTGTGAGACTATGCGTGTATGTGGTGTGTGTATGTGAGTGAGAATATGTTGTGTGTACGTGGTGTGTGTGTGTGTGTGTGTGTGTGTGTGTGTGTGTGTGTGTGTGAGATGTGTGTGTGTGTGTGTGTGTGTGCGTGAATAATCTTTTGTGCTCAATACGATATCTGTTAGATGAACTGATTGATCTTGCACTTCCTGATACAACGATAGCTACATTGGAATACCTAATATAATCACTAATATAATAGAATTTGTCCGAGAACAAGAGCAATTAGGATATAAATAACTCTGGGAAGTCATTTCTGTCTGACCGCGGTTCTTGTGAAGAAGACGATTCAATTACCATTTTACTTTTCACGTCAGGATCTCAAAGCCATGCAGAGTTTGCTGGCTAAGTTTTTCCACTGAGCTCTGTTTGGGATCAGGATTAAACAACAATGAGCAAAATAATAATTATTAAAGGTATTTTTTATTGTTTAATCATTCATTTTACAAATTGTTTAATCCCACTTAGGGTCACGGGGAACCTGGTGCACACTCCAACCGATTCTGGGCAAGAGTACACCTTGCACGCCTCACCAGTCCATCACAGGGCAGAAACACGTTGATAGCTATTCAGCTCCTCTTTATGAAAGTCAGCAATGTTTTTTTTAACATTAACCTCACACCAAAGGCAGTGAGAGACACGGCCGGGCTTTGATAACCCAATTAGTGCACTGGGATTGTCTTATCCAGTAGTAGTAAAATGTATTTAAATATTTAATTATTAACAGGATACAAAAGTTCTCATTTGGTGGCCATGGGCTCATGTCTCTGTTTTTTGTGGATGACGTCCTCTTGGCTGCGACAAACTGGGACCTCTAGTTCGCATTGAAGTGATTCACAGCTGAATCTGGACCGGCCGGGATGAGAATCAGCACCTTCAAGTCTGAGGCTATGGTTCTCAGCCAGAAAAGAACGGGATGTACCCAAGTGGTGAGGTTTGAGCTAAAGAACGAGATTGTGGATACAGGCAGCTGAAATGATCTGGTGAGGATGGGTGAGAAGTTCTGTCATCCGGGAGGAGCTCTGAGTAGAATTGCTGCTCCTCCGTGTTCAGAGGAGCCAGTTGAGGTGGTTCGGGTATCTGGTAAGAATGCTTCCCAAATGCCTCCCTCATGTGGTGTTTTGGGCATTTCCAACCAGAAAGAGGTCCTGGGCTCGACCCAGAACACACTGGAGAGATTATATCTCACGGCTGGTCCAGAAACACACCTTGGTGCACCCCCCCCCCCCCTCCCCCCTCCCTGGAAGAGCTGGAGGAAGTAGCTGGGGAGAGGGACATCTGGACCTCACTTCTTAGGCTACTGCTCCCATGACCCAACACATGATGATAGACATGCCATTACTAGGAAACACGAATAAAAAAAAACATATACAGGATGGACTTTCAAACGAGATAGTTACCTTTGACCTGAAATGACTTCTAAAGGTAAATTAAAAGCATCTAGAAGAGCAACACGAAGGAGCAGTTGTTCTCCAGGATAGCCAAGATTATCACTCTATTATTATTATTATTATTATTATTATTATTATTATTTATTATTATTATTACTCTCTCATTCATTAAATTCTGCCTTCCCTAATAACGAATCGCTAGTTTAATTGTGATTTGAAATAAACGTTTTGATGGGTCCACCGTCTTGTCTTGGTCGTGTCTTCCGCACAATCAGCCGAATGACAGTTGGAGACTCGTGGTGGCTGGGAAACTTAACTCATCACACGTCCAAAAGACCTGCCCACTGCCCTTACGTCTACTGCTTCCATCACATCTCATGCTTCCATCACCTCCATCATGGCTATTGCTTCACTTCACCTCCATCACATCTACTGCTTCCATCACCTCCATCACATCTACTGCTTCCATCACCTCCATTACATCTACTGCTTTCATCACTTCAGTCACTTCTATCATTTCCATCATGCCTACTACTTTCATCACCTCCATCACATCTACTGCTTCCATCACCTCCATCACATCTACTGCTTCCATCACCTCCATTACATCTACTGCTTTCATCACTTCAGTCACTTCTATCATTTCCATCATGCCTACTACTTTCATCACCTCCATCACATCTACTGCTTCCATCACTTCCATCACTTCCATCACATCTACTGCTTTCATTGCTTCCATCACCTCCATTAAATTACTTTAATAATTATCATTACAGCAGTGATGAGGACGATGTTGATAACCAGCAGAACGTTGACTCCCACCTACAAGGTTCAATCCTGAGCTCTGGCTGCTTTTCATTTGCAACTTTTTCATGTAGTTATGAGTTTTCTCGTGGTTTTCTGGTTTCCTCTGACCACACAAGAAAATTTAATCGAGAACAGTGATGCCAATGTGCGGTTTTGTTTATTTTTCTTTGTACAGCATGTTGCCTGGAAACATCTGCAGCTGTGAATGATTTTAGTCTGAAAGCTTCGTGTGACTATTATTGACGCGAAGGAAGACATTGTATTTTATAATCTGGACATCTCCATGTATCTGATTATTTTATAAGATGCTGGTTCTAATATTATTATGTTCTGTGTAGATTTTTTTTGATGTTATAAACTTTGTCTGAAATCAAATGAATCCTAGGCAGAGTTACCCGGCTAACACTAGATGAAGCACAGAGAACAAAAGAATAAAAGCATCTGGTGGCGTCCCGTGGTTCTCTTTTGCTTTAAACCTGATATGTGTACCCTGTTTTTGATGAACTAATCTGTGGAATGTGGTTCCAGTCTGTTAGAAACATCTGGCATCAGAATAGATAGTGTGAGAATATTTCTGTTCGATGTCGCGCTGGGTGATAATGAAGTTAGCAGGTATTGCTATGGCCACATGCTTAGCATGCTCACCTCACAGCGAGAAGGTCCTGTGTTCAAGTCCCGCGAGATCACTGAGCATTTCTGTGTGTGTGTGTGTGTGTGTGTGTGTGTGTGTGTGGAGTGTGTGTTGTCTTTGTGCTTGTATGGTTTTCCCCAGGAACTCTAGGTTTCCTCCCACAGATCAAACACATGCATATTGGGCTAACAGGCTGTTCCACACAGCCCGTCAGTGTGAGTGTGAACAGCTGTGTGTTTGTGTGTTGGTGCTGAGATGGACTTGTTCAATGTGTAACCCTGCTGTCAGATATAGTTGGCTGTGGTCAGCTCCAGCCTCCCTGGGACCCTAGAAAGATTACGTAATCAGTAGTTGCTCAGTCTGCAAACAGCTAACATCAATACTGACCAAAAAAAAAGTGTTGAATTTAACCCAAAATTTTGCATCTTATTTTCTTGTGTGGAACTTCTGGGTGTGTGTGAGTGTGTGTGAGTGTGTGTGTGTGTGTGTGTGTGTGTGTGTGTGTGCGTGTGTGTGTAGAGGTGTGTGTGTGTGTGTGTGTTTGCATGTGTGTGTGTGTGTGTGTGTGTGTGTGTGTGTGTGTGTGTGTGTGTGTGTGTGTGTAAGTGTCTATGTGCATCTATGTGTGTGTGAATTTGGGTAGAGGTGTGTGTGTGTGTGTGTGTGTGTGTGTGTGTGTGTGTGTGTGTGTGTGTGTTTGCTTGTGTGTGTGTGTGTATGTGTGTGTGAATTTGGGTAGAGGTGTGTATGTGTGTGTGTGTGTGTGTGTGTGTGTGTGTGTGTGTGTATGTGTGTGTGAATTTGGGTAGAGGTGTGTGTGTGTGTGTGTGTGTGTGTGTGTGTGTGTGTGTGTGTGTGTGTGTGTGTGTGTGTGAATTTGGGTAGAGGTGTGTATGTGTGTGTGTGTATGTGTGTGTGAATTTGGGTAGAGGTGTGTGTGTGTGTGTGTGTGTGTGTGTGTGTGTGTGTGTGTGTGTGTGTGTGTGTGTGTGTGTAGAGGTGTGTGTTTGTGCATGTTTGTGTGTATGTGTGATGTGTGTGTGTAGAGGTGTGCATGTGTATTTGTGCGTGTGTTTGCTTGTGTGTGTGTGTGTGTGTGTGTGTATGTGTGTGTGAATTTGGGTATAGCTGTGTGTGTGTGTGTGTGTGTGTGTGTGTGTGTGTGTGTGTGTGTGTGTGTGTGTGTGTTTGGCACAGTTTGCATGGTTTCTGACTCATCATCTGCAGACATTATAGAAGCTTAAATCAGTCATGCTGCAGTAACCCAAAACCACCAGACGTCGATATGTACACACTCGACACGTGCCAGTGTTTAACTTAAAGCGCATATCGAACCATGCTGACTCACAGTCACGTGTACACACAGTCAGGTGGATGTGCACGGCGTCTGTCAGTGCTTCTCTGCTTCTCCTCTTTCTAGCTGCAGCTTTTCATTTCAACCACCTGATGAGCAAGAGCAAACACACACAACCTCCTTTACCCTTCACGGCGATGTTTGTGCCACAGCAGAAACCGAGTACGGATCTCATGCGTTAATGGTATTATAACACGCTTCATTTTCTGTTGAGTCACTTGGTTTATTCCAACAGAACTGATCCGATTGTGAAACTGAAGATAATTACTGTATTAGTTATTTTATTTATTTCATACTTACATCAAATATCACTGACCATCCATCAAGGCCGACTTTTGCAGGTTCCACATTTCAGGATGCCTCCAAGCCTCAGGCCACCAGGACCCTGTTGCTGCATGCCAGCTGTGCTACCCACTACGCCTTCGTGGCTTTATTACTCGAGCTGTAGCGAGGCTGAAAATATAGAGCAGTGTATGATAAAAATGTTCCTTTAAATATGATGTTATGTTCTGATATGAACAGGAGAGATGACCCATCTCAGTCAACTCTAGGCGAGGGCAGAGTACACCCTGGACGACTCGCCAGGCCATCGCAGGGCAGAAACATGCTGATGGCTCTGCAGCTCCTTTTTACAAAAGTCAACAATGGTTCGTTTACATGAACCTCTCAGCACAGACAGTGAGACACATGGCTAGACTTTGATAACTCAGACAGATGCACTGGGGGGGACAGCAGTGACAACCTGGTGATAATGGGGCTTGAACCCTTGACCTTGAGATCAGTAATCCAGCATCTTACCACCATGTAATTAATATTTTAATTAGATATTAAAGGGAGGTGGAGTGGTGATGCAGTTAGCACCTGTGTCTCACGGCAAGAAGGTCCTGGGTTTGAACTTCGGAATCTTGCATGTTCAACCCATGCTTGTGTAGGTTTCCTCTGGGGACTCTGGTTTCCTCCCACAGTACAAAAACATGCACAGTAGGCTGATTGACGGTTCCAAATCAACCCTAAAAATTTCCCAACTATGCAAATCCCCCCCCTTCGCAGAAACACCCCAAACCTGGGAATCAAACCCAGCACCTTCCTGCTGTGAGGTGGACGTGTTAAATTACCAATCAATCCTCCATTTTTTTTTTTTTTTTTTTTTTTGCATTGCTCTTTAAACAAACCCTGAAGATGAAACAACAATGAGTTTATTTAATCATATGATAGTAAAGGATGTAAAAATCTACACCGCGTGGGTTGCTATGACTGCCAGTTGTTTCCACACAGACTCCTGTGGTGTACGTGCCATATAAGCGACCGAATAAAAACAATGATCTGTGGTATTTAACAAAGAGAAACCGACCATCACATCGAGCGCCGCGTGATCTCGTCAGTGGTAAACGTTGCCTGGTCACCTCCACAGTATTTCAGCTCGAGTTCCCAGGATGCACAGTGAAACTACATAAAACGCCGTGGCGTGTGACACAGCTGAGTTACATCACGGCGCTAATGGAGCCGTGTATATAAGGATGATGTCAGTATTTACATTTTGCACGTTATTATGAAGTGTTCCATTCCAACTGACTGAGGATTTCAATGTGGTTTGCGAGTCTGTATCCTGGTTCGCCGGTTCCTGTGTTTGCTACCTGCTTATCTGTTCATCGTGTCCTTTCTTTTTACTCTCGGTTTCAGTAAGCCTGATCCCTTGACCTCTGCCGTCACTTCAGTACAAATTTGGACTGTGTTAATGGATATATTTGCCTGAAATTGAATGAAAGTGAGTTTTGCATGTATTCACATCCTTCCTTCCTCTACCTTATGGCAGAATACCATACCGAGACCACTGATGTAGCAGAACTATGGGAGTGGTGCAGCACTCTGCTCCTTGCTCTCGGTTGAAGTGAAGAAGATGAGGTTCCATACCCTTTACGCCTCCCTGGACCTGCCACTTCTCCCTACAAACAGCCATCTCTGAACCGGTTCCTGCTCTGGTGTCGCCTGTTTCATGAAAATCCACAGGCTTTTATACTTTGTAGCCATTTGGTTGTAAACCAAAGTTCAGTTCAGTTCATTTTCTGTAACCGCTTAATCCTAATTAGGCTCGCAGGGAGGCTGGCGCCAATCCCAGCCGACTTTGGGCGAGTGCAGAGTACACCCTGGACAGTTCATCAGGCCATCACAGGGCGGAAACACACTGATGGCTTTGCAGCTCCTCTTTACGAAAGTCAGCAATGGTTCTTTAACACGAACCTCCCACCATAGACAGTGAGAGACACGGCCGGCCTTTGATTACCCAGTTAGCTGCACTGGGGGGACCGTGACAACCCGTGGAGAGTGGAACTCGAACCCCCAACCTTAGGATCAGTGATCCAGCACCTTTACCACCAGGCCACCACTACCCTGTAAACCAAAGTATAAACTCGAATTTTACTTTTTTTTGTCTGTGACCTCCAGGACAGTCAAGGAACTTCTGAGATGTTGTTCTCACAAGTTGGTACAGGATTCAGGAATCCTCATTTACTCATCACTATCATCCTAGCAAAGAGATGATGATGATGATGATGATGATGATGATGGTGATGATGATGATGATGATGATGATGATGATGATGATGATGATGATGATGAAGATGGGAGTATTAGCTGGCAGATGATCAAATTGCTAGGTTTGGAGGACTGGACTGTCACTGAACCCTCAAACAAACGTCCACTCTGAGTTCCAGATCGAATATCAGTGTCTGGTTTTACTCGGCAGCTGCACAATTTGTTATGATTATAGCTGCATGTGAGTCCTGATAAATTCTCTGAAATGATCCGGATTTCTAAACTTCAATCCTTATCTCAATTTTTAATGAAAGAGGCTCGTTTAATAAAACACACACACACACACACACACACACACGCACGCACACTCACACACACACACACACACACACACACACACACGCATATTACACACACACACACACACACACACACACACACACACACACACACACGTACATACACACACTCACACACACACAAACTCTCTCTCTCTCTCTTTCTCTCTGACACACACACACGTGCGTACATGCACACACACACACACACACACACACACTTGCACACACACTTAGACACACATACTCACGTACTCACATACACATGTACATACACTCTCTCACACACACAAACACACACACACAAACACACACACACACACACTTGTACACATAGACACACACATAGACTCACACACAATCTTACACACACACTTAGACACACATACTCACGTACTCACATACACATGTACATACACACGTACATACATACACACACACACACACACACACACACACTTATACACACACACACACACACACACACACACACACACACACTTACATAGACTCACAAACACACTCTTACACACACACACACACACACACTGTTTTCTGAAGGGATGGTTCAAAATATAAAAAAAATAATTTTAATGTACATGAATGTCTAAAAATCAAATTTTGAATTGGAGCTGGAACAATCATTTCATCCAGTGTGTATTCTTTTTGTTTGACCTCTGTACTCAACCTGCTGTTAGGAAACGTTGAAGAGAAACCACATAAGATAACCATCAAATAATTTTGGAAATCTTCAATGCTGAAATGCTGAGCACTTCAAAGGGGTTCACAAACTTTTGCTTCTCCTGTGATGCTGCATCCCTGAGTCATTTGTTCATCAAAACAACAGCAACAACAACTTGACAATGTTCTCCATCTTTTATCCAAAGACTGAAGACAGATGTGGTAAATAGAGGGGCGGGTGGGGGAGGGTGTGTGCAGTGCCTGAAACAAGATTAAAGTGCTCTGGGTACTGTTATCACGTACTTATACTCCAGCTCTATATGTGATTAGATGTGCCATTTGGTCCAGATGTGAAACCACCGCTGGTTCTCATTATGGCTCTGGCTTCTCTTTTTCAGAAGAGGACACACAGTGGTGCAATGATTAGTACTGTACATCCAACTCACAGCAAGAAGGTTCTGAGTCCGATTTCCAGGCTCAGGTCTTTTTGTTTGGAGGTTGCATGTCCTTCTTGTGCTTGTTTGGGTTTCATCTAGATACTTCAGTTTTCTCCCATAATCCAAAGACACCGCTTTTAACCACAGATGGGTTGCATTCTTGCTGTGAGGTGGATGTGCGAACCACTCTGCCACTGTACCGTCCATAATGTAATACAATAAGTAAATCCTTTTCATAAATTCAACCCGCCAGCTTCCATAGAACAGAAGAGCTAAGAACAATCCCTCGAGTCCATCTGCCCGACTTCACCCACGCTGGTGAGTAGAGCAGGGCTGGTGTTTCCATTGTATCATCACAGATATTATCACATGATCATGCGATGACAAGTAAAATCTGCATGCCATCCAGGGGCCTGAATCCACCACGTGGTTTAAAAATGCAGAGTGCAATTGTTCTGTATCTGAAGTGTGGCTCTGATAAACTCTCTGATATTATGGGCTTTGTTTTCCATGTAAGTGAGTCAGCGCGATAAAGAGGGTAAATGTTCCTTCTCAGCATGAGTCTGTTTTTCTGAGTTTGGTGTGCTTCAGAACTCAAGGTTTGGTGTACTGTAGTGGCACTGATGTCATGTCTCATATCCTCAGAATTCTCGTCCATTTGAGGTCATTGCATCATTGCCAGTCTATGGACTTTTCATGCCCATTTTTGTACCCACTGAAATAATAATAATAATAATAATAGGAATAATAATAATAATAATAATAATAATAATAATAATAAAAGAAATTCCTTCATTCATTTTCTGAATCGCTGAATACTAATTTAGGTCACGGAGAGGCTGGCACCCATCTCAGTCAACTCTGGGTAAGGGCAGAGTGCACCCTGGATGGCTCACCTGCTGACGGCGATGTGGCTCCTCTTTAACAAAGCAATGGTTCTTTTATACGAACCTCACACCATTGACAGTGAGAGACATGGTCGACCTTTGACAACTCAGAGAGTGCACTGGGGGGACAGCAGTGACAACCTGGTGATATTGAGGCATGAACCCCTGACTTTGGGATCAGTGATCCAGCACCTTTCCACAGAGCCAACACTGCCACAGTTATTATATGATGATGATGACGGTAATAGGGATGATGATGACAATGATAATGATGATGATGATGATATTGATGATGATGAAGATGAAGACACTAAGAGTGGTGATGATGATGATGGTAATGATGATGATGATGATGACACTAAT
Organism: Plotosus lineatus; assembly: GCA_024760905.1. Classification (NCBI taxonomy): domain Eukaryota; kingdom Metazoa; phylum Chordata; class Actinopteri; order Siluriformes; family Plotosidae; genus Plotosus; species Plotosus lineatus. Next base: position 49,692,066 of record CM045738.1, read on the forward strand.
GGTGGTGATGTTGATGGTAATAGGGATGACGATAATGATGACAGTAATATTGATGATGGTAGTCGATGTGATGATGCTGCTGCTGCCGATGATGATGATGATGATGATGATGATGATGGTAATAGTGATGATCATGACGATGATGATGACACAAGTGATCATGATGGTAATAATGATGATGGTAGTAATGATGATGAGGGTGAAGATGATAATAGTTATGATGATGATGATGATGATAATAGTGATGATGATGATGATGATGATGATCATGATCATGATGGTGTTGGTAGTCATAGTGATGATGATGATGATGATGATGATGGTGGTAGTGGTTATAGTGATGATGATGATGATGGTGGTGGTGGTCATAGTGATGATGATGATGATGATGATGATGATGATGATGTGGTGGTGATAGTGGTGGTCATAGTGATGATGATGATGGTAATACTCATGATGATGATGATGGTGGTGGTGGTGGTCATAGTGATGATGATAATGATAATGATAATGATGGTGGTGGTGGTGGTGGTAGTAGTCATAGTGATGATGATGATGATGATGATGATGATGATGATGATGATGATGATGATGTGGTGGTGATAGTGGTGGTCATAGTGATGATGATGATGGTAATACTCATGATGATGATGATGGTGGTGGTGGTGGTCATAGTGATGATGATAATGATAATGATAATGATGGTGGTGGTGGTGGTGGTAGTAGTCATAGTGATGATGATGATGATGATGATGATGATGATGATGATGATGATGTGGTGGTGATAGTGGTGGTCATAGTGATGATGATGATGATGATGATGGTAATAATGATGATGATGATGGTAATACTCATGATGATGATGATGGTGGTGGTGGTGGTGGTCATAGTGATGATGATAATGATAATGATAATGATGGTGGTGGTGGTGGTAGTAGTCATAGTGATGATGATGATGATGATAATGAAGATGGTGGTGGTCATAGTGATGATGATAATGATAATGACAGTGGTGGTGGTGGTAGTAGTCATAGTGATGATAATGATGATGATGATGATGATGATGGTGGTGGTGGTGGTCATAGTGATGATCATAATGATAATGATGGTGGTGGTGGTAGTAGTCATAGTGATGATGATGATGGTGATGATGATGATGGTGGTGGCCATAGTGATGATGATGATGATGATGATAATGATGATGGCAATACTCATGATGATGATGATGATGATGATGATTATGATGATGATGATGATTATGATAATGATGATGGTAATACTCATGATGATGATGATGATGGTGATGATGGTAGTGAGGATAATGATGATTATGATGCTGCTTCTGATGATGATACGATGATGATAGTGAGTATGATGTTGATGATGATGATTATAGTGATGATGATGGTGTAAATGATAATTGTAATGATGATGGTGGTGGTAGTCAATGTGATGATGATGATGATGATGATGATGATGATGAAGAAAATGATGATGGTGATGATGATGTAATAGTGATGATGATGATGGTGTCGATGATAATAGTGATGATGATGATGATGATGATAGTGATGATGATGAGTATTATGATGACAATGAAGAAGAAGATGACGATGGTGATGATGATGGTAATAGTGATGATGATGGTGTAGATGATAATAGTGATGATGATTATGATGATAATGAAGAAGAAGCTGATGAATGTGGTCATGATAATGGTAATAGTATGGTGGTAGTAGTCATAGTAATGATGGTAATAATGATGATGTCTGTCTTCCTTTCGGCTTTTTCCCTTTTACTCGGGAGTCGCCACAGCAAATCATCTGATTCGCACATTTTCATTTGGCAGAGGTTTTTACATCGGATGCCCTTCCTGTCACAACCCTTTTAGCAAGGGACAGAAACACGCTGACGACTTTGCAGCCTACTCTTTACGAAAGTCAGCAATGGTTCTTTTACATCAACCTCTCACCATAGACAGTGACAGACATGGCCCGCCTTTGATAACCCAGTTAGCCGCACTGGGGGGGACAGTGACAACCTTGTGGAGAGTGGGACTCGAACCCCCAACCTTTGGATCAGCGATCCAGCGCCCTATACCACTAGACCACCACTGCCCCGATGGTAATAATGATGATGATGATGGTAATACTCATGATGATGATGATGATGATGATGGTGGTGGTGGTGGTCATAGTGATGATGATAATGATAATGATAATGATGGTGGTGGTGGTAGTAGTCATAGTGATGATGATGATGATGATGATGATAATGATGATGATGGCAATACTCATGATGATGATGATGATGATGATGATGGTAATACTCATGATGATGATAATGATTATGATGATAATGAGATGACGATGATGATGATGATGATGATGATAATGATGATGGTAATACTCATGATGAGGATGATGGTGATGATGGTAGTGAGGATGATGATGATTATGATGCTGCTTCTGATGATGATAACGATGATGATAGTGAGTATGATGTTGATGATGATGATGATGATGATGATGATGATGACAATGATGATGACAATAGTGATCATGATGGTGATAATGATGATGGTAATAGGGATGATGAAGGTGTAGATGATACTAGTTATGATGATGATTATGATAATAGTGATGATGATGATGATGATGATGATGATGATGATGATGATGATGGTGGTGGTGGTGGTGGTCATAGTGATGATGATGATGATGATGGTGATCATGAAGATGATAATACTGATGATGATGATGATGATGATGGTTATTTATTCGCAATACAACATGTAATCAAACTGAAGTGCAAAACTCCGAACTTTTTTGTCCTTTGTCCCACTCTCCTGTCTTTCAGTACAGATCCGGATTTACTCAAACAGTATCATCATTTACATGAAGTCTTTCTAACTTTAGAAGTGTGTTGCAAGCTGTACCCCACCTTTGCCCGGAATTGGCTGAGATAGGCTCCAGTTTCCCTGCGATCCTAATGGGATTGAGTGGTGTGAGAGGGAGGAGAACCTTTGAGACTGCAAAGGTTCTGACAGGTGACCGTCTTTCCTTTAAACGATCGTATGCCTTACATTCCGAGAACGCTGGAGCTGTGATTCCTGATAAATCGTGATGTTACATCATGCTATGAGGTAAACTGGTGGAGACTGACACTCATACACTTCTTATGAAAGCTTTAGGGTTGCTTACATAACTCTACTCCAGTTACTTACTTATTTATATATGTTTATATCATTTTTCTTCATAAATGACCTCACAGATCTTGAGAACCGAACGAGAGGGTGTTTAGAAGAACAATCAGTGTGTTTGCCTTCGAAGAATCGCTAATGGAAGTGTTCTCGCTTATCCTGTGTGTGTGTGTGTGTGTGTGTGTGTGTGTGTGTGTGTGTGTGTGTGTGTGTGTGTGTGTGTGTGTGTGTGTGGCATCTCTGGTTACTCCCATGGGATCAGGTTAATACATTCTGCTCCTTGCTGAGTGTCTCCATGAATGCAGTCACAGCCTGAGCTGCTGGGAAGTCAGAGAACCGGTTGTTCCTGAGCAGCTTCCACTCTCTTCAGCCCCGCAGACGATCGATAACTATATGCACTTACAGTAAAGCATGTTAGCTGGAACACGCATGGAAAGATGAGGCGAGATTCTGAAAAACTGGGACGGGACGTGCTGCTCGGTGTGTCGGATCCTACAGATACAGGACTCGGCGCAGCGCTCCGGGTGATTTCCTGATTTAAAAGTGTTTACGAAAGAGAGTCAGAAAAAAGAGCAGAATTATACACGTGCTATAACAAGCGTGCACTCGGTTTCAGATTGGTCTCGGATTTCCCTGTTTGTCCCTCATATAAATATTTCTCTCTAGGATTTCCCAGTGGCTTAGCTTAACCGGGTTGTTTGATTTCAGCGCTTGCGACGAGCGGATACCACTGACCGTAACATCGCAAAGTCATTATAACCTTTTCATTCTCATCAGCAGGGCCTCCACCAGTAGGAGAGTGGAAGGAAAACACGTCTAAATCAGGCCAAAGTATAATAACATACAAATATAACAACAGTTTAACTCTTGTAATTACACTGAATCAAATCCCAACCGCATGAAACCCCGTGAGTGATACAGTGAACACGCACGCAGAGAGTGTGGGGCTGTTTTCAGAAGATCTTTAGCACGAGTAGCTGCCAGGAGTTTGGGAAGAAGATGGTTTGCAGATGATGGATGAGCTACAGCCTGAAGCTCTCACAGTGAACAGCAGCTGCAAGAGAGTGAGAGAGAGAGAGAGAGAGAGAGAGAGAGAGAGAGAGAGAGAGAGATGATAACAAAGACAAAGTGTGTGTGTGTGTGTGTGTGTGTGTGTGTGTGTGTGTGTGTGTGTGTGTGTGTGTGTGTGTGTATGAGACTATTTTTTGCGTGTTCTCCTCATACTGGGTTTCCTCTTCATACTCCAGTTTCTTTTCACTGTCCAAATTCTAAATTGCCCCTAGATGAGTCTGAGTGTGAATAATTGTGTGTTTTGGCCAGGTGATTGACTGATGAACTGTTCAGGGTGTCCCTCACCCAGTGTTGGCAGAGATAGACTTTGACTCCCAGTTAACACTAGAGGAGAAATTTCTCTGTTCTCCTCAGGGCCGCCTTCTCGCACCAAATACTGAAGTCCATGTCAGGCACAGTCAAAACACGATTGCGGCGTGTTTTTTGTGTTACATCGTGATGCGATAAGCAGTGAACTGCCTTCTGCACACCAGAGTTATTTGTGTTTCCTGATTGCTGTAAATACTCTGCTCTGCCAAATCCTGTGGGCCCAAATGGAAACTCTTAAAACTTCATGTGCCATGAAGCCAGAACATAACTGCGTCTGTGGCTTTCCAACACAAACTTTTCCTTGAAAGTCTTTAATCAATCCCGACAGCGGAATTTCCAGGCCAATAGAAGGCGAGCACTTCAGTAGTGTAAATCTAGCCCGCGGTCTCTTAGGGGGCGTGTACACAGGACTCGGTAAGTGATAATTGGCCATACAAAGGTGATAAAAGTTAGTGAAATCAGCAACGAGGGCAAAAATCTCCTCGAGCAAGCGACGTGAGTGGATACGGCGGTAAACTTGACATGATACAATTTAAGCATCAACCAATCAGTGCTTAAATATACTGTTGATTGACAGATGTTGCCAAACAAGATACAACAGAGTTCAACCAAACGTGAGTTTATTTGTTTCACTGACCTCGAAGAGCCGTTGATTAATGCTGGGCATAAAATGCCGTGCTTTACGACTTCACACAGAAATGCTACGAGGTTAATAGCCGGAAACACGAGACCTAGCTCCGTCTTTCAGAAACGGGTAGAATTTCCCGATTCTATACTCACTACAAGCACCAAGATATTTATTACGATAATAGTCCTCTCATTTACGTTAAAATAATGAATAATTTTCGTGAAAATAAATGAAATGCAGTACTTTCTCACTCATTGGCTAAACCATTTCATCCTAATTAGGCTGGTGTGGAGGCGGGCGCCCATCACCCTGTACAGCTCGTCAGACCATTGCGGAGCTAGCATACACAACCTTTCACACTCACACTCACACCTAGAAGTGATTTCAAACAGCCAGATCACGTACCGTGCATGCTTTTGGATTGTGGGAGGAAACCGGAGCATCTGTAGGAAACCCACCCAAGCACCAGGAGACAATGCCAACTCCACACAGAAACATCCATTTCCGTCGCTTGTTGCTTCCAGTGTGTATGACCATTAAAAGGCAGGTGTGTCCAGCTTTTGAAAACTTCACACCAATATTCACAATGCTCCGCCCTCAAGAACTACGCTGGCCAGTGTATGGCCAAAATGACCAAAAAAATTCCAGGTCTGAAATCAGTTCTCCAAGCTGGTTTCCTCAGTGACTTAAGACATGTTCTGCTAAGGCAACGACTGATTGTTTGTAATCAGGTGCTACTCATCTTCCGGGTTATTTCAGGCAAGATGGAGTTTCCCTCTTCGGAATCTTTTGTGTTCGTGTGTTCACTGTTTCTTCACTTCCTCAGAGCACCTGCTTCATCCCCAGATCCCAGAACGCTTTACATGGTACAACAGCATCAATCACTGCAACAAAACCAGAGAACATCACACACACACACACACACACACACACACACACACACTAACACACACACACTAACACACACACACACACACACACACACACACATGCTGGGACACACGCCAACTGGAACCTCCCAACTTTAAAACTATGCTGGTTGCACGTCTTGGATACGTCAGACATGTCGGATGTGTGGAGGACACGGAATATGGCAGGCAGATAAGCTTGGAGTCAGAGCTGGATGGATTCACACACAAGGGTGACGTGATAGACCAGATTAATCCAAGCTGAGGATCAAGAGCCTCTCGTGATAGATTTACGGTGGGTATAGAAAGGTTTCACACACACACACACACACACACACACACACACACACACACACACACACACACCCCCAGTGCAGCTAACTGGGTTATCAAAGGCGGGCCATGTCTCTCACTGTCTATAGAGAGATGTTCATGTAAAAGAACCATTGCTGACTTTTGTAAACAGGGGCTGCACAGCTGCCAGCGTGTTTCTGTCCCTTGATAAAGGGTTGTGTCAGGAAGGGCATCCGACTTAAAAACCTATGAACCAAATCAAACATGTGAACCATTCGCTGTGGTGACTCCTGAAAAAATAAGGGGGAAATTTGATTGGAAAACAAGAAGATAAAAAGTTTCACCCGCCTCCAAAACATTCTTAGTGTTGCTTTGCAGCGTGGAGTGAAAACCCCCAAAAATATATTTTCCAGTTGTATTTATTCACTGCGTTTAATATCAGCCAAGTAAAAGATGTAATGACAACAGGTCAAGACCAAAACCAAAAAATAAAACATGGAGATCAGTAAAGGATCACCTCATTCAAAAAACCCACCTGTAACCTCCATCAGGTGTCACGAATCACCATCTCCAGTTCACATCGAGGAACACCGGTTTCACCTGTCTCTCCGGACACATGGAGGTGTCCACATGGAGGTGTCCACCTTGCTTCCAGCAGCCCCAGTCACCGGGTTAGCTTTTCACCGCCTTTCCCTTCACTACCTGATTACCACCTGTCCTGTTACGGCAGTGTTGCGGTGTAATGATTGGCACATCCACTGCACAGTGAGAAGTTAATCAGTGAAGACGTTATGTGTGGTTTTCCTCCAGGTGCTCCGGTTTTCTCCCACAGTCCCAAAACATGAACATTATGCAAACTGTTTTTTGTTTTTTTTTTCAAATTACCTCTCAGTGAGAGAGTGGAATGAATGATTGTACTAAAGATTGGGTTCTGCAAACAGCTCAGCACATACAGCGGTACCTTGAGTTACGAGTGTCTTTTATAATAAATTTTCCATGATAAGAGCTTCGATCCACCAAAAATCCGCCCCATCCAACCAGCAAAATTTTGATTTACGAGCTCTGCTGGGGAAATGACTTTTCCGGGCCGATTAGCCTCGTATTCTTCCACATGTATTCCTCTGGGAACACCTTTTGCAGTGCTTCGCAATTATTTTTTGTGATGCCCCTTATAGGAAGAAAAAAAAAAAAACGTTTCAAACCCCCCACCCCCCACCCCCATGCCGCAGGGCAAAACTATAAATAGTGCTCACTGCACTTCATATCTTTTGCTCGGTGCGCTTTCCCTATGCCATAGGGAACACAGTGACAGTGCCACTGCCACCTACTATAGAGGATGCCTAATTACACTTAATTGTAGTACATTATGGCAAAAAAAATCATGTTCCCCAGGGTCATACGTGCCCCCCTGGCATCATACCGCTCTCCTCAAGAGGGGCGTGCCCCACTATTTGAGAAGCACTAGCCTTGTGGGAGCTCACCACAAGCTTTTTCTCACTGGCATTCGTAGCAAACAAAATCACAAAATTCTCCTCCTCCTCTGTTACACACCACCTCATGCCTGCCCATGTGACATGTTCATGCCCACGTGACATCTTTGCCGCTGTGGATGATCGGAAGGGTGACTTGACTTATTGATTATTCTTATTTATTATTATTAATGTTAATGTACATGAATTATTATTATTAAATATTTATTGTTTTTACATGTTTATCTTTAATATATGAGGTGAAATCTACGTGTTTGGTGCAGGTTATAGGAGTTTGGGAGGGGCTTGGAACAGATTAATTAGTTTTCTATTATTTCTGATGGGAATTTTTGTTTTATCGAACCAACATTTTGACTTACGAGCTCGCCCTCGGAACAGATTAATTTCATAAGTCAAGATACCACTGTACATTGTAACAGAAACAATTGAAGTGGCCCCAGTGCATGATGGGATGCAGCATGGAAATTTTTTGTTTGCTCAAGTATCAGTTTAATGAGTTCTGTGCTTTTTTTCATTGGCTGATTTGTGGTTTTTAGTTATGAGGTTTATCTTTCCCTTTTTAGCTCCAGTCTAATCCAGAGCTCAGCATCCGTTCACCCTCATGCTGAGCTCTCTGTTTGTGTTATTCTATGTCCTGGAAGATCACCAACATCGCACACCTGAACGAAAGAACTCCCAGCTTCTGGGTTTGGCGTTTGCTCCACAAATATTTCCTCAGCGGTCTGTCTGCCCGTCCGAGTCAAACTGTGTGTTTTTATTCTGCTCAAGTCCGAGTGGCGGACGGTAAACCTTTTGAATTTCAACTTCATTATTATTAAATCTCTGGTTTCCTTCATCTGATTTGTTCTCTGCTTCTAAGACTCAGTAAAAGACAACAGGAAGCAGAACTCGCCGAGTACTAGTCCTTCTCAAAAAAAATTAGCATATTGTGATAAAGTTCATTATTTTCCATAATGTACTGATAAAAACTTTCATATATTTTATATTCATTGCACACCAACTGAAATATTTCAGGTCTTTTATTGTTTTAATACTGATGATTTTGGCATGAAAACCCAAAATTCCGATCTCAAAAAATTAGCATATTTCATCCGACCAAAAAAAAAAAAAAAGTCAACTTTCAAATAATTATGTTCAGTTCTGCACTCAATACTTGGTTGGGAATCCTTTTGCAGAAATGACTGCTTCAATGCGGCGTGGCATGGAGCCAATCAGCCTGTGGCACTGCTGAGGTGTTACGGAGGCCCAGGATGCTTCGATAGCGGCCTTAAGCTCATCCACAGTGTTGGGTCTGGTGTCTCTCAACTTTCTCTTCACAATATCCCACAGATTCTCTATGGGCTTCAGGTCAGGAGAGTTGGCAGACCAATTGAGCACAGTAATACCATGGTCAGTAAACCATTTAGCAGTGGTTTTGGCACTGTGAGCAGGTGCCAGGTCGTGCTGAAAAATGAAATCTTCATCTCCATAAAGCTTTTCAGCAGATGGAAGCATGAAGTGCTCCAAAATCTCCTGATAGCTAGCTGCATTGACCCTGCCCTTGATAAAACACAGTGGACCAACACCAGCAGCTGACATGGCACCCCAGACCATCACTGACTGTGGGTACTTGACACTGGACTTCAGGCATTTTGGCATTTCCTTCTCCCCAGTCTTCCTCCAGACTCTGGCACCGCGATTTCCGAATGACATGCAAAATTTGCTTTCATCCGAAAAAAGTACTTTGGACCACTGAGCAACAGTCCAGTGCTGCTTCTCTGTAGCCCAGGTCAGCCGCTTCTGCCGCTGTTTCTGCTTCAAAAGTGGCTTGACCTGGGGAATGCGGCACCTGTAGCCCAGTCCACTGCTTCCACAGGACCCCCAAGGTCTGGAATCGGCCCTTCTCCACAATCTTCCTCAGGGTCCGGTCACCTCTTCTGGTTGTGCAGCGTTTTCTGCCCCACTTTTTCCTTCCCACAGACGTCCCACTGAGGTGCCTTGATCGAGCACTCTGGGAACAGCCTATTCACTCAGAGATTTCTTTCTGTGTCTTACCCTCTTGCTTGAGGGTGTCAATGATGTCCTTCTGGACAGCAGTCAGGTCGGCAGTCTTACCCATGATTGCGGTTTTGAGTAATGAACCAGGCTGGGAGTTTTTAAAAGCCTCAGGAATCTTTTGCAGGTGTTTAGAGTTAATTGGTTGATTCAGATGATTAGGTTAATAGCTCGTTTACACTACCTGAACATGATATGCTAATTTTTTGAGATAGGAATTTTGGGTTTTCATGAGCTGTATGCCAAAATCATCAGAATTAAAACAATAAAAGACCCGAAATATTTCAGTTGGTGTGCAATGAATCTAAAATATATGAAAGTTGAATTTTTATCAGTACATTACAGAAAACAATGAACTTTATCACAATATGCTAATTTTTTGAGAAGGACTAGTATATAAAATAATTTCAAAACAAAATGAACATTGTCCAAACTTTTCGGTTACACTATAAATGTCTATATTTTCATCTCCCGGATGTTTTCAGAGTTGCAGTTGGAAGTTCGAAACGGCGCCTGTTTGGAGTCTGTTTCACTCTCACAAAAGTTGAAAGCGCAAGAATAGGAAGTGATTCATATTAGGTGAGATAACAGCAAAAATAACAGTATACAGATATTAAACTACTGAAATTCAGAATAAAATAAAACTTGGCACATCTGCACATACTTGATGTGTAAAGTGTATGTACATGTTTATTAAGTTTCGGTTTAATTTCATTTAATGTTGTTTTAATGATGACAGAGACAAGTCAGGTAAGCTGTGCACTTTAATCTCAGAGTCCACCGAAGATCACAGAGGTCTTTCAGCCTCCTCAACCAGAGATTAGTATCTACTACATCTGAATAAAAAAGTAAACCACGCCTCACAAAGGTGGGATTTTAAACCCATAGTTTTAATATGTGCAAATACAAGAAAAACAAACTCCAGCAAGACTCAGAGTGGAAAAGAAAGTTTAAAAATTACAAAAATAAAACCTGCTGTAGTATGGTATGAATAGACCACGTTCAGCATCCTTAGCAACTGTTGCCATGCAGCTCAGCAATGCATAACAGCCAATCAGCACCGGGACAAATACAGACACCAGCTGGGCTCGGACCTGTATGGTGCTCTGCTAGTTTGCACTTCATTCACTGGAGGATATCAAGCTTCCAACGGAATGTAAAGGAACGAGGCAATGAATTATTCGCCAAACCGCTTCATCTTAACAGAAAGCGCCACACAGAAATGCCTCAAAACCAGAATTCAAACCCAGGATTCAAAAACAGAATTTGAAACCAGGACCAGCTTGCTGTGAGGTAAACATGCTATTAAAAAATAATTTGGTGATATAATTTAATTTGAACACAACTGCACAATGTGGACTTTGTTTCAAGTTATAAGTGTTTTTTCTTCACATTTATGGCCCTAAATACACATTTATTAATTCTTCTGTGAATCTTAATTTATTTTAAAAATTGGGCGGCGTCGACTTCGAACGAAACGATGAAATATTGACGAAGTACCACCCTCTTCAGGGACAAGTTTTTCCAAACATAGATCTTGCTGATGTTACTAAAAACCCCAAAAGTCCCCCAAAAAAACTAAAAAACCCCAGATCTGGTTATTGACTCAAACATTATTTATACACATTTCGCTCAATGTTTAATTTCAACATGATGCACTTTTAACAAAACTGCTTGAAACAGTCTTCTGGTTTTTAAAAGTTCTGACTAGTTGAAGATCAGAGCGTTTCTGTCCCCATCTCCAGCTCTGTGTGTGTGTGTGTGTGTGTGTCCAGACAGACACACAGGAGATGTAAAGATTCATCTGCCTTATTTCAATCCATGACCTGCTGAGTTCTGTGTCGGAGGAAAGTTCTACTTTCTCAGGCGACTTTATTGAGAAATATGCCTGAGTTCAGCTCGGTCCACGTTCTTCTCTCTACTGGGCTTTCTTAGCACTTTGTCTCGCAATTTTCCTCTTCAGCTGCATCGTCTTGAGCTCCGTCATTGTCACAAATGTCCTTCTCACCCACGTGGCCTGAAACACACGCAGCAAATTCAAAATCACGTCAGTTCCTTTATAACGGTGATTCAGTGTGAATCAAAATCCCAAAACTCCAATCAGTCCTGATATCTACAAATTTAAAAACAATTTCAGGAGGGATGCTGCCTCAGTCCTCGCGGAGGAGGTGTGGCCTACTTGGGTCAGTCTCAGAAAAAGACATGTGGCCTGTGTTTGTGTCAGTCCCGCTGAAAGGGACAGAACCTCTGCCGTGTTTGCGCACGCTTCAGTGAAAGGGACGTGGCCTCTGTGTGTCAATCTTGGTAAAAAGGGACGTGGCTTCTGACGCGTTAAAACCCGAAAACTGTCCATGTCAGTCTGAGTGAAAGAGGTGTGGCCTCAGTGTGTCTGTCCCAGAGAAAGAATTGGGGAGTCATTGTGTCTGTCCTAGTAAGAGGTGTGGCCTCTGCTGCACGTGGCTCTCACTGAAAGAGGCATGGCCTCTGGGTGTCCGTCTAAGTGAAAGCAACATATCCGACATCCATCAGTTTGAGTGAAGGAGTGGCTTCTCTATTTTTCTTTTTCATTAGTTTTACGAAAAAAAAAACATTTTATAAAATAATTAACTACAAATTGAAATTGTTCCAAAGGCTTTTCTTAGGAGACGCATTAATCATGTGTTAATCCTGTAAAAAATACAGCGGTACCTTGACTTACGAGTGCCTTTTATAATGAATTTTCCATGATACGAATTTCAACAAACCAAAAATCCGCCCCACCCAACAAGAAAAATTTTGATTTACAAGCTCTGCTGGGGAAATGGCTTTTCTGGGCCGATTAGCCTCGTATTCTTCCACGTTTGTTTCTCTGTGCTCCAAGAACGCCTAGTGTAGTTTCCCTACACCATGGGGGACACAGTGACAGCGCTACTGCCACCTACTGTAGAGGATGTGCAATTACACTTAATTCTAGTACAGTGTGGCAAAGCACGTTCCCCAGGGTCATTTAACCATCCCCCCGGCATCACACCACACTGCCCAAGGAGGGCGTGCCCCACTCTTTGAGAAGCACTGTGGGAGCTCACCACGAGCCTTTCCTCACTGGGCTTCATAGCATGCACACGAACAAAATTCTCCTCCTGTTATGCCCCACCTCATGCCTGCCCACAAGACATCTTCATGCCCACATGACATCTTCGCCACAGTTGATAATTGGAAGGGTTAGTTGACTTATTGTTTATGTAGTATTATTATGAAATATTTATTGTTGCTATATGTTTATCTTTAATATATTAGGTGAAATATACGTGTTTGGTGCAGGTTGTATGAGTTTCAGAGGGGGTTGGAATGGATTAATTGGTTTTCTATTATTTCTGATGGGAATTTCTGTTTTATCTAATGAACATTTTGACTTACGAGCTCACCCTCGGAACCGATTAATTTTGTAAGTCAAGGTGCCACTGTATTTATTCTGTCTTCCTTTCGGCTTTTTTCCCTTTTACTCGGGAGTCGCCACAGCGAATCATCTGATTCGCACGTTTGATTTGGCAGAGGTTTTTACGTCGGATGCCCTTCCTGTCGCAACCCTTTTTAGCAAGGGACAGAAACACGCTGACGACTTTGCAGCTCCTCTTTACGAGAGTCAGCAATGGTTCTTTTACATCAACCTCTCACCATAGACAGTGACAGACATGGCCCGCCTTTGATAACCCAGTTAGCCGCACTGGGGGGGACAGTGACAACCCTGTGGAGAGTGCGACTCGAACCCCCAACCTTTGGATCAGCGATCCAGCGCCCTATACCACTAGACCACCACTGCCCGTGCCACTGTATTTAGTAACTGCCTGAAAAACATTCATTACTAAAGTATAGCAACACACACTTAAAGACGGTGAACACTTTTAATTAAAAATAAATTAAAAACCTGCCTGATATTGTAGTCACAATTTTACATCAGTTAAAAAAAAATAAAAAATCACCAACTGTAAACCAAACCGTACCACGATAATAATCGTGTTGAACAGAAGTGGTACCGAATACACCAATGATATGAACATCCCTTTGGAGTCAAAGTACTGGAACTGAGAAAACGATCTGAGGAAGGAAAAAAAGACAAAAGAGTTCAGACTTCTCTGCTGGAAACAGTTCAGACCTGAAGAAGGAGAAATCTGACCCTACCTCCAGTTCATGGCTGCGAACTCGTTCACATTCTCTGCACTGTACACCATCACAACTGGGAACGACAACAGAGTCGATTTGTAAATGTCTTTCTGACTTTAATATCAGAGCGAACCCGGTGGAAGAACTCACCCATCAGGAGGAACTGCAAGATCTGGAGTCTGTAGTACCTGCAGCTCAGGATGCTGCAAATAAAGCACACCAGGTGGAAAGTCATCAGCCCGATGAGCCATGGCTCAGACCACTGGACCTGAGGGAGGGACACAGGGACAGAACCCACGAGGTACTGTGATGTAATGCAATATTATTTTTCAATGTACACTCATAGAATGAACATCCTGGTCAACTGAGCTGTAAACGCTGAGCTGTTATTGAACTCGAGCCACTCACAGACTGTAGAAAAGTCCACACAGATGTAATTCGGACTTTGCTGAATCCATCGATAGGGATGGAGCTGATATTCCTCGCTTTCTCTGAACTCATTTTATTCAATAATGAAAACAAACCGCGAACCGTACTGGAAAACTGAAGCGTAAACAAAAAATTAGGAAAATAGCTCCGTCTCACACCGAGCACTTCCGCATTAAAGCGTGACGTAAAAATCATGCGACAAAAGGCGGATACGCATGGCGACTCGACCTGGTGTCGAATTGAATGCTTGGAGTCAATGACACGTCATTGCGCCCAACAGACGGCGCAGCCAATCAGAATTCTAGATCTTTTTTCGACACGACAGTACTGCATATGATATTTACTATTACTGTACTTATACCGTTTAATTAATTATACTGTATTTATTATTACAGCAAGTTGTTGCTGCTTTGCATAAAAAGATAACTAAACAATGCAAAAAATCTAGATGTAACAAAATGCAAAAATATAAATAAATGCCTAAATCCAAGGGTTATGTTTATGCCTGATGTTGAGCAAAATACAATTTTAATTGTAGTTAATCCAGCACATTTTCAGGTTTTTGTTGAGGGAAGAAAAGAGAAATATCTGATTCATAAAACAACAACTTCTTTCTTCTTCTTCCTTTCGCCCTCCCTTTTTTTTTTCAGGAGTCGCCACAGTGAATGTTTGATTTGGTGGAGAGGTTTTTAGGTCGATGCCCTTCCTGACACAACCCTTTAGCAAGGAGCAGAAACACACTGACGGCTTTGCAGCTCCTCTTTACTGAAAGTCAGCAATGGTTCTTTTACATCAACCTCTCACCATAGACCGTGACAGACATGGCCCGCCTTTGATAACCCAGTTAGTGCACTGGGGGATTCATAAAACAACAACATCTTATGCAATTGTGAGTGTGTGTGTGTGTGTGTGTGTGTGTGTGTGAGAGAGAGAGAGAGAGAGAGAGAGAGAGAGTGTGAGTGTGTATGTGAGTGTGTGTTGTATGTGACTGTATGTGTGTGTGTCTGTGTGTGTATGTCTGTCTATGTGTGTGTGTGTGAGAGAGAGAGGGAGAGTGTGTGTGTGTGTGTGTGTGTGTGTGTGTATGTGAGTGAGTGTGTGTGTGTGTGTGTGTGTGTGTGAGAGAGAGAGAGAGAGAGAGTGTGTGTGTGTGTGTGTGTGTGTGTGTGTGTGTGTAGAGACAACTCAGTGCAGGGTTAGTCTCTTATGTTTATTTTTCATGTTTATTCTATATATATATATTGTTTCAAAGTATTTAAATAGTGCAATTGAAACATGCAGAACAGGTTTAATGCTGTATATCTGAACTCTTTCACAGTTCCATGCAATAAAACACCAGACTCTCTGTCTGTCTTGTCTGATTATGGACCCAGGAGAGTTTTTAAGGATTTTTTCACTTTGTGTGATTCTGAAAGGGGTTTTGGACCCGACAGAACACGCAGAGACAAAAACATACCGAGTTTAAAAATTATTGCAGAACAGGCCACAGGGGGGCGCTGTGCATTATTCGATTCAATTCAGTCTTATTTGTAGCGCAACTGTACAGCTACATTTGGAGAAGAGGCAAGGTACAGTACAGCTTCTATTATTAACTTGCTAGGCAACTGATGAAGTTCTGGTGATTTTTTACAGCAGGTCGCGGAAGTATGCACGTGGGGCAGTGGTCCAAAGGTTAGGGTTTCAGTACCAGTACCCCCAAGCTGCTGGAATTGGGCCTTTAACAGTCAGTTGCTTATATGTATTTAAAAAGTCAAATATTAGTTAAATGTTTAATAAATGCCATAAATGTAAATTCTGAAGGTGGACGGCTGGGGATTTGGGAATCTGATCCATAATCTGTTAAAAAAAAGAAAAAGAAAGAAGGAAATCCGATCTGCTCTAAATGCATTAAACCCTTCAAACCACGAGGTGGCAATATGACGTGTAGGACTATACGATCGTGTGCAAGACGAAAGAGGAAAAAGAAGTACTTGAGTCGCCATTACGAGTTTTTTCCTGCGGCGTCGATGTCTTGTTTTTTGGGGGGGTTTGTATTCCTGCGTTTTTTTTTTCGTTTTATCTCAGACTATCTTGTGTGTTTTTTGCAGTAGTGTCGTGTATCCTAATGAGGGAGCTTCGTCCCTCACTGGCATTGGGAGATGGTGGTGTTAAACATTTCTGACCAGGTAGGGCATGATGAATAATCTGCAAAGCTTCGAGTACGTTTACTGTAGCTTAGCTTAGCATAGCATACTTTAGCTTAGCATAGCTAACTGCTAAGAACTACCCAGCGTCAATTGTTTACACTTTGCCGTTTGGATGCGTTAAATTCTCAGAGGTCTTGATTCAGTCAGTTTTGTTTTCTGTTTGCAGTTTCACACAAGATGTAAAGGTGTTCAAATTATTTTCTAAAATTGTATAGTGATGGTTAAATAGGGGGTTGATTATTAGCCGGGTTGCTAAAGCTTTGCTAAGCATAACCCACCCCGACATATTGGGCTTATGTTTTATAGCAAAAAAAAAAAAAATAGAAGAAACAAACGCGTTAGTTAAGAAAATAATAAAATACATTCAATTAAAAAATGTCTTTTTAAAGGTGGATAATTGGCTATACATGCCTGTCATTTAATGGGCGTGTAGTGAATGTATTCTGGAATTATTACGATTTAATAACAGTCATTGCGTCATTTTTCTTCATTTGGTTGAGTTGCTGTATAATTATCCCATCTCGTGCCTTGTTGTGTTTGATTATTTTGAGTCTTTTGAGGTGACTGTTGTTGTTTTTTCGATAACAGCAGCTCTGGCTGCAAAGCCCAGGTTCATATTCACTGCTTATAAGTTCTGATGGTTTCTGGACCTTCATCTCGTTTATAGTGATGTGTACGGATGACGACCTGCAAAGTGAAACCTTGCGTATCCTGAACCATTTGTGCGTCTTTATTTACGAGTAAGTAGTAGATCTGCTGCATGTGCAGGTAACGCTGGACACTGGGTATGGGGTGGGAATCCGCTCTGGATGAAACGCCCATCTGTCAGTACAGGGCACCAGAGTTTCGCGGCCGAGATGCTGCATGTGGAATCGGGAAATGGCAGAATGATGGCAGCACACGCACAGTCGCCCAACCAGCTTCAGATTGTGGCAGTAATAAAGGTTCTTGTACAAGTTGTGAGCGGAACACGACACATGTTGTCATGGATGAAACATCAGAAATCCTGCATCGACCCGGAACCACAACAGTGGAACTCCTCCCATGAGACGCTGTGGGAAGCAACTCGTTATTCAGGGGGGTGGATTGGTTTCCATAGTTGATTTTGGTCCTACTTATGTTATTTTTGTTTACCTTTGAGCACGTGGTTTAAAAAAAAAAACAACCTTTTTGTTTTCATCCACATTTAAAAGTCACGAAACAAACTTCCTCTTTAGTGGGAAAACTTGGGTAAAGTTTTGGAAGTGAACAGGGATAACACAGACTTGTCACATCACAGGTGGCGGCTTTCTATCTTTGGTTTAGCTTCAGTGTTTGTCATCACCTTATTTATGTTCTGTGTTTTTGTATTTAATTGTGGATGGACTCATCGCACCCTTTTGTTGGTGCTGACAGAATAATATTGCTATTATTGTTTTTTAATATCATCCATTCAATTTCTGAACTGCTTAATCCTAAAAGGGCCGCAGGGGGGCTGGCATCGATCTCAGCCGACTCGGGGTGAGGGCAGAGTACACCCTGAACGGCTCATCAGTCCATCGCAGGGCAGAAACATGCTGACGACGATGCAGCTCCTCTTTACGAAAGTCGTCAATGGTTCTTTTACGTGAACCTCCACCACAGACAGTGAGAGAGACGGCCGACCTTTGATAACCCAGTAAGTGCACTGGGGGGGACAGCGGTGTCAGCCAATAACAGTGGGCCTTCAACGCCCGACCTTCAGATCAGTAATTCAGCACTTTACCAACTTAGCCAACACTACTGTATTGTTGTTACTATTTTTAATATACAGGTATACCTTGGCTTTCATCGTTAATTGGTTCCAGGAAAGACGACTTAAGCCAAAAAATGACTTGAATCGAATTAGCTTGTCTCTAGGCTAGGGCTAGGCTATGCCAAATTTACGTGTGTGTGTGTGTGTGTGTGTGTGTATATATATATATATATGTGTATATGTATATATATATATATATATATATATATATATATAAAATAAAGGGACAGGACAAAGACTTTCTATTGAAACTCCATTTATCACTACAGATCTTTTATTTTTATTGTTATTTGCTCTACCACAAAGTATTGAGCACTCTCCTACGGAAGGATCTACACGGAAAATCCTCTCTCTCTCTCTCTCTCTCTCTACATATATATATATATATATATATATATATATATATATATATATATATATATATATAGAGAGAGAGAGAGAGAGAGAGAGAGAGAGAGAAAGTAAAATAAAAGGACAGGACAAAGACTTTCTATTGAAACTTCATTTTTAACTACAGATCTGTTTCAAGGGGTGGTGAAACCATCCTCTCTCTTCAGGTGATTACAGAAGAAATGATTACAAAGTGCTGGGGGTGGTACTATGTCAATAAATGTGGCACCCACTAGATGGCGTGATATACATTATGCATTTGGGGGCGGGTTCTCCTAAATATTGGTATTGATACATGCATATATGTACATACACGTGAACTCATATGTAAAAAAGTATTTGAGCACTCTCTTAAGGAAGGATATATATATGTGTGTGTGTGTGTGTGTGTGTGTGTGTGTGTGTGTATGTATATATAATATATATATATATATATATATATATGTATGTATATATGTCTGTCTTCCTTTCGGTTTTTTCCCTTTTACTCGGGAGTCGCCACAGCGAATCATCTGATGCGCACGTTTGATTTGGCAGAGGGTTTTTACGTCGGATGCCCTTCCTGTCACAACCCTTTTTAGCAAGGGACAGAAACACGCTGACGACTTTGCAGCTCCTCTTTACGAAAGTCAGCAATGGTTCTTTGACATGCCTCTCACCATAGACAGTGAGAGACATGGCCCGCCTTTGATAACCCAGTTAGCTGCACTGGGGGGGACAGTGACAACCTTGTGGAGAGTGGGACTTGAACCCCCAACCTTTGGATCAGCGATCCAGTGCCTTATACCACTAGACCACCACTGCCCTATATATATATATATATATATATATATATATATATATATATATATATATAAATAAATAAATAAAATATGAAATTCTTTCTTGTGATTCGCGTATTCAGTGTGACAAAAGAGTTCAAGGTGGAGGTAGGACTGCATCATGGGTCAGCTCTGAGCCCCTTCTTGTTTGATATGGTGATGGACAGGCTGACAGATGAGGTTAGACAAGATTCCCCATGGACTATGATGTTTGCATATGACATTGTGATCTGTAGTGAAAGCAGAGAACAAGTGCAGGAAAATCTAGCGAGGTGGCGGTATGCCCTGGAAAGGAGAGGAATGAAGGTTAGCCTCAGTAAGACAGAATACATGTGTGTGAATGACAATGACCCAACAAGAATGGTGAGGTTACAGGGAGCAGAGATAAAGAAGGTGGAGGATTTTAAGTCTTCTTCTTTTCCTTTCGGCTTTTCCCTTCAGAGGTCGCCACAGCGAATCATCTGCCTCCATCTCACCCTATCCTTTGCATCTTCTTCTCTTACACCAATGACCTTCATGTCCTCCTTCACCACATCAGTACTTAGGCTCAACAATTCAGAGCAGTGGAGAGTGTGGAAAAGAGGTGAAGAAGCGTGTGCAGGCAGGTTGGAATGGTTGGAGAAAAGTGTCTGGTGTGATAGGAGGGTATCGGCAAGAATGAAAGGAAAAGTGTACAAGACCGTGTTGAGGCCAGCAATGTTGTATGGTTTAGAAACAGTGGCCCTGGGGAAAAGACAGGAGGCAGAGCTGGAGGTAGCAGAGATGAAAATGTTGAGGTTCTCTTTGGGAGTAACGAGGATGGATAGGATCAGGAATGAGTACATCGGAGGGACAACACATGTAAGAGATTTTGGAGACAAAGTCAGAGAGGCTAGATTGAGATGGTTTGGACATGTACAGAGGAGGGATATGAGTATATTGGTAGGAGGATGCTGAGGTTGGAACTACCAGGCAGAAGGCCTAGAGGAAGACCAAAGAGACGATTCATGGATGTGGTGAAGGAGGACATGAAGGTAGTTGGTGTAAGAGAAGATACAGAGACTAGGGTGAGATGGCGGTAGATTCGCCGTGGCGACCGCTGAAGGGAAAAGCTGAAAGGAGAAGATTTTATTTTATATATAAAATAAAATTTATTTTATATATATATATATATATATATATATATATATATATATATATATGTGTGTGTGTGTGTATATCATATTAAATACCGTATTTTCCAGACTATGTCGCTCCGGAGTCCAAGTTGCATTGGGCAAAAAAATGCATAATAAATTTTTTAAAAAATGTCACACTGGACTATAAGTTGCAAACTCATGGAAACTGTTGATCTTGGCTTGTAAATCTGCTGGCAGTTTTTGTGACGTTGTGGTCCTCGCTCTGATAGAGAGGTGGTTGTGTTGCATGAAGCGGTAACACCAAGAAAGTCCTCACGCAAAGTCATTTCTATTCATCTCCTTGACAACTTCTTGGGCTTTGAGACGCAACTGCACTGTTGACAAGCCCCTCCCTGAGGCACAGTGCTGAAACCCCCATGTGCGAGCTCGTTCCTCTAGCTGTGACGATCTAGCTTTTAGCCTGCGATTAGCTTTTTTTGTTTATTGCAGTAATAATAATCTCCGCTTTTCTCCAGTTCCTCACAAGTTTCTCATTCACTCCAAACATTTTTTATTCTGTTGTCCAGTTACCATTTTCTGCTGCATATTTCACTACTTGCAGCTTGTAATCCACAGAATAGGATTTTCTTTTGGGGACATTTCTTCAGTGGTACAGGATGAGCAGGTATTGGTACCCAAGCCTAGAGTGCCCTCTTGTGGTTGTGAGTATCAAAATAACAAACATATGAAATTGTTTGTTATTATTATGACAAAAAGAATTATATGTAATAATTTCACATATGTCACTCTGGAGTATAAGTCGCACCTTCAGCCGAAGTATGGAAAAAAGGGTCAACTTATAGTCTGGAAAATATGGTATATATAATATAATTTATGAATATAATGAGGTAAACTTTATTTTAATTTTTTTAATTTTTCCATACAATTTTTTTGAAAACCGACGTATAATCGAGAATGACTTAACTCAAAATGACTTAAGTTGAAGTATACCTATAATTATTTTATTCTAAACAGTTGCGGAAAATCAAACGGAGGAAATAGATCCATATATTTGTCGACTGCAGGACTCCTCAATGTCTATGGTCAGTAACAGTCCGTTACTAGCTTGGATTTTACCTTTTCACATGCAAGAGAGTCTTCGAGCACATCCTGGTTTCTTGGTGACGTGAGGTTCTGCGTTTAGAGGAGGGGACAATTTATAGAGATCTAACAGTGACAACATAAATAATGACAGGAAGTAACATCCACAACTATAACTGTAAATGTCTACCTGAATAGGAAGCATTATATGTTTTGTTTTTAATAAATAAAAGTAATGTTTTTATTTGTCAGATGGTTGCTGTGGTTTTGGATGAATAAAATATTTTTGTGCTTTTGTAGGAAAATAATCAACTCCTGCCTGTGTCCTCTGAATGTTTTACGTTAATCTGGACCTTTCTAACTGTTTCTCTCTGTGTCCCTCAGCCACCTCTGATCCAGGCTGTGTTTAATCGCAATGCAGAGGATGTTCAGTTACATTTGCACAAGAAAGATGAAGTCAATGCACTGGTATGTTTAGGTTTTTTTGTTTGGTTCTTTTTTTGTCCCTCCTGAGGATTAATGCCTGGGGCGTGTTTTAAAGGTGCGGTTATCAGTTCGAATCAAATACACCTTTACTCACATTGGGTGAAAAGTCTCATCACGGTTCACTCCGAGTCCTTTCTGTCTGTACACTGGACGGGGGGTGATGTCGTTCAAATATCATCAGTTTTTCTTCTGAACTGAGAACTGTGACTACACCTTTTAATGTAGGAAGTGGACTATCTGTAATAATTATTTTACAATTATAGTAAGAGGTAGATCATAACACTGAGCAAGTCATTAAATACAAAATGAAGAAGAACCGGCATCGAGTCAGAAAAGGTTGACGTCTTCGTGTGCATGATGGTCCAGAGCAGATATTTAGCATTTTTTTATTTGCACAGTATGCAAATTTTTACAGACTTTACCAGACACTAACTTCCTCCTGTCTGTCTTCTGACATCAGAGCTTTGAGTAGGAGTTATAAATAAGAGGTGATTTATTTAACGGTGTTTAATTTGGTCACCGTTTGCAAAGACCATCTTTAACTCTCTTTTAAATTGTCCACGGATTAATTTTTATACACCGACGACTGTAAAACCGAAAGTCTGTGTGGTCCTGCCTGCCCTTGTGATCATAATGAACACCTTTGTCCAGACCTAGGTTCCACTTTTAGTCTTATAATAACTTGTTCTCACGCTTGGGTAGCGTGGATGCTGGAATTTGATTCTGAGAGCTTTTAGTTAGGTGGAAACCCGTCCCAATGGTGTTCAATAGGGTTAGAATCAATGTTCTGTGTCACAGAGCTCACTTTGTGCACAGCTGCAATGTCATGCCGGACCAGGTTTGGGACTCGGGGGTTCCGGTGAAGGCAACTTGTCCGATGCAGGTTCCTTTAGCGTCCAGAATCGTTTTGTGCTTCTGTCCTTGATGTAACTGTTTGTGGAAGAACTACATACTGCATGATGGGTTTGGTGGACAGGTTTCCACATACTTTTCACTGCGGCCCTGGGCAGAATGTATACAGTGAGGTGTTGAGTATTAAACAGAACAGAAACTATTATTGTTTTTTTTTTTTTTAAATAAAGTATTTGAGGCTTTTGTTGTTTTTAAGGACCAGGAGAGACGCTCACCTCTGCACGCTGCCGCATGGCTGGGAGACGTCCATATCATGGACCTCCTCATCACAGCAGGTGAGTATTTGCGTCACGTTTCCACTCACACAGCTCAACTTCAACTGTCTAACATGTCACGCCATCACCATGCCAAACGTTGTGTCTTTTAGGTGCGAATGTCAATGCAAAAGACCACATGTGGCTGACACCGTTACACCGAGCAGCGGCCTCCAGGAACGAGGTGAGGATCCGCGACATTGCCGCATTACACTGTCCGACTGCAATCCATTCAGATCTCACCATTTCCCTTTGTCTTCTGTCGTTAACCCCCTCCCCCAAAAATCTCACACTCACCACCAGAGGGCAGTGGGGCTGCTGTTGCGGAAGGGGGCTGACGTGACGGCGAGGGATAAGTTCTGGCAGACAGCGCTGCACACTGCCTCGGCCAACCGCGCCATGCGCTGCGCAGAAGCTCTGCTGTCCCACATCAGCAGCGTGAACATGGCTGATCGCACGGGAAGATCCGCCCTCCATCATGCCGCGCAGAGCGGCTGCCTCGAGGTCAGACACACACTTCCGTATTCTGTCCTATCGTTTCTGTATTCTCGACACATGAGGCATTGTTTCTTCACACAGCTGCCAAGTCGACACCCACTCAGAGGGAATTCATGGCTGCGTCCCAAACCGCATAATTGTGCACTAAAGAAGAGTGTGTGATTATCAGAGAGACAGGCACGCGGTGGGAATAATCTGCTTTTTATATGCCTTTTTTTTTTTTTTTTTACACTGTTGCACCGCCAGCGACGCCATGAAATATCAAACCAGCTTCCAACTGAGGAGGAAACATTTGTTCTGATTGTTTTGTATAGCAGGTTACAGGTTCTGGACTGTAGGTGGATGCAAAAGTTTTCCTGCATAACGCCCTCAAATGTTAGCATCCCTCCGATGCTAAATAGTTAATATAAATATTAGCGTTGAATATGTTTCACCGATACAGACGCTTATTTTAACATAAATAACTCTAAAAAGCACAAACTGGGTGATTTTATCCCATGCATTAAAAACAGGGGCTGAAGCAATGGTTAGCAATCGTGTATACCCCCCCACACACACACACACAGGCATGTATGGCAGTAATTTGGAGGAAATGGGTGTAAATGGGGCCCTATTTAAATCAGCGAGGGCAGAGTCTCTTGTAAAGACAGTGAGACATCACATTCTAGTGACTCTGAGGACTAGACAGTGAATCTGAAACAGTTTCTGCAGCTGATGTTTTACCAGCTTGGCTTCCTATCGTCTGTCAGTTTAGGAACAAAAATAAATCTTTTGCGTGATTTCTGTGCTTGATGTTGAAAGCTCAGCACTGGACCATAATATGTTATGATGCATATGGTCAGTGACACAGCCTGGCCAATCAGTCGTGTTTACGTCACTATTACGCTGGAACAGTCAATCAGAAAGGCGACATGTTGCTGAGCATGTGTAGGGTCGCGACATTCACGCGCATGTTTACAAGGAGCATCGACTGATGTTACTGTAAGGAAATGCTGATGTTGTACGCGGCGACTTTTAATAGCGAGTAACACTAATTCACTCCAGGTCAACTTTAAATACAGTGTAGATTAATTTCTGTTTGTAGCTGATGCGTCAGGATCATAAATTAACACTGACTTGACCACACCCGTGTGCGGATCTTCACCAAACCTGGTGGAGATGCCACTATAGTCTGACTCCCAGACATGAATTTTGTTTTGGAATGTCTCCGTCAAAATTCAAGGTCATGGCAAGGTTATGAAATCTTTACGTGCTTCTCAGTTCAAAGCGAGTGCTGATAGACATCACTATGGAACACTAATAGGAAATTACCTTTGACCTTGAGTGACCTTAAGGTCAATCTCCAAGTCTAGTCTTTGTACACCCTTCAGCCGAGCATCTGCTTTCCGTAAAACAGAACGTCTGCTGAACTCCTAATTCTTAAGTACAGTAAATGTAAAGGATGATGTCACTTTACTATGGTGATGTAGTAGCGAAATCATAATCGATGATCTAAAAATAAGTTTCTATGACAGATGAAAGCAGAATTTACCGTAACATGGAGGACAAAATATACAATAATAAAATGAAGATAACAAAGAGAACAATTCCTGACTTCTGTTGGCAACTTGGGTTACTAGAAGAGACGTTGCGATGGGAGGAGAGAGGGTATTATTGGGAGGAAGAACTAGTTCACGTGCGAGATTTGTATTTACGATGCACGCGTCTCACGTCAGAACGGCGATTATCGAATGCGTATGGCACGAGCATTGTAACCTCAAATCTTCGTATATCCTGCCCGTCATGCGTCAAGGACTCGCTGTAGTTGGGTCAATCTGACTGAGAGTCAATGAGCAAGATCAAGGGAATTCAGTATTACCTTTGGGGTGAGAGGGGGGATCCCATCTGCCACTGTTGGGTTCCTGAGCATGGCCCCTATCCATCAACTGCTCAGTTGTATAGATTTGATTAAAAAAAAAAAAAAAAAAGAATTTCTCTGGTTTGTGTTTTGAGTGTATGACGTATTTCCACTCATGAGAACTGAAGAAATGTGAAGAGCATCTGGATGTTCAGCAATATTTCACTCATTTCCATTCATTTTCTGTACCACTTAATCCCAAATAGGGTCATGGGGAGGCTGGCGCACATCTCATCCGACTACGAACAAGGGCGGGGTACACCCTGAACGGCTTGCCAGGCCAACACTCACACAATCATTCACACCTTGGGTGACTCAGAACAGCCAATTAACTTACTATGCATGTTTTTTTTTGTTTGTTTGTTTTTTGGAGTTTTTTTGGATGGTGGGAGGAAACTGGAGTACCCAGAGGAACCTACACAGGGACAGGGAGTACGTGCAAACTCTACACAGAAACACCCTGGCTGGGAATCGAACCCAGGACGTTCTTGCTATGATGCAGACATGCTAAACACTACACTACTGAGCCGCCATGTTCCACTCATCCCACCATTAATAACAGCAAGTGGAACCTGTTTTCATTGGGAGGAGGTGGCGCTGCAGGCCTTCTCAATATTTTGAGGTGTTATGAACAGCCAGGAGATTTATTTATGTAGTTTAAGCGACAATTGCGACCCGAAGTTGTCCACCACCGTGGTCAGCAAAAGCTGTCATTCTGTGTGATAGACTCTGATCCAGTAATATTCCTATAAGTACATCATTATTTTCTGAAGTCACAAGTATGAACTTATGCAATGAAAATATCTTATTACAGTGGTACCTTAACTTATGAGTGTCTTTTATAATGAAATTTACATGATATGAGCTCCGATTCCACCAAAAATCTGCCCATCCAACAAGCAAAATTAAGATTTACGAGCTCTGCTGGGGAAATGGCTTTTCCGGGCCAATTAGCCATGTATTCCTCTATGCTCCTAGAACGTCTTGTACAGTACTCTCAATTATTTTCTGTGACGCCCCTACAGGAAGAAAAAAAAACATTTTACGCCCCGCGCATGACTGTAAATAGTGTTCACTGCACTTCATATCTTTTGCTCAGTGCTTTTTCCCTACACCGTAGCGCGACAATGAGAGTGCCACTGCCAACTACTGTAGTGGATGCGCAATTACACTTAATTCTAGTACAGTATGGCATAAAAGCATGTTCCCCAGGGTCATATGTGCTCCCTCTGGCATCACGCTCCACTATTTGAGAAGCACTGACCTTGTGGGAGCTCACAATGAGCCTTTCCTCACTGCCATTCATAGCGTGCACATGCACAAAATTCTCCTCATCCTCCTCCTCCTCCTCCTTCTCTGTTACGCACCACCTCATGCCTGTCAATGTAACATCTTTGCCACAGTTAATGATCGGAAGGGTTAGTTGACTTCATGTTTATTCTTATTTTATTATTAATTACCGTGTTCGATGTGATAAGCCGCCAGGGGGCTTTAAAAATTGGAGTGGGTGGGCGCTTATTGAAATGTTACCAGCGGAGTGGAACGGTAATTGCTTATTATCATCGCAGTGGAAAACATGAATAATAACAAAACAATATTTGTGTTATTCATTTTGTGGTATCAACCAAAGTACTTACATGAAAGCTGAAAATAAACAGAAAACAGCATAAATTTAACAAATAAAACGACCCCTTACTTTTCCCATTCGTTGCTGTTCCTTTAAATATTTTCCCGGAAGTGAAATCAAGCCAATCAATGGGAATGTCAACTTTACCACATGGTAAAGTTCATCCAATTAACACGAACATAAACAAAAGCACATGGCCAGGAATCGTCTTTAAAGTTATCAAGTTAGTGAGCAGGAGAATTGGGTGAAAAATCCTCATCACTTTCTGATTGATCCATATCTGGCTCATCGCTCCATTTATTCAGAGCATCCCATAGTTTTGCTGTAGCAGGTTCTAATGGTCAGTTGTTGGACATTTACCAAGAGAACCCAGCTAAATATTTTCCTGGTTTTAAAGCACAGTGGAACAATCAAATGTGTTGTTACTGATGAACATTTTAGACATTCCCCAGTGGCAGGGGGTCTTCAAATACCATGTAAACGCACGTTTACAGGCAGTGAATGCCTCATTTTTATGCTTACAGAGACTGATCCAATAAAATTGGTAGGTTTGAGCTACCATTTTGCTCCCTGTACACATGGGGGGTTATTAGACGTAACATCAAAAACACTGGGGGAGAGCTTATTGGAGCAGGGTGCTTATTACCTCTAATACGGTATTTCTGATGGAATTTTTGTTTTATCTAACGAACATTTTAGCTTACGAGCTCACCCTTGGAACGGATTAATTTCTTTCGTCAAGGTACCACTGTATATCGCTATAAAAATGTTCATGTATGCTGCTGTAGTGGATTCCATTTCAAATTCTTCCACCATGAACACTGTCGCACTGAATATACAAGTGGCACATGCTAGATGTGGGAATGGTAGTGCTGGGCTTCTGCTCGAGAGGTTGTGAGTTTGAATCACTGTTCGACCCCCACTATACTGAAACCCCCGGTAGAGGTCTTAACCACAAGAGTGTCTCTGTCCACTCAGCAGTATAAATGGGTACCAGTGAAACATTCTGTGAAGGAAACCCGTGGTGAAGTAGCATCTCATCCAAGAAGAGTTGAACCTCTGGTCGCATCACGGTCCAGAAACTGAGGATAAGCTCCGCCTTGATGAGCCAGTAAAGCTCAGAGTATAAAGGTCCAACAGACTTAACTTGTTTTTTTCCTTACATGGTGGATGTTGTGTTGTATATGTGTTGAAAGGATATGAAGGTAACATGGTCAGAATGTAGCTGTAAAGATTTTTAATGGAAGATTTAAAAAGAACAAAGGCCACAACCATAGCAGAGGGAAGACATGAATGATAACTTTTTAAATTTCTCTTCATTATTTATTTATTTTTTTAGATGGTTAAATTGCTGCTGAACAGGGGGGGCAATCTGAGTGCCAGTGATAAGAAGGACAGACAGCCCATCCACTGGGCAGCGTACCTCGGTGAGTCATGGTGTACCTTCTCACCAGATTTGTTTCATGCATCGCCGGCGTTTATACGGACCGTCCTGTAGTTTGAGTCATGCGTTTGGACTGCAGACTCGTATTAATTTATGTAACTGTGTTCCTGTAAACACGCTGTATATCGCATTGTTTTATTTTAAATCTCGCTTTCTGTGGTGTGTGTGTGTGTGTGTGTGTGTCAGGTCATCTGGAGGTAGTAAAGTTACTGGTGTCTCAAGGTGCAGATAAGAGTTGTAAGGACAAGCGAGGCTACACTCCTCTACACGCCGCTGCTGCCAGTGGCCATGCCGATGTGGTCAAGTACTTGTTACGCAATGGCGCCGAGGTAAGCGACCTGATCCTCATGTAGCGAAACATAAACACTTTTACTGTTCATCTAAACACATCAAGCTTTAAAGTCAAGCGTTTCACGAAATGAACAAGATGTGTACTGAGTATTCGACTTAAATTTGTACAACCTTAAAATTTTATTGTGATGTTTTCTGGTATGTTTATGATAACCATATTTATTCCATGTGTGTTCAGAAATAGAACAGAACAGCATTCACTGACTATTTGTATGAACGTAAACACACTGCAAGGAGGTTCCTCCAGGGTTTTGTCCTCATGTGTTTATTGCAGTGTTTCTCAATTATTTTCTGTCACAACCCTCTAGGAAGAGGAAAATATTTCACGCACCCCCCCCCCAATATAAATACCGTCGGCCCTCTTCCCCAGAATACAAATAATCCAGTATACGAAAAAAATTTTCCTACATTTTTTCCCCCTCTGTATACGAAACAAATTCTTATTACGAAAAGCGCCAAACATGCCATTCAAACATTAAAATGCGCCATTCAAACAATAGGTGGGAAAAAAACATGAGCTGCAATGTTGGATGCACTTTGATCCATACTGTGTGTGAGAGAGAGTAAGGTAAAGCGATGTCTGCACCTCCACCTAAATTTAGACATGCTGTTCCATTGACTACATGTCTCAACATCCTGCCCCACTGGCCTCCCATTGGCTAGAAGGGATGATGCAGCTCCCTCCCATTGGCCATCTCTCAACATTACGCCCTGCTGGCCTCCCATTGGTTCGGAGGGATGGCACTGTCATTCCAACTTTGTTCATGTTTGTGTGAACATTGTTCATGTTTGTTTGTGGGTCATTCCAACTGTATTTTATGGCTCAGGCTTTTATCGTTGCGTAAACATTTGTAAGATTATAACTCTGCTAAGAAGACATGGTCAAAACACGAGTGCACTCACGCACGCACACACACACACGTGTGATTCCCGGTGAAAGTGATTCCCGGTGCCATGGTCAACATGAAGTAAGATTCCGAAAAAGGAATTAATTTCATTGGAAGAGGGCCGACTGGAGTGTTTTTTGTCGAAAAATTGTTATAAGTTATCCTCTGCATAACACTGTATCCTTATTAATATAATACAGCTTTATTAACATTATGTATACAAAAAATGAAGAAATATAGATCAACTTCCAACAAAGTATAACTTGATTAACAATTTTTTTAGTCTTTAAACAAAAAGATTTGAAGTGCATCAATTTGCCTGAAAATAAAAAAAGGATCCTTATTTAAACCGTCAACATTTTTGACGAGCAATTTTAACCATTTTATACTGAAAAATAAAATTAAATAAAATCAATAAATTCAAATTGATCAGCAATATTAACTTGGGAGCACAATATATAAAACACTTTAACCTACTAAACAATTTGTGTTATTTATTTATTTATTTTTTTGTCAAAATGATGAAGTCCAGATTAATGGCTATAATGAGCACGTTTCGCGGTGCACAGCTTTTCGAAGCCGGGTTTAAAGCACTATACTGAACTCTCAGCTCCTGCTCAGTGCCGAACTGGGACCTGGACTTAGTTTCACAGCAGTGACGTCATCCAGCATGACAGAGACCGTGTCTGCTGCAGGTCGGATCAGTTCCTCTGCTCTGCTGTGGGGATTTCTGCACTGAGTAGTTTGGTTCTCCACCTTATCTGATGCTAACAGAGCTCGCTGGTTTGCTGGAGAAGCATTCACAAAACGGGATGGTTGTTGGTCATATTCGGAATGTTTCCGCTGAAAAAACTCACACGGCTGGTGGTCGGGGTGTGATGTCTTTAAGTGATGCTTGAATTTATTTGGCTTCATACTGTCCGCTGCCAATGTTTTCAGACACAGTAAACACCGCGGTCTTTCCTCGTTTCTCACTGAAGCACACTGAAGCTGAGTGTTACAGTCGCTTCATCATACCTCCTCTACTTAACTTCCGGGAGACTTTCGTTTCTCTCACTGTCTCTGACTCTCTCTGCCTCTCTTTCTGTCCCTGTTAAAAATTTCCATGGTGGGTTTATTAACTTCACTTCTTATTTTACCTCTGGGCACATTCTGACTGAGGAAGCCACTGCCACCTGTTGTACTGGATGTACAATTACACTTTATTCTGATACAGCAAAAAATGTTCTCTGGGGTCACACGCGCCCCTCCTGGCATTGCACTGTCGTCGTCCCCCCCCCCCGCCATACTATTTGAGAACCACTAGTTTATTGTAGTCACAGATGTTGAATTTTATATATTAATTTATTTGTTTGATTGCCATACTGTGTTGATCCCTCAAGGAAAATTACTGCCTCTGTATTTAACCAATTCTGCATTGAACACACACTTGCGCATGCACACAGATGGATCGGTAAGGCACTGTATGATCATTGTGCTTTCATCTGTATTTTTTCTCTCTTGTGGTAAATGTGTTTCTAGACGGAAGATGATATTTCTGTTAAGTGAGTAAACGGTATATAATCTGCGTTTCTGATTCTCGCTGTAACTCTGAAATATACACATCACAACTTATGGAAGTCTGTGATTAAACAATTGATCATACAGCGGTACCTTGACTTACAAAATTAATCCGTTCCGAGGGCCAGCTCGTAAGTCAAAAAGATCATTAGATAAGACTGATTCCCATCGGAAGTAATAGAAAACT
The DNA here is from genome assembly GCA_024760905.1 of Plotosus lineatus. Lineage (NCBI taxonomy): Eukaryota > Metazoa > Chordata > Actinopteri > Siluriformes > Plotosidae > Plotosus > Plotosus lineatus. The sequence continues at coordinate 49,724,043 of CM045738.1, forward strand.
AATTAATTAGTTCCAATTCCCTCCCAAACTCATATAACTCAACACAAACACGTATATTTCACCTAATATATTAAATGGACATTTACATTAATAATTAATAATCATAAATCAAGAATAAACAATAAGTCAACTCACCCATCCGATCATCAACTGTGGCGAAGATGTCACGTGGGCAGGCATGAGATGGTGCGTCATAGAGAAGGAGGAGAATTTTGTGCATGTGCACGCTATGAAAGCCAGTGAGGAAGTACTTGTGGTGAGTTCCCACAAGGCTAGTGCTTGTCAAATAGTGCCTCCCCCCATGGGGTGCTGTGTGATGACCCGGGGAATATGCTTTTTTTTGCCATACTGTGTGAGAATTAAGTGTAATTGTGTATCCTCTACAGTAGGTGACAGTAGCGCTCTTACTGTGTTTTCTATGGTGGAGGGAAAAAACACCGAGCAAACGATATGAAGTGCAGTAAACACTATTTATAGTCGTGTGCTGGGGTGGATGAAATGTTTTTATTTTCTTCAGAAAATAATTGTGAAGCACTGCACAAGGCATTCTCGGCGCGCAGAAGAATACGAGGCTAATCGGCCCGGAAAACCATTTCCCCAGAAGAACTCGCCAATTAAAATTTTGCTGGTTGGATGGGGCAGATTGTTTGTGGGATCAAAGCTCATATCATGAAAAATTCGTTATGAAAGACAGTCATAAGTCAAGGTACCACTGTAGTTCATTTTAAAGGATAATGTCATCATGTATGTGGAT
>CM045738.1:49729796-49749796 GCA_024760905.1 Plotosus lineatus
TAGAGTGGTGCAGGACATGTATGAGAGATGGGAGTCTTGGAACAAATCACACGTTTTACATGTAAAATGTGGTTCAATGGGTGGGAGTTGTGTCATCCCTCCTAGCCAATGGGAGGCCAGTGGGGCGGGATGTTGGGAGACAGCCAATAAAAAGGAGCTGCGTCATCCCTCCGAGCCGATGGGAGGCCAGCGGGTCGGGATGTTTGAACGTCATTTATGGGAGAGCAGCTCGTGCATTGTTTCACTTTTAGAATAGTGCGTTTAAGTGTTTGAATGGTGCTTTCGTAACATGAACTTGTTTCGTATCCAGAGACAAACATTTTAGGACAATGCGTTTCGTAACCTGCATTTTTCGTTTGGTGAGACTTTTGTAAAGTAAGGTACCACTGTATCTATATATAAAATCAAGAAATATCAAGGACATTTCAAGTTTTTACTTAATCATTGCATCAATCATTACCATAACAAAAGAACATTAAAGAGCATGAAGTGTAATATATTGGATAAAAAAACAAAAGGATAAACATGCTACAGCACAGTCCATAAAGTCTCACACATTAACTTAGGTACTGTACTGGAATAATAATTGAAAAAGACGTCAATACCACAGTGCTTTTCAACAGTTCAGATGATTCTTCTTCTTCAGGCACTTCAGAGGAAACTGGCATTTCTTCAGGAGCAAGTCTTATTTCTTCAGAAGAGACATCCAACGTCATTACGTTTTTCTAGTGCTTAGCCAGAGAAGGCGCAGGGTGTTTGAGTGGCATCATAGAGCTTAACTGGTAATTAAAAGACACTAAAAAAATGCACATTGACAACTTGTGCTCGAATGAGAAAAAAGCGTCATATATATATATATATATATATATATATATATATATATATATATATATTCATTTGAGCACAAGTTGTCAATGTGCATTTTTTTTTAGTTTGTTTTAAGGTTTATCATCAGAATGGAATCTGCCTTAACAAACGGTACCAAAAGGATAAACTTGAATAGTTACAATTCATGTTCTTTTATGTTCTTTATGCTCAGTAAATATAATGCAATAATGCAATGCCCCCCCCCATCCCCCCCCCCCCCAGTGGGCATTTTTTTTACAACTACGTGCAATATAGTCGGCCCCCTTCTCACAAAATTACTCCATTCCAGCGCCTTTCTTGGAACCTGGAGTTTTCATAAGTAGAGGCGCATTTTACATGGAAAACGCGTCATTCGTTCCAAGGCTCATAAGACTACCCTTTAAAAATAAAATCAAACATTTTAAGGTACTTACTTCATGTTGACCATGTCTTCTCAGCAGAGTTGTAATCTTACAATGACCATGGCACCGGGAATCACACGTGTGTGTGTGTGTGTGTGTGTGTGTGTGTGTGTGTGTGTGTGTGTGTGTGTGTGTGCGTGCACGCTCGCTCGCGTGTGTTGACCATGTCTTTTTAGCAGAGTTATAATCTTACAAATGTTTATGCAAGGCTAAAAGCCTGAGCCCGAGAATACAGTTAGAATGACACACAAACATGAACACAGTTCAAACAAACTTGAGCAAAGTTGGAACGACAGTGTTCGTGGAAGGCCAGTGGGGCGGAATGTTGAGAGATAGCCAATGGAAGGGAACTGCGTCATCCCTCCTAGCTAATGGAAGGCCAGCGGGGTGGGATGTTGGGAGACAGCCAATGAGAGAGCAACTCGCACATTGTTTGAATGGCGCATTTTAATGTTTGAATGGCATGTTTGGCCCTTTTCGTAAGAAGTTGTTTCGTATACAGAAGGCAAAAATTTAGGAAAATGTTTTTTCGTAGACTGTATTTTTCGTATTCAGGGGTTTTTGTAAGAAGGGGGACAATAGTACATCCAAGTTCAAACTTCAAACCATTATTACACTTCAATACTTCATGTGTGGCTAGCATTGAGCTACCATAGCATAGTAGCTCAGGATAGGAAGGTGCTAAACTTCAGAAGCGTCCGATTTCATAGCTGTAGTATGGTTGACCGGTAATAGACGAGCATAGTGCAAAACATGAACAAACAAAACAACAAATTAAAACGAACAAAGAAAAACAAAATAAACAATTTGACTCTGAGAACTCCAAGACATCACTCCAAGTTCAATGTAAAAGGACATGAAGCGTATAAACTTTCGTCTTTTGGTATCGTTTGTTAAACATGCTACAGAACATAAAATCTCATGCATAAACATGAACTTAGGTAATGTACTGGAATAATAATTGAAAAGGATTTTAATAGAACAGTTGAGAGAAAACTTGTTTCTCAGGAGAAAGTCTTATTTCTTCAGAAGAGACGTCCAGCGTTTTCTATCGCTTAGCTAGAGAAGACGTACAGCGTTTGAGTGGCATCATAGAGCTTAACTGGTAATTAGAACACACAAAAAAAAGAGGCTCATTTACAACTTGTGCGCGAATGAGGAAAAAGGGGCATTACATCTCAACCAATCAGCAGGAAGGAGGACAGCCATTGGCTGAATTTGAGTGACGTGTCAGTTGCTTGGCAGTCCGCGAATACTCAAACCGTGAGTGCAAAACCGCGAATAGTCAAGGGCCTACTGTATGTATGAATGAAATATGTGTAAAAAGTAAAAGAAAATTATTTAATAAACCATTTAAACATTTTAACATATTTATTAATTAAACCACTATTAAACATTTTTATTAATCAATTTTTTTATTAACCAAACCTTATTAAACCTTTGTGTACCTCCGGGCATTTGCCTGTCAGGGAGCGGCGCCCCTGCCTGAGAGGAGCCTCGGGGGGTGGGGTTTGCACCCCCGCCCTCTTAAAAAACGCCAGCAAAACGCACGACTAAACGCTGGAGTTTGCTCCGGGGGAGTAACCCCGACGCCTGCCTTAGGCGGCGTCGTATGAGAGGGGTGCGGAAAAGCCTCTGGGACCCCCACTCCATGATGGGGGTGAAATCCTGGAGCAACCAGGTCGGGCGTGATAGGGTGAGTGACGCTGGCGGTGCAAAGGTGTCGGACACCAGCTGCATTCGGTCGCCTCGGTTGAATCTGAGGCGGTCGGTCCGGGTCGGCGCATGGAACGTGACTTCCCTGCGGGACGACTCTCACCTGCCTCTGGTATCAAGGGAGCTTAGTCTGCTTGGCGTTGGCATTGCGGCCCTCTCTGAGGTGCGGAGGCCTGGGTCCGGCGAGACACTTGTCGGTGGGTACACCTACTACTGGTCTGGCTGGGCCAACGGTCTTCACACTCAAGGAGTTCCCGTCGCCGTCGCTGATCGATTTGCTCCTTTGGTATCGGAGGTAGTCCCGGTCAACGAGCGTATTATGCGACTGACTCACACAGTGGGGACGCTCTCTATCGTCGCAGTGTACACTCCGACCGGGGTAAGTGATCGATCTACGAAGGAAACCTTCTACGACCAGCTCAACTCGGTGGTGTCGGGGGTTCCGGGAAGGGACACCCTGATTGTACTGGGGGAATTCAGTGCGACCACTGGCACGAACCGGGATGGCTACGAAGCATGTGTCGGTCCCCACGGCTCTGGATGTGGCGATGAAAGCGCCTTAATGCTTCTTGACTTCGCAAAAAGTTTGGGCTTAAGAATTGCTGGCTCGTGGGTCCAGAGATCGGATCCGCGACGCTGGACTTGGTACTCCAACGACGGCGTCACTAGGAAGGAGATCGACCATGTTCTCGTAGGTAGTCGCTGGCGGCTGGTCCAGAACTGCCGTGTCTTCAGAAATGCCCAGCGATTGTTGGGCGACCACGGGCTTCTGGTGGCGACTCTGAAGATCCGCTTTAGGCGCCCTGAGAAAGCCCGAGTGGCTCGTCAAATGCGTTTGACGTAAGCCGACTCAGGGACCCTGATGTGGCTTCGGAGTTCGCCAGTAGGCTTGGGGAATCCCTGGAGGATCTGGACGCGGGTGCGGGCATGGAGGTTCTCTGGACTGGTTTTAGAGACTGCATCCTGGAGGTGTGTATGTGTGTATATATATATATATATATATATATATATATACACACACATAAGTTTCTTCTGTAATCACCTGAAGAGAGAGGATGGTTCCACCACCCCTCGAAACAGATCTGTAGTGAAAATGAAGTTTCAATAGAAAGTCTTTGTCCTGTCCTTTTATTTTTACTTATGTGTGTGTGTGTGTATATATATATATATATATATATATATATATATATATATATATACACACACACACATATGTGTATATATATATAAATAAATAAATAAATAATATTTGCTCTACAAAAAAAGTACTCTCTTACGGAAGGATCTACTCAGAAAATTCTCTCTCGCTCTCTCTTTTATATATATATATATATATATATATATATATATATATATTTATTTATTTTTTTTTCCTTTCGACTTTTCCCTTCATGGGTCGCCACAGCGAATCATCTGCCTCCATCTCACCCTATCCTTTGGATCTTCTCTTATACCAGCTACCTTCATGTCCTGCTTCACTACATCCATGAATCGTCTCTTTGGTCTTCCTCTAGGTCTTCTGCCTGGTAGTTCCAACTTCAGCATCCTACTACCAATATACTCACTATCCCTCCTCTGTACATGTCCAAACCATCTCAATCGAGCCTCTCTGACTTTGTCTCCAAAACATCTTACATGTGCTGTCCCTCTGATGTACTCATTCCTGATCCTACCCATCATCGTTACTCCCAAAGAGAACCTCAACGTTTTCATCTCTGCTACCTCCAGCTCTGCCTCCTGTCTTTTCCCCAGGGCCACTGTTTCTAAACCATACAACATCGCTGGCCTTACCACTGTCTTGTACACTTTTCATTCTTGCCGATACTCTCCTATCACACATCACACCGGACACTTTTCTCCAACCATTCCAACCTGCCTGCACACGCTTCTTCACCTCTTTTCCACACTCTCCACTTCTCTGGATTGTTGACCAAGTACTTAAAATCCTCCACCTTCCTTATCTCTTCTCCCTGTAACCTCACCGTTCCTCTTGGGTCCGTCTCATTCACACACATGTATTCTGTTTTACTGAGGCTAACCTTCATTCCCCTCCTTTCCAGGGCATACCTCCACCTCGCTAGATTTTCCTGCACTTGTTCGCTGGTCTCAGTACAGATCACATTGTTATCTGCAAACATCATAGTCCATGGAGATTCTTGTCTAACCTCGTCTGTCAGCCTGTCCATCACCATAGCAAACAAGAAGGGACTCAGAGCTGACCCTTGATGCAGTCCCACCTCCACCTTGAACTCTTCTGTCACACCGACAGCACACCTCACCACTGTCTTGCATCTCTCATACATGTCCTGCACCACTCTAACATACTCTCTGCCACTCCAGACTTCCTAATGCAATACCACAGTTCCTCTCTCGGCACCCTGTCATATGCTTTCTCCAGATCCACAAAGGCACAATGCAGCTCCGTCTGACCTTCTCTGTACTTCTATTAACATCCTCAAAGCAAACACTGCATCTGTGGTGCTCTTTCTTGGCATGAAACCAAGCTGTTGTTCACAAATGCTGACCTCTGTCCTGAGTCTAGCTTCCACTATTCTTTCCCATAACTTCATCGTATTGCTCATCAACTTTATCCCTCTGTAGTTGCCACAACTCTGCACGTCTCCCTTGTTCTTAAAAATGGGCACCATCACACTTCTTCTCCATTCCTCTGGCATCCTCTCGTTCTCTAAGACCTTGTTGAATGTTCTTGTCAGGAAATGTACTGCTACCTCACCTAGACACTTCCATACCTCCCCTAGACACTTCCATACCTCCACCGGTATGTCATCATAACCAACTGCCTTTCCATTCTTCATCCTCTTCAATGCCCTCCTCACTTCATCCTTACTCATCTTTGCTACTTCCTGGTCCTCAACGGTCACCTCTTCTACTCTTTTTTCTCTCTCATTTTCCTCATTCATCAGCTCTTCAAAATACTCTTTCCATCTTCCCAGCACACTTCAGTCATCAGTCAATTCATTTCCCGCTCTGTCCTTAATCACTCTAACTTGCTGCACGTCCGTCCCATCTCTATTTCTCTGCTGTGCCAACCTGTATAGATCATTTTCTCCCTCTTTACTTTCCAACCGAGCATACAAGTCATCATACGCCCTCTGTTTGGCCTTTGACACCACTACCTTCGCCTTACGCTGTTTCTCCCTGGACTCCTGTTTTCTCTCTTCAGTCCTCTCAATGCCCCACATCTTCTTCTCTAACCTCTTCCTTTGTACACACTCCTGCAGTTCCTCATTCCACCACCAAGTCTCCTTATCTACTCTCCTTCCAGATGACACACCAAGTATTCTCCTACCTGTCTCCCTGATTACATTTGCTGTAGTTGTCCAGTCATCTGGAAGCACTTCCTGGCCACCCAAAGCCTGTTTCAACTCCTCCTTGAAGACAACACGATACTCTTCCTTTTTCAGCTTCCACCACTTTGTCTTCTGTTCTGCCTTTGCCTTCTTCACCTTCCTCACCATCAGCATCATCCTGCACACCACCATCCTATGCTGTTTGGCAACACTCTCACCCACTACTACTTTGCAGTCACTGACTTCCTTCAAATTACATTGCCTGCACAAGATGTAGTCTACTTGTGTACTCCTACCTCCGCTTTTATAAGTCACCCTATGCTCCTGTCTCTTCTGAAAGAATGTATTTACCTCAGCCATTTCCATCCTTTTTGCAAAATCTACCAACACCTGTCCTTCTGTGTTCCTGTCCTGGATACCAAACCTGCCCATCACTTCCTTGTCCCCTCTTTTTCCTGCACCAACATGTCCATTAAAGTCTGCACCAATGACCACTCTTTCACCTCTGGGGGTGTACTCTGCATCACTTCATCTAAGTCACTCCAGAATCTCTCCTTCTTTTCTTGCTCACATCCTGCCTTCAATTTCTAACTTGAGACTTATCACTCTGTCTGACACTCTTTTCACTTCTAGAACATTCCTGACAAACCCCTCTTTCAAGATAACTCCTACTCCATTTTTCTTCCCATCCACACCATGTAAAAACAGTTTAAATCTTGCTCCTAAGCTTCTAGCCTTGCTACCGTTCCACCTGGTCTCCTGAACACATAGTATGTCCACCTTCCTCTGCATCATGTCAGCCAGCTCTCTACCTTTTCCTGTCATAGTTCCAACATTCAAAGTCCCTACTTTCAGTCCTAGACACATGCCTTTCCTCTTCTCTCTCTGCCTACGGACACACCTCCCGCCTCTCCTTCTTCGACGTCTTCGACCAACAGTAGTCCAATTTCCACCAACACCCTGTTGGTTAACAGCACTGATGGCAGTCGTTGTTAACCCAGGCCTCGACCAATCCAGTATGAAATTATTTCTTGTGATTTGTATATTCCATTTGGCATTTGTTTTACGCCGGATGCCCTTCCTGACGCAACCCTGTGCATTTATCCGGGCTTGAGACCAACGTGAGGGAGAGACACTGGTATGTATATGGCTCCCAGAGGATTAGATTTTAAAATACAGTCGGCCCCCAACTTACAAAGACCCCTGTGTACGAAATCCCCGGGTTACGAAAAACATTTCCCCGAGTTTCCGTCTGCGAGATACGAAGCAACCCCCTCTTACGAAAAGAAATTCAAACGTGGCAATCAAAATTTCACATGACACGCGAGTTGCTCTCTCATTGGCTTTCTCTCAACATCCCGCCCCGCTGGCCACCCAGATAGAGACAGAATGAAGCTTCACTCTTTAGTTTTTAGGCTAGTTTTTTAAGTTGTTTAATTCAGTAAATGTTTAATAAATGTGGGTGCATTTGAGCTCATCTGGAATGCCGATCCCTCAAAGAATCAAATTAAAGTGGAGTTTGTCAAGCAGGGAATGCGTTTTGAATTCATGTCTTGTGGGCGTGGCCCGCAGCGCGCGCGAGAGAGAGACACAGAGAGAGAGAGAGAGAGAGGTGTGTCTCTGGAACGGATTAATTTCATAAATTGGGGGCTGAGTGTATGTCTTTTTTTTGGGGCTGTGTTCGACCCCTGATCTTATGGTGTACATTTGCAGAGTATACAGTATTTACATTTCCAGATTACATAGTGTGCTTCAGTAAAAGTTTTTCTTGACGTAATTGTTGAAATATATGGAATCGGAAACTTCGGACAATCGGGTACTTCGGACCACTGTTCCCCCATATTAGTGCGTTAAACCGAGGTGTGTGTGTGTGTGTGTGTGTGTGTGTGTGTGTGTGTGTATAAGAACGTACAAGTGTGACATAATGACGTCATGAATTTTCAGCCGAACCCAGAATGCACGAGGCAGTGTGAGATGGCAGAGTGGATTTATTATTCAAAGGGGAAGCACTGAAGCAGGACCTACACACTTTAAATACTGAACTGATGACGAAGAAAAACACCAACAACATTAAACACTGTAACCAGGAACCAGAGAGAACACAAGGAAGCAGGGACATGATGTGAGTGTGCGGTTTGTGTTTATAGGGAGTAGATGAGAGGAGTGAATTCAGGTGTGAGCAACTGCAATCAGCCCGAGCATCTCAGCCACGCCCCTCAGCCGGAGCAGGGAGAAACAGAGTTAGAGAACCCGGCCGCCAAAATCAAAGTCATCGAATATCACAGACCACAACAAAAGAACATAAAGTGTAATAAATTGGATAAACAAAACAAAAGGATAAACATGCTACAGCACAGTACATAAAATCTCATACACAAACATTCTAAACATTAACTTGGGTACTGTACTAGAATAATCATTGAAAAAGACTTTAATACTACAGTGCTTTACAACAGTTCAGACAATTCTTCTTCAGAGGAAACTGTCTTTCTACAGGAGAAAGTCTTATTTCTTCAGAAGAGACATCCAACTTCATTAAGTTTTTCTAGTGTTTAGCAAGAGAAGGCGCAGGGAGTTTGAGTGGCATCATAGAGCTTAACTGGTAATTAAAACACACTAAAAAATGCACATTGACAACTTGTGCATGAATGAGAAAAAGGGGCTTATATATATCGTCTCAACCAATCAGCAGGAGGGAGAACAGCCATTGGCTAAATTTGAATCATGTGACAGTTACTCGGCAGTCCGCAAATATGCGGGGGCGTGAGTGCAAAACCGCGAATAGTCAAGGGCCTACAGTATTTGTAATGGGAAAAGCGGTTTTGGAATTCAAACAGCCTTCTGGACCGGAATAAGTTCGAGAACCGAGGCTGCACTGTACTGGCACACAAGCCAAGAGCGCCCCCATTGCGGCTGTCAGTATGAAAATAAACCCATATACGAGTCACTCTGGAGTTTCAGATAATATAAAATAAAATAAATAAGATATAAACATATAAGTAAAATATATCAAATAATGTATAAAATATATAAAAAAGAATATAAAATAAGAATTAAAAAAGTCACTCTGGAATATAAGTCACACCTTCAGCCAAAGTATGGAAAAAAGTACAGCTTAAAGTATGAAGAATATGGTACCTGGACACAACATGCACTGTTCGCAAGCACCCATTTGCGAGCTCGTTTCTCTTGCTGTGGCCATCTAGCTTTTAGCCCATGATTTAGCTTTTTTTTTTTTTCTTCATTGTCTGTCTGTCTGTCTTCCTTTCGGCTTTTTCCCTTTTTACTCAGGAGTCGCCACAGCGAATCATCTGATTTGCACGTTTGATTTGGCAGAGGTTTTTACGTCGGATGCCCTTCCTGTCACAACCCTTTTAGCAAGGGATAGAAACACACTGACGACTTTGCAGTTCCTCTTTACGAAAGTCAGCAATGGTTCTTTTACATGCCTCTCACCATAGACAGTGACAGACATGGCCCGCCTTTGATAATCCAGTTCGCCGCACTGGGGGGGACAGTGACAGCCCTGTGGAGAGTGGGACTCGAACCCCCAACCTTTTGGATCAGCGATCCAGCGCCCTATAGTAATAATAATCTCCGCTTTTCTCCAGTCTCTCACAAGTTTCTCGTTCATTCCAAACTTTTTTTTCTGTTGCTCGATTACCATTTTCGGCTGCATATTTCACTACATGCAGCTTGTAATCCGCAGAATAGGTTTTTCTTTTCAGGGACATTTCTTCAGTGGTGGATTAGCAGATACTGGTACTAAAGCCTTTTGTGACCTCTTGTGGTTGTGAGTGTAAAAAGAATAAACCTGTGAAATTCTGCTTTTAATTATGACAAACAGAATTGTATTTAAAAATTTCACATATAAGTCACATACAGAAAACTTGTGGAAAATGTAAAAACTGCAACATTCCCTTATGAATTTTAAGTATTCTCTCTCTCTCTCTCTCTCTCTCTCTCTCTCAGGGTGGATCGAGGTCAGCAGAGTCCAGAGGATGGCGAGAAGGAATCTTTCATGTATGATCATCTATTCTTTTTTTTTTTTTTTTTTTTTTTTTTTTTTTAATAGGAACATAATTTTCTGCACATTTGTGAGGTAATTTGAAGTGTTATGTAATTTCCTTTGCTTTTTATGCTGATAAGGTGTGTGTACTGGTGCATTAGCCAGACCTTTATCCTGCTCTCACTACTGCAGTTAAAACAATCTGAGCAGATTAATTTAGTTTAACATCCAGCAGTAAAAGAAGCCTTGTGTAGTGGGAGGGGAAATAAATAAATTAATTAATTAATTAAATCATCTTTGTTCAACTACAAATGTGTGAATCAGTGCCTCAATTGTAATGCACTAAAACTCCTACTAACAAAGTGTGTGTAGAGAGCAGCATACTACACACAGTTTAGAGAAAAGAGAGAGAATGTGTGTGTTTTCCTGTTTACATTATGTATAATTATTTTGGTGGAAAGGTGTGTGGAGTATTTGCTGGATAACGGAGCAGACCCCTGCCTGTGCACCGCTAAAGGATACAGCCCTGTACACTACGCAGCTGCCTATGGCAACAAACAGAGCCTCGAGCTGGTGAGAGCGCGCACACACGCATGTATACCGTATTTTCCGGATGATATGTCGTTGCATTGTCTAAAAAAATGCATCATAAATAAATACATTTAAAAGAAACATATATAAGCCGCACTGGACTAGAAGTTGCAAACTCATGGAAACTGTCTACCTTGGTTTGGAAATCTGCTGGCAGTTTTTGTGACGTCGTGGTCCTCACTCTGATAGAGTGGTGTTTGCGTTGCATGAAGCAGTAACACCAAGAAAGTCCTCATGCAAAGTCATATATATTCATCTCCTTGAAAACTACCTGGACAGGGAGACGCAGCTGCACTGTTGACAAGCCTCTCCCTGCAGCACGTTCTTCAAGTACCCATGTACGAGCGCTTTCTTTTAGCTGTCGCTATCTAGTTTTTAGCCTGCGATTAGCTTTTCTGTTTTCTTCATTTCAGTAATAATAAATTCCATTTTTCTTCCCTTTTGATAGAATTATATAATAGTAATTTCACTACCTGGACGTGGAGATGCAGCTGCACTGTTGACAGGCCCCTCCCTAAGGCACGTTGCTCAAGCCCCCATGTGCGATCTCGTTCCTCTAGCTATGGCCATCTAGCTTTTAGCCCGCGATTAGTTTTTTTTTGTTGTTGTATTTCTTTTCATTGCAGTAATAATAATCTCAACTTTTCTCCAGTTCCTCACAAGTTTCTCGTTCACTCCAAACTTTCTTTCTACTGCTCGATTACCATTTTCTGCTGCATATTTCACTACTTGCAATTTGTAATGCACAGAATAGGATTTTCTTTGTAGCAACCTTTCTTCAGTGGTGGATGAGCAGGTACTGGTACCCAAGCCTCGTACCAAGTGCCCTCTTGTTTGTGAGTGTAAAAATAACAAACATGTGAAATTGTTTGATGACGAACAGAATTATATGTAATAATTTCACATTATAAGCCGCTCTGGAGTATGAAAAAAGTGTGACTTGTAGTCTGGAAAATACGATATAGTGGTTTGAATCATTTTCACTTAAATAATAATTTTAAACTTGATATTTGTATTCTTTCTTTTTTTATGTGGGTCTGTAACATAAGCATTAGTATAATAATGAATCATTAATGTACTTGTATTGTGCCTGAACATCAGAGAGTAGACAGAGGTAAGGTGGATGGGCGGGGAGTTCACCGGGGGAGTAGACAGGAGAAGTTGACGGGAGAGAATGGTGGGCCTTCATGATTGTTTCCTTTCCAGCTTTTGGTGATGTCTTACAATATATCAGGAGACGCAGAAAGCACTGGACCCATCAGCCCCTTACATTTAGCAGTAAGTGTTTTGTGGGGTTTTTTTCTGTAATTGCACTCAACTTCAGGTTTTATCCCTATAAGAAGGTTCCTTGTCTTTATATCAGGCGGAGGCTGGACACTGGGAGTGTGTGAGCGTGCTGATGGAGTCGGGAGCGTGCTTAGACATGTTTGACTCGGCGGGACGCTCCGTGCTCTTCGTGGCCTCTCAGAGAGGACACACTCGCAGTGTGGAGCTGCTACTCAGCCAGTCAGCCTCTTGCCTGCTCACTGAACACTGCAATAAGTGGAGTCCTCTCCACATCGCAGGTACTCTTGCTGAATTCTGCTGTTTGGTAATGTCAGGAATTTATATTTCGATGTATTTTATGACCATCTTGTGAAGACACCTGGAATACAAAGAGAGTTTATTGTAACATGCTGATCTGTGTGTGCGTGTTTGTTAGCTAGCAACGGCCATGCAGACTGTCTACAGATGCTGCTGTCCAGCGAGGAGGATCCCAACCTTCCAGATGTCTCCGACACTGAGGGACAGTGAGTGAATGTCTTCTCACAGCTCTACTGCATCACTGGACCAGTCGTGTCCATGTTTATAAAAAGACATTAAGATGGCTAATAAAGTCCGAGCTACGTTATTAGCATTGCTAGGCTTTTATTAAAATGAGATTGCGTGAATAATTTGTTTTGTGTTGACCAGAACCCCTCTGATGCTGGCTGTACTGGGAGGTCACACCGACTGTGTCCTCCTGCTGCTGGAACAAGGGGCATGTCCTGATATGAGAGATAGGAAAGGGAGAACAGCGCTTCACAGAGCGGTCAGTCCAAACCTTGTCTCGGGTTTCAGTTAGCGTTTATCTCACTGCGCCTAGCTGCAGTTTCGCAAAGTCTGTTAGGGGTGGGGCTACTCTACTCTATCAGGAAATTATGGTTCGGGAAGGGGATCCCCCTGTTCTTTGAGTTTAAATCCCACCTGTTGTACATCGTGTTGGTGTAACAGAATGTGGTGTGTTTCCAGAGAGCCACTGATCTCCAATTTCACTGAAAATGACAGACGTTACTGACGAGTTTTACTCTGCCATTTGTTAAATCGGCTTCTTGCCCAACAGGATTCTCATGTAAAAACAGGCAAGTTCGGGAAAGCAGAATAAACAATATTTAATTTTTTATGGTTTTAATACCAGGGAGACTTCACACCAATACAGGTATACTTCGGCTTACCTCGTTAATTGGTTCCAGGAGAGACGCCGTAAGTCGAAAACACCTTAACTTGAACTAGCTTGTTTCTAGGCTAGCCTAGGCTAGACTACGCCAAATTTACTTGTACAGTATAATATTCCGCCCCACCCGTGGATCCCGGAAATCCACGAATTACAGTATTGATGCGGTTTTAAACCCGATGTATGATATTACATGCGTTAAATCTGCTTGTTAAACATATTACTCATTAATACAGTGATAATGCAGTAAAATGTAGTAATGATTCAGTAAAAACGTTTTAATTTTGTACTGTGATAATATTTATGAATAAATAAAGCGCTTAGGTTCCTTACCAGAAGCTCGAGAAGATGCAGGGCATTTGAGTGGCATCATGGGGCTTAAATAATCCTTAAAAACACTAAAAATTGGTAAATTCACAATTCAAGCAATCATGTTGATTACATGAGCGAAGGAGAAAAAATGAGCTGTACATATCATCTGCAACCAATCAGCAGGAGAGTGAATCAAAAGCTCTCAGCCATTGGCTAAATTTGAATCACGTGCCAGTAATGTCATGTTGATGCATATGTATAATTTGCCAGGGTGCCACAAATTCAGTGTTTATCAAGTAGCGGGGTGCGCCCCCTTTGGGAGTGTGGTGTGATGCCGGGGGAGCACGTATGACCCTGGGGAACATGCTTTTTTGCCATACCGTACTAGAATTAAGTGTGTATTATTAGTTAATGCTTTTTTATTTTTAATATTAATAAAGATACAATGTTATGCAGAGGTGTATTCATAACAATTTTATAGACAATTACAGTAGGCCCTTGACTATTCGTGGTTTAGCACCCACGGTTTGCATATTCGCAGGTCACCGAGCAACTGTCACGTCATTCAATTTCAGCCAATGGCTGTCCTCCTTCCTGCTGATTGGTTGAGATGATGTAACGCCCCTTTTCCTCATTCGCACACAAGTTGTCAATGTGCATTTTATTTTTTTTTGTGTGTTTTAATTACCAGTTAAGCTCTATGATGCCACTCAAACGCTGTGCGTCTTCTCTGGCGAAGCGATAGTAAAGTAATGACGTTGGATGTCTCTTCTGAAGAAATAAGACTTTGTCCTGTAGAAATGACAGTTTCCTCTGAAGTGCCTGAAGAGGCATAATCATCTGAACTGTTGTAAAGCTGCAGTATTAAAGTCTTTTTCAATTATTATTCCAGTCCAGTACCTAAGTTAATGTTTACAATGTTTGTGTGTCTGCTTTCTCCCGCTTCGGCTGAGGGGCGTGGCTCAGCCGCTCAGACTGAATGCAATTCATTCTTGAATTAAGTAATCTCATTTACTCCCTGTTAACACAAACCACACGCTCACCTTAATTAAAGCACACTTCTTAAGTCCTTCCCCTCTGAATGTGAGGTGTTTGTTGCAGGTGACACACGGAACTTGATCTTTAGTGTGAAAGTGCATGTGCTAACTTGAAAGATATAAGTTCGGATAAGCTGTGCTTCATCTCACAAGCTCCGTTTGTCACCTGCAACAAACGCCTCACATTCAAAGGGGAAGGATGTGCGCGTGCGGTTTGTGTTTATAGGGACTAAATGAAATTACTTAATTCAAGTATGCACTGCATTCAGTCTGAGCAGCTCAGCCACACCCCTCAGCCGGAGTGGGGAGAAAGCACACACACTCAGACAACATTCTAAACATTATGTCGTACGCAACACTCGCATTGCACTGCCATGAATCATGCTTCACGACTTTTGTGGTCATAAAGTCGATCAGACGTAACTCGCATAGGTCATAAGTCGACGACTCACTGTCTGTCTTCCTTTCGGCTTTTTCCCTTTTACTCGTGAGTCGCCACAGCGAATCATCTGATTCGCACGTTTGATTTGGCAGAAGTTTTTACGTCGGATGCCCTTCCTGTCACAACCCTTTTTAGCAAGGGACAGAAACATGCTGACGACTTTGCAGCCTACTCTTTACGAAAGTCAGCAATGGTTCTTTTACATGCCTCTCACCATAGACAGTGAGAGACTGGCCCGCCTTTGATAACCCAGTTAGCTTCACTGGGCGGGACAGTGACAACCTTGTGGAGAGTCGGACTCGAACCCCCAACCTTTGGATCAGCGATCCAGCGCCCTATACCACTAGAGCACCACTGCCTCAAGTGGAGACGACTCACTGTGTGTGTGTGTGTGTGTGTGTGTGTGTGTGTGTTTTTTTATATATATATATATATATATATATATATATATATATATATATATATATATATATATATATATATATATATAGAGAGAGAGAGAGAGAGAGAGAGAGAGAGAGAGGATTTTCTGAGTAGATCCTTCCGTAGGTGAGTGCTCAATACTTTTTGGTAGAGCAAATACCAATAAAAAATAATAAAAGGACAGGACAAAGACTTTGTATTGAAACTCCATTTATCACTACAGATCTGTTTCAAGGGGTGGTGAAACCATCCTCTCTCTTTTCAGGTGATTATAGAAAAACTTATATACTTGTATAGAAAAACTTATATACTCACCGGCACCAGAGTTTGGTCTGTATTGGTAACAACAGGTCGAATTCGTTTCCAGTGGGAGTTGGAGTCTGCCAAAGCTGTCCTTTGTCACCAATTCTGTTCATAATTTTTATGGACAGAATTTCTAGACCCAGCCGAAGCGTTTAGGGACTCTGGTTTGGTGGCCATCGGATCTCGTCTCTGCTTTTTGCGGATGATGTTGTCCTTTTGGCTTCATCAAGTCGGGACCTCCAGCTCTCATTGGAGCGATTCGCAGCCGAGTGCGAAGCAGCCGGGATGAAGATCAGTACCTCCAAGTCAGAGTCCATAGTTCTCAGTCGGACAAGGGTGGAATGCACCCTCCGGGCTGGGAATGAGGTCCTGCCTCAAGTGGAGGAGTTTAAGTATCTTGGAGTCTTGTTCACGAGTGAGGGAAGGAAGGAGCGGAAGATCAACAGACGGCTCGCTGCCACCTCTGCTGTTAAATGGAGCCTGTACCGGTCCGTCGTGGTGAAGAAGGAGCTGAGCCGCAAGGCGAAGCTCTCAATTTACCAGTCGATCTACGTTCCAACCCTCACCTATGGTCATGAGCATTGGGTAGTGACCGAAAGAACAAGATACAAGCGGCTGAAATAAGCTTCCTTCGCCGGGTGGCGGGGTTCTCTCTTAGAGATAAGGTGAGAAGCTCTACCATCCCGTGAGAGCTCGGAGTGGATCCGCTGCTCCTGGTGTGGTGTTCTGAGCATGTTCAACTGGGAAGAGACCCCGTGGTCGACCTAGAACACGCTGGAGGGACTATGTCTCTCGGCTTGTCTGGAGCCGACTCGATGGCCCCCCGGAAGTGGTGGAGGAAGTGGCTGGGGAGAGGGAGGTCTGGACCTCTTTGCTTAGGTTGCTGCCCCCGCGACTCGACCCTGGACTTCGTGGAAGAAGATGAGATGAGATGAATTTCACATATACAGTGTAGCCTTGGAATCCGAACAAAAATCTGTATGTTCTTTCGTTCAGGAAACCGGACAAAAATCGAAAGTCAGACTCAAGAAACATGCGAGAAAAAACGAGACAGAGAGAGAGAGGAAAAGTGCGTGACTTCCGGAAGTCCGGAAGTTGTTGATACCATAACATAGTGTACTGTATTCACTGATTTTTTTCACTTAATTTGTGGACCTATGGTATGATTTACAGTACTGTTAACTTCTGTTCAAAAGACGACGGAACAGATTGAGACCATTTACATTATTTATAATGGGAAAAGCGGATTGGGAATTCAAACAAATCTGTAAGTCGTTCTGGAGTATAAGTCGCACCTTCAGCCAAAAAAGTGGGACTTATAGTCTGGAAAATACAGTATACCTGTACCACCCTCTAGCCTCAATGCAAGCAAGTGTCCTCTCATGTAGCCTTTAATTCTACTCAAAAGTGAGTTTTAAACATGGGCTGTCTGGATATTGGTGACGATTGTGAACCTTGCAATGATTTTGGGTTTGTTTGGCGCAGTTCTCCTGAGCGTATTGAACATCAGTATGAATGAAATGACTAAACAAGCAGTCTGGTGGATGGGGGAGTTTGTAAGGCTAGGTGTTTGTAAGGTGCACTACACAAGTCGTGTTCCGTTCTGTTTAAATCAGACTTTCTCCTTTTTAGGCAATGCTCGGCTGGGAGGACTGTGTAACGGCACTGTTGTCCCACAACACCTCCGTCCTGACTAAAGATGTCCGGGGCCGCACCGCGCTCCACCTGGCCGCTTCCTGCGGCCATGCCGAGATTCTGTCCAGACTGTTGTCTGCTGCTCACCACACCACCCCGCACCATCCGATCACTGACTGCCATGGTTTCACCCCCACACATTGGGCAGCCTGTCACGGTGAGGAGCCACCTACTAAATCGCCTTCACTGGTTGGTTTTTGATGATTGACTGACTGTATTTGGAAACTGAGCAAATGGCAGGTATTCCAGATCTCGGCTATTTAGCAGAATTCCGCTAGTTTTACTCGCTTATTTAGCGGAATTACATTATTTTTATAAATTTATGTCATAAGTACAGTGTAAGACTGTTTATTAGTGCAGAGTAAATGTTGTGACATTTTGAATGATAGTGTTATACTATTGACATACGAACTTGCAGCAGGTATGCTCACTAGTTGAACATAATTGTTTGTTGTGACAATACTATGTCATGTGTTATGTGATCATTCTACAAATTAGTTAATAATTATGTTCCACATGAATGACGAGCCATAGGGCTATGCTACTTGAATTATGTGTTTATCTACACTGAAATAACCTTTTAGTATTTTTACATTATTGAAGCTGTTTTGTTTAATGTTTATGCATGTTACAAAACAATGATTAAATTGTTTGCATGATTTTTTTTACATGACATGGTCTGCTCCTGTACCCCGCAAGGGGCCATGCGGCCCCCTTGACCCCCATATTTAATTTCCTCTATTTCTAAACCCGTTTCCTCTATTTTTTCTAAACCTCACTGGGATCCCTGGAATTGTAAATGAAACTTGAGCTGAACTCTTTTTATCGGCAGGTCATGAAGACTGTTTGGAAGTTTTACTTGAAATGAAACCATGTAGTATCAAGGAGGGAAACCTCTTCACCCCACTGCACTGTGCTCTGTAAGTCCAGGACATCATGAAAGTATAAATACATTTATTATTCGCAGTATTTCTTCTCTTCTATATCAGATATCTCAGATATTAGATTAGACATCACGTACTTATCAGACTCTGTGTGTGTGTGTGTGTGTGTGTGTGTGTGTGATATCAGAATCAATGGCCATAGTGGTTCTGCAGAAATTCTTCTGAACTCCAATTTTGGCCCATCACTGGTTCATGCCAGGGATGCAAAGGGAAGGTGTGTAAAAGTTTACTAAACTAATGAGATTACGTATGATTATTATATGGTACACAGGACTCGTGATATTTGATTGGTTGCTATTGTGATATGCTCAATAATTGTACTGCAAAGGTGAGGTGACGCTGAAGAATTTTGTGAATATTCGAATCAGCGATATCCAGAGGCAAAACAAATTGTTAAGGATGCAGTAGATGGAAACATAACCATTAAAGTGAGATTTTCTTTGGTTGATTTTTACAGATTTTAAGCATCACAAGGGCAGTAAGCTCCGCAACATAACTTTTAAAAACTCATTCAGAGGTGTGTGATTGAGTGTGTGAGTGAGTGTGTGAGTGAGTGAGTGAGTGAGTGAGCATGAGTGTTTCTGTGTGAGAGAGAGTGTGTGTGTGTGTTTCTGTGTGAGAGAGAAAGAGTGTGCGTGTGTGTGTGTATGAGAAAGTGTGAGAGTGTGTGTGAGTGTGTGAGAAGGAGAGAGAAAGTGTGAGCGAGTGTGTGTGTGAGTGTGGGTGAGAGTCTGTGTGTGACGGTGTATGTTTGAAAATGTGTGTGTGTAGCTTGTGTGAGAGTGTGTGTGCGTGAGAGAGTGGGTGTGCGTGAGAGAGTGTGTGTGCGTGAGGGAGGGTGTGTGCGTGAGGGAGGGTGTGTGCGTGAGAGAGTGTGTGTGCGTGAGAGAGTGTGTGTGCGTGAGAGAGTGTGTGTGCGTGAGAGAGTGTGTGTGCGTGAGAGAGTGTGTGTGCGTGAGAGAGTGTGTGTGCGTGAGAGAGTGTGTGCGTGAGAGAGTGTGTGTGCGTGAGAGAGTGTGTGTGCGTGAGAGAGTGTGTGTGCGTGAGTGTGTGTGCGTGAGAGTGTGTATGTGTGTGTGAGAGATTGTTTGAGTGTGTGTGTGTGTGTGTGTGTGTGTGTGTGTGTGTGTGTGCGTGCGTGTGTGACACTGTGTGAGAGAGAGAGTCTGTGCGTGTCAGTGTGTGTTTGAGAATGTGTGTGTGGAAGTGTGTGTCAGGCATGTGATTTTTCCGTGAATTCACTGAATTCCGATTTTTTTTTCCATTGGCCCAGTAAAAAAAAAAAAAATGTATTTTTTTCACGCCGAATATGTCAAAATAACCACTTTTATTCCGTTCCAAGTTTTGCATAAAATGACCTCTTGAAACGTTACTGCTGATTGGCTGATAGCTTTCTCATAGCCAATCGCTGATGTTGAAACATGTACAGTATGCCCTTGACTATTCGCGGTTTTGCACTCACGGTTTGAGTATTCG
>CM045738.1:49754796-49827296 GCA_024760905.1 Plotosus lineatus
GCACTTCCGGCCATACTGCTTGAAAATATTCAGTCCTTGCTAAACAAGATGGACGAGCTTCATGCTCAGATTGCAGCGCAGAATGATCTACAGGACTGTGTTTCTGTGAAACATGGCTCGAGGAGAGTACACCCGATAAGGCGATTGCACCAGCCGGCTACATGGCCTTCATCCCCTGCAAGCCCAAGCGCCAAAGTCGTCGTTTGGCCCCTTCCCGCCTGGGCTTATTGCTAGCTGTGGTGCGGCTCGCATTGAGCTGCCTACCATAGCATATTAGCTCTGCTTAGTTATAAACGCCCGAATATACTCTGATATTATAGCTATAGTAGAGTCGATCGGTCGTAGACAAGCATAGTGCAAATCATGAACAAACAAAACAACAAATAAAACAAATGAAAACGAACAAAGTCACAATTTGACTCTGAGAACTCCACGACGTCGCCCTCTGGGCAGCGCCATCTTGTAGACGTCACTCCAACTTCAGTGTAAAAGGACATGAAGAGTACTGTAATACAGTTTATTCTTTTGGTATTGTTTGTTAACGTTAAGTCATTATTGTGAACAACTGTATTTTCATGGAACAAGTTCGATTAAAATTAGCGTCTTTTTCCGCGATGGTCGTTCCAGTGAAACGTGGCACCAGCTGGTTTATTTGTTGATGGCGTGAACACATTGCGGTGCAGTCTTCTTTCTTCTTCTTTTTCTTTCGGCTGTTCCCTTCAGGGGTCGCCACAGCAAATGATCTGCCTCCATCTCTCCCTATCCTCTGCATCTTCTACTCTTACTCCAACGACCTTCATGTCCGCCTTCAGGTTTTCTTTAATTCATCGTATTTCTTTGTCCTCTAGGCCTCTTCACATTGCAGCCAGGAACGGCCTGGCCACGGTTGTTCAGGCTTTGCTGAATCGTGGTGCCACTGTGCTGGCGGTTGATGAGGAAGGTACGCTACCTAGCATTGACACTCCCAGTCATGTGTTTTTCGGTGATTTTAGTAAAACACTATAGAGATGTGCTGTGTCTAGTGTGATCCTGTGCCTAACTCGGAAACCCCTTATGGTTAATTTAGACTCTTGGTATTTCCTGATAATTCCTCTATATTTAGAAAGTTGATCATTTGTGAGCCACTCCACCGAAAGTAGGCTCTTGTGTCCAAAAATGAAAAGTGCGCTTTTTACACAGTCAGATAGAGGAGGCCCAAAGCTGCAAAATGCAGAAAAAAGTTTGTGAATACCTTGAAAACTGACCGAGCTATACCATTTCTTGTGTCAGCATTCAACTAAAAATTTCTAAAGATGTTTTAGAGAAAAGTGAGCACAAAGATTGCACTTCTTCCAACATCATTAGTCCGTCGCAACCAAACATTTTTCTGCATATACCCTCATAAAACTAGATAAAAACTAGCAAACTTACTGGTTTTTCGTTGCAATTATTCACCGGGTTCGGTACAAGACACACTATAATCCATGCACCAGAAGAATGGTCTTGAAGTCATTTCTCCATTTTGGATACTGTTTTGATATTAAAATGCCGTTTCAGTGAATAAAATAAAGGTTATGAAGATGATATGCACGTAAACGATGCAGGCTAGTTGCTAAGGAAGATCTGAAACAAGCACACTGATGGTGAGCTCGGGCTTGAACATGCGCAGTGCCCGTCACACGTTAACTTCCGGTTTACTTCCTGACTCTAGTATACCGCATGCAGAACTTATCTCCGATAACAGTAAGTAAGTTTATTTATAAGACTGTGAATACACATTTTTTGGAAAAGGAGACTGAAATGTCATCTGTGATGTCTAGCAGCATTAGTATAGATGTTAAATTCGACACGAGAATTGGGCTTTGAGGATGCCGGAATGCTTGGCGTTCTTGAAGATTATTTCGCCGGTGAGTATTTTTCTCTGCATCCAAAATTCGATTATGGAATTTTTTTGATTATTTGATTTGTGTGTAATCTTATCTGGACTGGACATGCTGGATCGTGGGTTGTTTAGTTTTGTACGAAAATTGGTCGAGACTTGAATAATAATTAATTGGTTCATTCCTTTTACACATGAACAAACTGATGATGATGATGATGATGATGCCAGCTGTGTTGAAGATTTTGATTTTGATGAAGAGGCATCTGTTAATAAAAGTGTGCATGAGTGGTGTTGGTGGTGAGGATATAGATTAAGATGATAAATATTGAGGGCAGAGTTGATGAAGCCAGCTGTGTTGATAATGATTTTGATGTTGATGAAGAAGAGGCATCTGTTAATAAAAGTGTGATGAATCAGTTTTGTTGTGTTTGGGATGAGATGTGATCCTTTCTGCTGAGCAGGATATAGATGAAGATGATAATGCTGACGGCAGAGTTGATGAAGCTTACTTGTATAAAGAGATCAGAGAGTTTTGTTATATAGTTTTCTTATATGTGAGCCACAACACTGAAAGTAGGCTCTTGTGTCCAAAAATGAAAAATGTATATTTTCTATTTTCTACTTTCGGTGGAGTGGCTCACATATAAACTTTTCGAAAACATGTCTAGGAAAAGTTTTACGAAGAGATGATGAGAGACATCATCCTCATTTTAATCCGACACGCCCTTTTTTTAACCCATCACTCCTGGTAACCCCCAAAAAATGACTTTTTTTTTTTTTTCATTTCTGTTTATATAATGGTCAAAAATATACATACTGATCTTATTGGTATAAAGGTTCAAATGCCTTCAAATGATACTGATTGAAAAAAAAAAAAACATTGTCAGGTTCAAACAATCACACTGAAATTAAGAAAACTATATAACAAAACTCTCTGATCTCTTTATACAAGTAAGCTTGTGCACTCTGCCCTCAGCATTATTATCTTCATCTATGTCCTGCTCAGCAGATAAGATCACATCATCATCACAAACACAACAAAACTAACTCATCACACTTTTATTAACAGATGCCTCTTCTTCATCAACATCAAAATCATCATCAACACAGCTGGCATCATCAACTCTGCTCAACAGCTGGCTTCATCAATATTTATCATTTTAATCTATATCCTCACCACCAACACCACTCATGCACACTTTTATTAACAAATGCCTCTTCATCAACATAATCAAAGTCTTCATCAACACAGCTGGCATCATCATCATCATCAGTTTCTTCACCTATAAAAGGAATGAAACATTTAAGTATTTTTCAGGTCTTGACCAATTTTCGTACAAAACTAAACAATCCACGATCCAGCATGTCCAGTGCAGACAAGATTACATACAAATCAAATAATCAAAAAATTCCATAATCAAATTTTGCATGCAGAGAAAAATACTTGACGGCAAAATAATCTTCAAGAACGCCAAGCATTCCGGCATCTTCAAAGCCCAATTCTCGCGTCGAATTTAACATCTATACTAATGCTGCTAGACATCACAGGTGACATTTCACTCTCGTTTTCCAGAAATTATGTGGCTTCACATTCTTGTAAATAAACTTTTATCTTACTAAAGTCAGAGATAAGTTCCGTATGACTAGAGTCAGGAAGTAAACCGGAAATTAACAGGTGACAAAAGACATTTTGTCGATTTCACGTGAGCAAGTGATAGTTGAATACTTATTTTAATGGTTTCTGCAAAAATCTGAATTTCGATAAAAATGAACCATTTTTACTTTTCTGGCCTTCATCTCAAAAGTGGTCTGCGACAAGCGCTTACTTTTGGAGGAGCGCCTCACATTTAACTAACAATCTCAAACTTTTCCTCTGAATATTGTAATTCTATTCTGTAAAACTTGTAGAGTGAAATGCAAATAAAGTTGTATTGTATTGTCTTTTTTTTAATATTTCAGGTCACACCCCTGCACTGGCGTGTGCTCCGAACAAAGCTGTGGCCGACTGCCTCGCTCTCATCCTCTCAACCATGAAGCCTTCTTCCACCAGCACCCCATCATCCTCTTCCTCTTCCTCCTGCTCCTCCCCCAGGCTGAACCTGCTCAAGCATTGTGGCATCACAGCCGCTTGCCCCCCTTTGCCTAATGGAGGCCTTCGCCACACCTACGGCAAAGATCGACACGCCGCCGCCTTCGGATTGGACAGCTGTCTGACCGAGTGAGCCGATCTGCATCCCCGAGTCCTTATGATGTACAACATACACTAACATGTCTGTGTGTATGGATGCTCAGTTTGGTCTCTCTCTCTCTCTCGCTTTTTATCTCTCTGTGTCTCTCTCTCTCTCTCTCTCTCCAGACACCTAGTCAAAACTGATATGCAATTTCAGCCACATAACCCTCCCCCTCCCCCAATTATTCCTGTTTTTTTTTTTTTTTTTCTCCTATTAGAGGATGACCAGGAATGAACGTGGTTATTTATTTTTATTTACTTGCTAGTCCTTGTTTCAAAAGTCTGATACTCCAAGCCATCGCGTGTGCTCGAGTTTCCATGAGTGCTAGCTAGTCCTTTTTTTAAACTATTATTAATTTCAGCCCTGTTTACTCGGATAAGGTTAATATGCAGCTGCTTGTTCTTTTGGTCACAGAGCGCGTGTGTGTGTGTGTGCGAGCGTGTGTGTGTGTGTGTGCGAGCGTGTGTGTGTGTGTGTGCGTTTCATATGAGGAGCTGTGGCCTTGTAGAGGAATTTCCAGCCTGCCATGAGGAACAGTTTAAACGGGTTACTGTTAACTAGTAAACATGAAGGTGTAGGCCATATTTTCAATGGTCTCAAATAGGGGTGTGTGTGTGTGTGTGTGTGTGTGTGTGTGTGTGTGTGTGTGTGTGTGTGTGTGTGGGTGTGTGTGTGTGTGTGTTTAGCAGTCCGACCAGATTTCCATCCCATACTTGATTCTTGCTCTTTAAGCTTGTGCATTGTATGTCAGGTGCAATCGATTTCAGCACAAAACTAAGCAGAAAAAAAAAATATTTTGAGACAAGGGAAACCATACAACCTTAAGCCAAATGACCTTTGACCCCTGGGTTCGAAAAGGTCAAAAACGGTGCATGTTTACTGTAGACATTTTGTTTTTATTATTTTTCTTTTTTTGAGGAAGGAATAAACTGGGGACATTGCAATAGGTTTACACAGAGCGTATTCGTTATTCCGGATTTAAGAGTAGCACCAGGGTACCATCAGTCATCCGATCCGACACACAGGCGACGATGGACCGAACAGGGTGGGGGGGTGGGCGACAGGGACGAAAGCACAAGCATTGGAGTGGATGGACGTAGGCCTTTTAAGAACCGATCCTTGCTTTAAGGGACCACCTTTTTAATGTGGGAGAGAACACTAGGGTTTGTTTGGTTTTTTGGGGGGAGAAATCGGCGGCCATTCACTGGAATATTTTGTGCCGCGCTGCACTTTCCCGACGGATCATATAAAAAAAAAAAAAAAAAAAAAAAAAATCGTGTTGCGTTGTGTTTGAGCTGCTTTCGCAGTGCCTTTTTTTTTTTTTTTTTTTTTTTTTTTTCTTTTTCAGTCCATTCAGTTCAACTCGTCACTATTTACAGCTTAAGTGGTGCTTCCTCTACAGACTATTAACTTTAGCCATATATCACATGACTCAAGCTTTCACTCAAGGATCAGTTGGAATTCATTCGATCTCTGTTCGGTGTGTGTTTGTTTTTGTTAGTTGTTGGGGGTTTTTTGTTTGTTTGTTTTGTTTTTTAAACTTAATCCTGTTTAGGGAAGAGTTGTTTTTAACCAAGCAGCTTTTTCCGTCAGGTTGTACGGCTTTAACTCTGCACCGTGTGATTTGTACCCGCGGCTCTGCGGCGTAATGATCTTTCACGTCGCTGGCCTTCACCGGGATGTTATATGGGTTAATATGATGACCAAAGTTGAAGCGATCGTTCCGTAGCGTTCGTGATTTGGCCTGCTTGGTAGTGATACTCAATCTGCTCCCCTCATCCCATATTTTATTATTATTATTTTATTATTTTATTTATTTATTTATTTTTATAGAATACTTCCTTATTGCCAAAGGTTGATTAATTATTCAGTGTACAGATGTGCTTCCTTTTTCCTTTTACATCGAAGCCACAACGTTTCAGAAAAATATTAAAATTGAAATATTATTCGAAAAATAGTCATGCAATATTTGCGTCATTAATAAAAAGACAATCAGTCGAAAGGGCTTTTAATTTCCCTTCTTGCTCTTATTTTTCTATTATTAAATGAATTCCAATGTATTCGAGACGACAGGGAATTGAACAAAATTGTGAGTCGTTATTAACCTGATCATATCGTTGATGTTCTCTGCCCTGAGATCCGATGCCACTGAGATCTAATTAAATCCAACATGTGACTGAAGCAGCACTAGAAAAATTATTGTCGGTCCCCCCACCCCCACCCCCCACGTGTGAGTTTCAAAGATTTTATATCTACTTAAGTGATTGTTGGCGTGTGCTGAAATAACTCAGGAGACTCGGCCAACATCTCATCACAGTTCTGCAATAAAAATCATCCTGAATCATTAATTTGGGGAAGAAGAAGAATTTCATGTGTGACTTTTATCCAATTGGTGGGTGAAATCTTCAAGGCACTTTTATATGGCAAAAAAAAGTTCATATTTATGTACACACACACGTGCACACACACACACACACACACACACACACACACACACACACACGGCTGATGCTTTAGAATGGTTCAGAGGTGGACACATCAGAAATGCCAGGGTTGGTACGATTAAACTGTTTACAGTTGTGGGATGTGTAAGATTTTACCGTTGCATTTAACGCTGAGGCTCCAGTTTGCAACCAATTTAAATTTAATTACCGACCCCTCTGTCCGAAGCATGTGGTTCTGGGTGGAGATGGACGCAGCGGTGTAAGAAGTGGCTCAGAGGTCAGGGTTCTAGTTTATTGATCTAAATGTCAGGGGTTTCTTCTCAATTGTTTAAATTTTTTCAAATAACTGCATGCATATAATATATACACATATAAAAACATTAAAAGTTAGTCCCTCTGGATAAAAGCATCTGCCAAATAAGATGATTGGCTCTGTGAGAGGGGACCTGCTCCTCATCTGGATATAAACACAGCTTATTGATGTCTTTAAATTTTGATGATGAGATCCTCCAAACATGTCCCACACTGTACCGTTCAGGATCGAAAGAGATGAAGCATTGCATGAGCCGCGTGTATAAATGCACAGAGCTAATCAGGAAGTAGAGTGTGTTAAGTGAGACCTGAACGACAAGGTGAATGATCTGTTCTAAAGCTTTCGCTGCAGCCCCTCAGGGGGGCAAACGATGAATGAGTCCAGCAGGTTTTTCTTTTCTTTGTGGGATTAATGCAGATTAATGTAAATAGGTGTCTTGTGAATGTGTGGTGTAGTTACAGTATAGAGGGAAGGTGTGGGTTTGTGTATATAAACATTTATGATGTGCATCAGGATAATACTAAGCAGGATGGTGGTGTAGTGGTTTGCACATCCGTCTAACAGAAAGGTCCTGGGTTCGATTCCCAGCTCAGACGTTTCTGTGTGAAGTTTGCAGGGTCTACCTGTGCTTGCATGGGTTTCCACTGAGTATTCCAATTTCATCCCATGGTGCAAAAGCATACACGGCATTCCGATTGGCTGTTTCAAATTGTCCCAAGGTGTGTGTGTGTGTGAGAGACAGACAGACAGAGAAATCGAGAGAGAGAGAGAGACACAGAGAAAGCGAGAGAGACACACACACAGAGCAAGAGAGAGAGGCAGTGAGTGACACACACACACACACAGAGAGAGAGAGACAGAGGTACAGAGAGAGAGAGAGAGAGAAACACACAGAGCAAGAGAGAGAGACCGTGAGAGACGCAGAGAGCGATACAGACACACACACACACACACACACACACACACACAGGGAGAGAGTGAGAGAGATGGTGATGGCCTGGTGAGCCATTCAGGGTGTGCACTGTGTAGTGGCCTCCCAAGGGCCCCAAGAAGGAATAAGCATTTTAAAAATAATTGAATGAGCATTTTAACGTTGAAAGTTCAAACAAAGCGTGAGATTTTCGTCTTTTTCGGTTGTTCTGTCATGATTCCGAATGTGAAGTCGTTCCGTCCCAAAGTCCCCGAGGCTGATGTGTCCACCTCTGACTGTCTTCAAATGGAGCATTAAAAGGTTTCACTGTTTTTCCCGTTCGTGTGTGGATTGTGTATGAATATGGCAAAGGCGCCTTTTTAAACTTTCAGTCCAGATTAGCAGAAATGAATTGTATCTCTCTCCCTTTTCCCTTTTCCTCAAATGTGTCAACGCCACCGAAACGAAATGCGAATCTCACACACACGAGTTCAGTGAGGCATTAAACTAGATTTTCACTGCCACTTGTATCGATTGTAAAGTTGAGGTGAAATCTGGAAGAAAGAAAAAAGTGCATCTCTTCTTAACAGTACGTTTTTCTTCGGTGCCATTAAGTCGCCAGAAAAAGAACTGGCTCGGTTCACGGTGCACGGTGGCGGAACCAGTCACCCGTACGTCTGTAAACAGGCAGCTTGTGCACGGGAGTGCTGGACCCTTGAGGTTCTGTTGCCGAAGGTTGTGGGAAGGTTGTTAGGTTGTGTGTGTGTGTGTGTGTGTGTGTGTTTCAGACGGTCGACCATATGCAACAAAATGAAAAAACCATGCATGATAGTCCTTTCTTTAAAAAAGTGCCATAATTTTCTTCTCTGCACTTCATATGAACAAGTTTATAAAATAATGTGAATGAATCTTAACATTGTTTCTGTTGTTGCATTAAAAACCAAATTCATATTTATTCGAGAAGCATATAAGAATAAAAAAATTCATTTTTTGCACAGATGAAGCTGCAAACAGGCTTGAACGCAAGAATTAAAGTTCAAAAGCCATTCGTTCGTCATGTTGCATCATAATGTAGATCTGCATCAAAAAATAAGAATGATGAACTATTTTATTTTATTTTATTGCACACAAGCTCGAAGGCATTTACAGGAAAAAAAATTCAAATTTTTAAAAATCATTTTCAAGAGAAATGCCTTAACTTTATCAGAAGGGTGGAAATGAAAAGAGGTTTATTTATTTTAATTCTGTGATGTGACGCTCACTGATCGACGTGTCAAGCTGGCGAATTAATTAGAAAATCAAGGTGGTTTTGGGATTGTCAGCTTTGTGTACCTTGCGTGGTCCGAGAGGAAGACAGAAGAACTTGTAGCTACTTCCAAGTGCGTCTTAATAATCCTCGGTCATGTGTGTGTCTGATGTGTAGTTGATGCCCTAGAAGGTGGTGTCAACTGATGGAATGTCTAATTTACCTCAGCGGACTTTTTAATGTCCCGACTACTTGAAACCATCCGTTTTAAGGCAATATTAAATATATATTTGATTCCTGCTACGTCCTCTCTATCTCCAGCGATTTGCCTTAAGTGGAAACGGTGTATAGCGGTTACAGCATTTGAGAGATGATATTTGGGGGGACGGGGTAAATACATTGAGTCTAGCTGTACTGATGGTGAGATTGTGTCAAGAAGCACACGTAGAGGACACGTGATTCTACAGAAGGAAGGTGAAATAGCTTTGTGTTTGTTGGGGGATTTTTATTTTTGGCTCCACCCCCTCCACACACACACACACACACACACACACACCCTTTAATAATTAAGAAACATCCCATTGGTGTGGGGTTTGTTTGTTTTTGGTATTATTTATTTTATTTATTTAAATTTTTTTGGTGGCAATTTTAATTTTTCCATTTTCGTTTCTACAGCATAATTTACAAAAGATGATATTGGAGGGAAAGTAATTAGGTGATTTGGTTTGACACTCGTTAAGTTAATTAAAAGTAGGGGGTGTTTTTTAATCGATCCTCTTCTGAACACTTTAGAACCATTTAACTGTTTTCAAATCGGATTGGATATTAGAAGAGGTGGTGAGGTGCGGTTCTGGAGCGACGGCTGTCATTATGAGCTTAAGGTGTGTCCTGGGTAAAAAGTTCTGTTCTGGATGAGAAAATTGTGTTTGCGGGGGTGCAAAGAAATTGAAGGAAATATTCGGATGCACCGATATGATCCAGCTTTGAGTTTACAAGCCTCGGTCCTGTAAGCCCAGGGGAAATTATTATTGAATTGTATCAAATGATTCCACAAGACGGGGCTCTGGTATGTTTTTAGTTGGTGTTTAAAAACCTGAAAGTTTGTATATAAGACACAGGAGGAATGCCAGAGTCTGATTGGTCTGTAATTTGGGGATAAAAACATTCTTACGACTGGAAAAATGACCCGGACTCGCTGTTTTCGAGTCTGCGATGTGATCATCTTGTTTTAAAATGGAAAGATAAACTGTAATGTCATTTAATTTGCTTTTTGTTTGTTTCCCTCAAATCTATACTAACACTTGGTGGCTCCACAGCACGCGGACCTGCTCTGTGTGTGGCACTCACCCGACCTTCCACCAACCAGTTCAGATCCATAAGTATCAAGTAGAAACGTCTCTGATTTGGTTTGTTTTCATGTTTGTGTCGTATATAATAATAATTAAACCGTTATGAACCGCAGGCTTTGGATGCTGCCGAATTGAATAGCAAACTACTTAAAAACCTCCGACCTGCATTCAGTCAATAATTATTACACCAAGTGCACACATGGTAAAATAAATAAATAATACATCAACAAACAAGCAATTAAATTAATAGATCAGTTTTGGTTCCCAGGCCTGAAGTGACACGAGTTTTACAGTAATGGTTTCCAACGCTACTGGGATGTCCAAGGTAATGACGTTGGCACCTTCGTAATAAGAAGAAACCTTGATGCATTCAAAAAAAAGTAAAGTAGATATCATCTGGTGCCGAGTGGCGTCAAAGACCAAAAAAAAGAAGAAGAAAAAATTAAATTAAACCAGGGAGTTTTAAGGGGTGGGGGTGGGGTTATTTTGAGTGTTGTGTAATCAGTTTATCTGTATAGCGCTTTTTATGATTGACGTGAGTGTGTGTGTATACAGGTATACCAAGGCTTAAGTCGTTTTGAAATATATATATATAATGTGTGTGTGTATGTATATATAATATGTAATATTTTCAATGAAATATATGAAAAAATAAACTTTACTAAACAAAGTTTAATGAAATAGATTCTTATTAACCAGATATTATTGAAAATTGCATTCATGAATAAAGTATAGAACTAGGAATTGTTAGTTTCGGTTTAGCCTAGACAAGTAAATTTGGCCTGGCTTGTCGCTAGGCTAATAATTACAGACCTAATTCGATTTAAGTCGTTTTTCGACTTGCGTGGTCTCTCCTGGAACCAATTAACTACATTGGGTGAGGTATACCTGTATATATAACTATGTATGTATGTATGTATGTATGTATGTATGTGAGAGGGGTTTCTGTAAGCTTGCTGTCTTTGTGCTGAACACGTGAGGGTTTCAGACACAAAACATTTCCACGGTCGGTTTTTCTCTCTGGTCTGTAGTTTGGAACCACGTGACGATGAATTGAGTGGATAAGGGAAATGCACTGAAACATGCTGGAAGGACTTGAGTTGTGTTTAACTTGTGATCTTTACCTCAGAACTCAAACATTAAAAAAAAAAGATTAAACATATATATATATATATATATATATATATATATATATATATATGTGTGTGTGTGTGTGTGTGTGTGTGTGTGTATGTGTGTGTATATATATATATATATATATATATATATATATATATATATATATACACACATACATATAGATCTAAACATATATAAATAAAAACTGTGCTTGTGTTTGTGATGCACGTGTGTACACTAAGATTCCGTTAACTCTCTCGAGTAGGTTGGCACTCCAACGCCTTCTGAAAAGTCAAGATTTTAGTCTGTAGGTGCTTCTAAACTTCAATTGATGTCCTTTCCCTTAATGAAGTGTGAATTCTAATCAACTACACTGTCATGGCTTTGTCCTGAGATTCAGTTTTAATATGCGAATGAGTGAATGTTTAAAAAAAAAAGAAAGAAGCTGCTCTCTCTTATCGGCAGCTTGTGTAATGAAGAGATTGATTAACGCTCTTAATGACTTCTCACCTGACTTGACTTGTCTTTATATGAGGCGTATGGGATCCCTTTAACTCCATCTGATCATATGTGAAGAAAGCTATGCAGGAATATCTCTCTGTCTCTCTCTCTCTCTCTCTCTCTCTCTCCAACATGACTTGTAAAAAAAAAAAAAAAAAAAAGCCAATCACGAAGCTATGACACTGATTTCATATCCAACCTAAACCCGAGCAAGAATCTCAGCTAGTCCATATTAGCGCTACACGTGGCATGCTGCTATCTCGTCTGTACAGAGTCTGTAAGCATCTTTATCGTCTTTTAAAAATCCTCCTCCACTGTGTGTAAATCTGTGAGATTGTGCCTTTTGTTCTGAAGTACATGCCACAGGGTACGGTCTTCCATTGATACCTTTTCGTGAGCCTTACGAATGATCAAATTGGTGTGGATTTCCAATCCGTCGATCAACGGCTAGTTTCTACATATTGTGTATCGTGTCGTGAACAATCAGGAGCCTCGAGGAAAAAAATCCCCGTGTCGCTTTGTGTGATCACTGAGGAGAGAATAATCCTCGTATATCAAATCTAACAATGTGTTTCTGTGCTAGCTAGTGATGTAATTCAAATTCAGAGTGGGGCGGGAAGGAAGGAGGGAGGGGCTGGGGGTGGGGAGAACGCTGTGTGGGGGGGGCGGGGGGGTTGGGAGGTTTACTTTTTTGACGTGTGGATTGTTATATTATTTTTATTTTTATTATTAGATGTGTGCCGTGTTTCGTGTGATTGTGCATTTTGAATTTGGGTGTAAACCTTGTTTCATAGAACGTCAAGCATGAATCGTCTTCTACCCCGTGATGGCATCTGTAGTATCTGCCCAACCGAGTTAAGTCATGTGCAATAATTTCAACACGCACCATTGCATTCTTATTTGAGAAATGTGTCCTCGAAAAGCAACCACTTTTTATATGTGTATATATATATATATATATATATATATATACACACACACACACTGTATATATAAATATTCTCATCGTGCGTGTTCATTTTAATACCATCTGGCTTTGCCTTCATTAAAAAAAAAAACCCTG
Organism: Plotosus lineatus; assembly: GCA_024760905.1. Taxonomy (NCBI): domain Eukaryota; kingdom Metazoa; phylum Chordata; class Actinopteri; order Siluriformes; family Plotosidae; genus Plotosus; species Plotosus lineatus. Next base: position 49,767,834 of record CM045738.1, read on the forward strand.
GCACTTTGATGTGGAATGTACAGAGACATAGAGACTTGCTGGAGACTGATGGACTGTGATCATGTCGTGACTGCTCGCATTCCACGAGAAAATGAGCTTTTTCTGTTTGCCGGTTTGATTCATCGGTGCGCAAGTGTCGATCTTCCGTTTCCTTTCTGTCCCAAAGCAGAGTCCTGTAACGCTCTAGTTTGTGACTCGTGGGCTTGACTTGTGACTGTTCTGTGTGTGTGTGTGAAAGATTTTCATGTCCCGTTGTGGTGGTTGGTTTTTTTTGTTTATTTGTTTTTTGTTTTTAAAGCAAAAAATGCCTCTATAGAGTTAATTTCCTGATTTGGCCTGTTGTGGTACGACTGAGTCCGTTTAGTTCAGCCTTCGTGATAAATGATCTCCTCTGAATTTCCATCTTTTAAAAAATGGGAGGGCGTCACCCAAATTTAAAGGTACAGTGTGTAGGAGTTGGCTCCGTCTAGCCGTTAATCTCCAGAATGCATCTCGCCGAAGCGTCTGTGGGTTCTTCTATTGTGTTAAACATGGTGAAGCAAGATGGCACCGTTCATGCGAGAGGACACGCCCCTTCACGGAGATATCAATGGCTTATTGTAAGGTTTTAAACCTGTCATGAGTATCGATGAATGAAAAGCGGTTTATTTTAATTTGTGCTAATAGAGCCTCCTGAATCTCTCTGTACCTTTAAATCCTGGAACATTCCGTGTGGTTATTTTTAACTTTCGCTCCAAGTAAGAACGACTGGACTTCTAAAGCAGGGCTGGGCGATGTAATGAAATATCATCGCCACTGTAACCATGATGTAGTTTTTTTATGTCTCGCGTCAGCTGTTGGAGCATCAGAGTTTTATTGGTGCTCATTGATTTCAACATTTTCCTCTAAAACTGTTTGATAATGACGCTTCACTAATATGATGACACTTTTTAAAGGGAGACTGAGTCACATGACATGAATCTGGAAGATGGAAAGGATTTTTTTTTTTTTTTTTTTGCCGTGTCACCCACGTTTGGGGTGTGTGTGGTGTGGCGGTTGTTTTTGTTTATCCCCCACCCCCACCCCTAGGTTGCTGACCAAAATATTGTGTGGTGGGCAAATCCAGTTTGTTAATAAAAGACTCTGAAGCACCGTCCGCTTGCTTTTCTTGCATTTACCAGAAACAACTTTGCCAAGAAGAGGTCGGCAGGGTAGCCTCATGAAGTCTGTTACCGTTTTCATCACGAAAAGGACAAAAAAAAAAACAAGTACAAACCGTTCCATCATCAGCGACGTCTCCGGCGTGATGGGTGGTGCAGTTTTTACAGTGAAGAGCCAACGTTGTAGTTTCTCCTCCATGAATTACGTTTTGTGTACGAATACCAAACTCAGTTATGTTTTGCACAAGTGAACAAATTCTGATCTGCGCAAGAAGAAGCACTTCACATCGCTATAAAGAAAAGAGCACTTGCACTTCCTGTGCCTCCGTATTTGTCCACCTGCGATATTCCATCCCAAACTAACTCGAAGAATTTTTTTCTGTGGTGAAGTTTTCTGAGTCGAACCACAGCAAGCACTTCTCTCTGATGAGGTTTATTTATTTCCATATGTAAATGTGTATGTATGTGTGCATATATATGTGTATATATATATATATATATATATATATATATATATATATATATGTGTGTGTGTGTGTATGTATATATATATATATATATATATATATATATATATAAAATATAATTTTTTTTATTTTTTTTCTTCTCTTCTGAAAGTAGCAGAGTATTTTATAGCCAAGGACCAATCTGCATTTCCGTGGAGACGGCCAGCTACTTAATTTTTGTCCAAAAACAAGCAATATTATCAAGGTGTGCTGATTGATTTTTTTAATTTTTTTTTTTTGCTGGGTCACTTTGGGGCGTTTCCCCGCTTTCTCCTTTGCTTTTGTTTAGTTTTTGTTGCACCTTAAGTAAACACCCTCTCCTTGTGCTGGAATGTTATGATTTCAGCACCGAAAGAGCCTTACTTCAGTCGGACTGAATGTGAATTTGCCGTGTACAGGTTTTTTAAGGCCACTCTGAATAAACTGGCTGCGTTGGGCTCGGGTCTAATACCTGAATCCGCTCACACAAATCCTCGAGGTCTATGAGACGAGGTTTTTTTTTTGTTGTTTTTTTTTCCTTTTTATATATTTTTTTGTTTGTTGTTGTTCCCAAAAGATCGCTGTTACAAAACAGATGCTAAAAAAATGCCCCTATGGTGCCCGGCAGCACCCAGCGTGTATGCATCTGTGTCGTGCACATCTGTGTGTTGGAGAATATGATATGGGGTCATATCAACCTTTGCATACCTCATCAGCATGTCTGCAAATACTGTCGTGTCCTGTGCTGTGGGATTGTTTGTTGTTTTTTTTTTTAGCTGTAACGTTAGGAAAAGATGCCATCACCAGCATGTGCTCAAAGCCTGGGACCACAGCGGAGGGGGAAGGGGGAGGGCGTGTACCATCACTTGAACCCCTGCGTCAGCCAAAACTCATCACACTCACATCTACTGCCTTTGCTTAAAGCGTGACCCCAAACCCAGAGTTGAATTCACTGTCCTCGCGACGTCCACAGCGTACTGAAGAGTCGTAGCATTATATTCCTACCTCTGCGTCTCGGAGCTCAATGTGTATATTCGAATCGGTCACCCTGCGATGGTGACGGAAAAATGTATATGGAACAGATGTGTATGTAATTTATAGTCAACAAGCGGTAATATTTAAAAAAAAAAAAAATATTTACATTAAAAATAAAACAGTGCTTGATTGTGTGACGTGAGAGTGTGAACACGGCGGAGTAACCACTGGAATGTGAAGCCAGACTGTATTAGAACTCGTTTTATCCTCTTACGTTCCTCCCATCGTTCTGATGATGTCATGTGTTTCTGATGTTTGCTTGAAAACAGGGAAGCCGATCAGCCTATTACAGCTCGTATACTGTCTGTCCGTCTCTTATACCTGCTGTATGTATCTTCTTCTTCTCTCTCTCTCTCTCTCTCTCTCTCTCTTTTCTCCATCGTGATGTTTTTTAAACCCCCCGCGTCTTCGGTCGCACTCTTTCCTTCATCACTTCTTCTCAATGTTCACTGTGAGCCCTCTGAATTCAAGTTTACAACTCTTCATGGAGTGTGCGTGAGATTCCGGGTGAGTTTCGGGCATTGTGCGGGTGGGCGGGTGCATGACTTTGGTACCTAAGCAACAATTCTAATTTTCTACTGGAGGTTGTAGGGTTTGAAAGGGGGGTGGGGTGGGGTGGGAGTAGGACAGAGTTACTAACGGGGTACATCCTGTTCCCCGAGCCTTACACCGTTCCAAAATCAGATTAACCATTCAGCCTTTGGACCTCTGTAGCCACCATTAGTTCATTATCTTATCCTTAAAAGCACGAGTCAGCAAGGAAGAGCCCCCGGTCATACCCCCAAGCTGCCCACCCACCCACCCCCTGCCCCCCTCAAAAAAAAAAGAAAAAACCTCAAGCCATTCATTTCTGTGTGTGACGATGCAATCCTGAAAGCACTTTGCCTTGTTAATTCCTAGTAGGAGCTTGTAAATGGTTAATTGTTACTAACAGATGTGAACATCTGTACCATGTGTTTAACCAAGAAGGAACATTATCATTGTTTTGAATTTGGTATTATATGAACTCGGTCTCTCTGACTTTAAAATAAAGAAAATCCTGTACGTTTTGTTTTTTTGTTTGTTTTTTTGCATTTGCCAGTTTCATAATATGCTGCAGCCAGTAGGTCTTGTCATTCAGTATTGTGGCTTAGGATCAGTTATGTTTGAAATAAAGTGCTATTGCTAAATAAAACAGTGTTGTGGTTTCCTTATGTACACAGTTAGGAATTGCGCTCCGAAGGCGAGGTGGTCGTCACTGACTCAACTGTTCAATTCAACGACGTCCACGCTGCCGGAGGTGAATACAGTGGTACCTTGACTTACGAAATGAATCCGTTCTGAGGGTGAGCTCATAAGTCAAAAAGTTTGTTAGATGAAATAATTATTCCCGTCGGAAATAATAAAAAAAACAATTAATCCGTTCCAAGCCCCTCCCAAACTCGTATAACCTGCACCAACATGTATATTTGACCTAATAATAAATTACAGATAAACATGTAAAAACAATAAATATTTCATAATAATAATACATGTATATTAACATTAATAATAATAAAAGAATAAACAATAAGTCAACTAACCCTTCTGATCATCGACTGTGGCGAAGATGTCACGTGTGGCAAGTGGTGCGTAACAGAGGAGGAGGAAAATTTTGTGCACGCTACAAATGCTAGCGAGGAAAGGCTTGTGGTAGGCTCCCACAAGGCCAGTGCTTCTCAAATAGTGGGGTTCGTCCTCCTTGGGGGGTGCGGTGTGATGCCAGGGGGGCATGTATGACCCTGGGGAACATGCTTTTTTGCCTTACTGTACCAGAATTAAGTGCAATTGCGCATCGTCTACAGTAGGTAGCAGTGTGCTCTCACTGTGTTCCCTATGGTGTAGGGAAAAAGCAACGAGCAAACAATATGAAGTGCAGTAAAACACTTTACGGTCACGCTGGGGGCATGAAAAGTTTTTTTTTTTTTTCTTTCTATAGGGGAATCATAGAAAATAATCGAGAAGCACAGCTCAAGGTGTTCTCGGAGCATGGAAGAATACACGCAGAAGAATCTTGAGGCAAAATTTTTCTGGTTGGATGGGCAGATTTTTGGTGGATCGAAGCACGAAAAATTCATTATAAAAGACACTCATAACTCAAGGTACCACTGTACTCATTTCATTCATTTTCTGAGCCACTTAATCTTCATTAGGATCACGGGAGAGGCTGGCGCCCATCTCAGCCAACTCAGGGCAAGGGCTGGGTACACCCTGGACGGCTCGCCAGGCCATTGCAGTGTTTGAAATCCTTTTAAAAATCCTGTGAGGTTAAGCTTGTGGACTGGCATTGAAAGAAAATATAAACTTTTCAAAGGAAAAAAAAAAATGTAGATAATTTTAATAAATGTTGAGAATGAAGGAATTAAAACGACAGTTAATGTACAGATTCAGATTCTTCTCCCAGCTGATCAGTGAACTAATTACAAATTCACTTATCCGTCAAATTCGTGTTAAAAGCTTTCATACAAGACTGAGACGCCGTCGTGATGAAACGTTCCTCTGGGATGTTCAGGGAGTGAGATGTTGGGATTTGGTTTCATTCAAAGCTGATTTTTAATCAAATCGGAGAGCAGCTGTTCTCGTCCTCTGTGCCGTTCGTGTTTAAGAAGCCTTGGGATGTTGGTATTAGCAGCTGCTGGTGCTGCCCGATGAGTCCATGCCTGCCATTTCCCGCCTGTCATCCATCAGCCAAGTTAACACTCAGGTTTTCTTCGAAGAGAGCGATGCACAGCATGATGGCACCTCCCGCGAGCAGGCCGACGCCCTGCAGGAGGAAGCGGATGATGGGATTGGTTGAACCGCCGTCTCCATGAAGCATCTCGGGCACCTCGAAGCATAGAAGGACCAGAAATCTTTATCAACAGATTACCTTGAGCAATTATAGAAATATAGACCTGGGGCATGCTGGGAAATGTGGAGATCTTAAACTATTAACATAGATGTAGAGCGAGTAAACATACACCGTAAACAAAGACATGACATAAAAACAAACCCAGCTTCGACCACCTTTAATACTTCCTTTGTCCAGAAAAGACGTGCGTTTCCATGCCGACAAGCACCCAGACTGCATTGCGTTAATAAGTTTTCCGTTTTAGAGTCTCTGGCACGGCTACGGTTCTCACCATGTCCGTCAGTGCGACGTAGAGAAATACTCCAGCGGTGAGACTGAGGGTCCAAGGTGAGTGCTGTGCCCAGTGGTGCCCCAGTACAGTTCCAGCCAACATTCCCACGTACCCCAACAGGGCCGAGAGCAGGCTGAAGAGCGCCAGTCTACGCACAGGCCAACCTGCAGCCAGCAACATGGCCAGATCGCCTGAACACACACACACACACACGTTGAAATGGTTAGCTGTGATGATCGACCGATACACACGATTCCCAGACTCGTCCATGTGATAATGTGACACTGTGAATGTAGCGAGTGAAGGGAGAAGCCAATGTAAAGCGCGTTAGTTGGACCACGGGTCACCAGAACAGCTACGGATTCTTCCGGCATCTCTGGATTTGTATGGAACAAGTGTTTTAACCTGAAGGATGATCACACCCAGTGTTCACTTTGGTGAAAATCATAACATTTGCTTTACAGTGTTTTCTGTGAGACCCCGACTGCTTTGAACGTGGGGTGGAACCATCCTGGAGGAAACCACACCCAACAGCATACAAAAAAAAAAATTACTCATAGGATAATTAACATTTATAAGCCTTGAACTTTATGGGTGTGGGTGAAATATTCAATTCTGTGACATCCACTGAACCCGAGGTGCATAATTGTTTTTGTGTACTGGTGGTCCTCAAAAAATTACCATATTGTGATAAAGTTCATTATTTTCTGTAATGTACTGATAAACATTAGACTTTCATATATTTTAGATTCATTACACACAACTGAAGTAGTTCAAGCCTTTTATTGTTTTAATTTTGATCATTTTGGCAAAAAAGTAAAGAAAACCCAAAATTCCTATCTCAAAAAATTAGCATATTTCATCCGACCAATAAAAAAATAAAAAAGTGTTTTTAATACAAAAAAAAGTCAACCTTCAAATAATGATGTTCAGTTCTGCACTCAATACTTGGTCGGAATCCTTTTGCAGAAATGACTGCTTCAATGCGGGCGTGGCATGGAGCCAATCAGCCTGTGGCACTGCTGAGGTGTTACGGAGGCCCAGGATGCTTCGATAGCGGCCTTAAGCTCATCCACAGTGTTGGGTCTGGTGTCTCTCAACTTTCTCTTCACAATATCCCACAGATTCTCTATGGGCTTCAGGTCAGGAGAGTTGGCAGGCCAATAGAGCACAGTAATACCATGGGCAGTAAACCATTTCCCAGTGGTGTTGGCACTGTGAGCAGGTACCAGGTCGTGCTGAAAAATGAAATCTTCATCTCCATAAAGCTTTTCAGCAGATGGAAGCATGAAGTGCTCCAAAATCTCCTGATAGCTAGCTGCATTGACCCCGCCCTTGATAAAACACAGTGGACCAACACCAGCGGCTGACATGGCACCCCAGACCATCACTGACTGTGGGGACTTGACACTGGACTGCAGGCCTGAAAAAGACCTGAAATATTTCAGTTGGTGTTCAATGAATCTAAAATATATGAAAGTTTAATTTTTATCAGTACATTACAGAAAATAATGAACTTTATCACAATATGCTAATTTTTTGAGAAGGACCTGCATATTACAAAGGAGCATCTGGTTAGAACGTCTCCCTGGTGTGGCGTTTTGGGCAGAGATGGGCGCCAGCCTCTGCGCCACCCTAATTAGGAATAAGGTAGGTAGGTGGTCTGTTGGGCTTTTACACCCAAGCCATAGTGACTCATCAGGCCGGTGCTTATCCCCGGTTTCTACAGCGTGAAGCAACTACGACTTCAACTCCTCCTGGATGGGATGCTAGTCCATCTCAAGTGACCTTCCCAGTAGATTTTACTGGTTCCCCTTGATACTGCTGGGTGAACAGAAGCACATTTGTGGTTAAGACCTTGCCCAGGGGTCTTAGCACAGTGGGGGTCTTACTGGGATTCGAACACACAACCTCCTGATCATGAGCGCAGCACCCTAACCACTACACCACCGGCCCCACTGATTCGGATTAAGCGGTTCAGAAAATTAAATGAATGGATATTTACATCTGCTCCAACTGAAGGCGTTATCCACTCAGAATAATGATTTTTTATTCTCCAGATAGTAAACCAGTCGGATCGAGCTGGTCCCGTGTGGCATATCTTAAAGGTCACACACACACCGCAGTTCTAATTTTCAGTGAGGTTTCAGTATAAAGGACCAAGTTAAACCAAACCATCACGCTGAAATAAACAAATGCCCCCTACGATCATCTACAGAGCAAGGCCATTGGTCAATTTCCCTTTCATTGTTCATCCATCAGTATATTTAAATGTAAAAATCTCAGGAATAAGTTTAATGATTATATTTCGATAGGATACATTCGAGCGTATATCCAGGCCCCAGTCTGAGCAGACTGCTGGTGAGAGAGAGAGAGAGAGAGAGAGATACCCAGCTCGTGAGGAAGCTCATGACAGAAGACAGCGATAGTGGTACTGAATCCTCCGGCCAAGCTCTGAGAAAAAGCCACACCTACAGGACATACAGAAAAAAACAAAAGAAAAAGGAGAAATATGAGACTTCTGCTCGTTAAATAAACCAAAACACAGATGTGATGACAACCGAATAGACGAATCTGACAAATCAGATTGAGACTGCGGGGTTTTTATGTGCGGGACGTATGAGGCGTCTGGGGTCCGTCCTTTAACTTTAACCAAAAACTTCACCATCTGCCACAACTTTTTATAGCCTTGATAGATTTCCATGAAACAGTGGACAATGAGTCCCTGAGTGAATCTTCACACAACACGGTGAGCTTTTGTTCGGAAGGTCAAATTGTGTACAAAAAAAAAAAGCCTCGAACCTTTACTGTACATGTATTTTTAATTGTGATGGGCATATTGTGTGCTGCTGGTGCCCTTGTTATAACTTAGCATAGTTATAACGAAATGTCTCCCCCTAGTGGGCATCTCATGATTTTGGCCCATGCTGTGTAGTCAGGAATTTTTATGATTTGGGGATTAGTTTAAACGTAATGCCATGTGAGTTATAATTCACAAAAACAAAGGAACACTATGAAAGCAATATTTTGGAAGAGGCAGTAAACAGATATTACAGCGGTACCTTGACTTATGAAATTTATTCCGAGGGCAAGCTCAGAAGTCAAAAAGTTCGTCAGATAGAACAAAAATTCCCATCAGAAATAATAGAAAACCAATTAATCCGTTCCAAGCCCCTCCCAAACTCATCACCTGAATAAACATATGAGAGAGCTCCTTTCGGCCTTTTCCCTTTCTCAGGGGTCGTTGCACGTTTGATTTGGTTGATTGGTTTTTAGGTCGGATGCCCTTCCTGACACAACCCTTTATCGTGGGACAGAAACACGCTGACGGCTTTGCAGCTCCTCTTTACGAAAGTCAGCAATGGTTCTTTTACATCAACCTCTCACCGTAGACAGTGACAGACATGGCCCCGCCTTTGATAACCCAGTTAGTGCACTGGGAGGGACAGTGACAACCTTGTGGAGAGTGGGACTCGAACCCCCAACCCTAGGATCAGCGATCCAGCGCCCTATACCACCAGGCCACCACTGCCCGTTTAAAGATAAACATAAAAACAATAAATATTTCCTAATAATAATAATAATACATGTACATTCACAATAATTTATAATAATAATAAAATGAGCAAACAATAGGTCAACTAGCCATTCCAATCATCAACAGCAAAGGGGTCACGTGGGCGTGAAGCTGTCACGTGGGCAGGCAGGAGATGGTGTGTAATAACCGAGGAGGAGAGTTTTGTTCATGTGCACGCTACGAATGCCAGCGAGGAAAGGCTCATGGTGAGCTCCCACAAGTCCAGTGCTTCTCAAATAGTTTGGCACGCAGCCCTTGGGGGCGCGGTGTGATGCAAGGCGGGGTACATATATGACCCCGGGGAAGACACAGTGGCGGTCTCACTGTGTTCCCCATGGTCTACAGAAAAAGCACCGAACAAACGATATGAAGTGCAGTAAACACTATTCATAGTCACGCGCAGGGCGCTGGAAGGTATGAATTGTTTTTCTCTTCCTATAGGGGACATCACAGAAAATAATTGAGATGCCCTGCACAAGGCGTTCTCAGAGTGCGGAGGAATACATGCGGAAGAATACGAGGCCAATCAGCCCGAATAAGCCATTTCCCCAGCAGAGCTCGTAAATCAAAATTTTGCTGGTTGGATGGGGCGGATTTTTGGTGGATCGAAGCTCGTATCATGGGAAATTCTTTATAAAAGACACTTGTAAGTCAACGGCCCATTGTATTTTTGTCTACAAGAAAAAAACAGAGGTGAGCAACAAACATTTATAGCGGCTGTAATGTAGGTGCGAACAGTCATGTGTTTTGAAGCTGTTCTGCAATCTTAACGCAGCCATAAATGGTTAAAGTTTATGACAGTCATTCAATCGTCCTTAAAATAAGCAGGCCTAACCTAACCCAATGTAACCTCATGAGTGATACACACCGATCGCTAGTCCGTCCGTCAGGTTATGAATTCCATCTCCCATGATGACCATCCAGGCGATGGTGCTGACACTGGAGGAGCTTCGACCTGGCAGTGCGTGAGACTGGCCCGACTCAGGCTTCACAGAGAGGGCGGGACGAGAGGAGGAAGCTGGAGAAAAGATAAACAACTCAAGCTTCATGAGTTTGCTGATGATCTTTTTCAGTGTGATGAGGTGCATCACAAAGATCTTTGTATCTGGAATATTTCATTATTCAATTTGAAATCATTTACATCAAATTCACAGAAAGAATGTTGAACCTCTTGCTGGGATGCTTCAATGTGATGCTTTAGAGACGAAAAGCTTTTCTACATCTGGCTTATAACATGCACTTATTGCACTTTAATCATTTTAAATGGGAGACACTGTTCAAGCTTTCACGAAAATCTCAGAGTGGGAATAAAGTTTCCTGCAAAAGTTACTTTAGTCAGTCAGTTAAAGTTTACTGCAAATTTTAAATCTCTAAATCAGAATTTTCATCTGTTGGACATTTCTACTGGTAAATATTTCACAGTCCAGCTGTAGTAACCTGAATGTAAAATGAATTCACACTAAATGTGTGTCTGTATATATATATATATATATATATATATATATATATATATATATATATATATATATATATATATATATATATATATATATATACACATATACATACACACATACAGGTACCTCACTTTACAATAGTCCCAGCAAACAAAAAAAAATCCAGGTTATGAAAAACATTTTCCAAAAGTTTGTCTCTGTATACGAAACAAGTTTTCCTTACGAAACGCACTAAACACGCCATTCAAACAATGCACGAGCTGCTCTCCCATTGACTATCTTCCAACATCCCGCCCCGCTGGCCTCCCATTGGCTAGGAGGGATGATGCAGCTCCCTTGAGCAGCAGCTTGTTCCATGAGTTTTTCAAGTGTGCTCATTGCAACTTTATTTTTTGGCTCAGGCTTTTAACCTTGCATAAACATTTGTAAGAGTATAACTCCGCTAAGAAGACATGGTCAACAGGAAGTCTTCTTTTCCTTTCAGCTTTTCCCTTCAGAGGTCGCCACAGCGAATCATCTGCCTCCATCTCACCCTATCCTCTGCATCTTCTTCTCTTATACCAGATACCTTCATGTCCTCCTTCACCACATCCATGAATCATCTCTTTGGTCTTCCTCTCGGCCTTCTGCCTGGTCGTTCCAACCTCAGCATCCTACTACCAATATACTACTATCCCTCCTCTGTACATGTCCAAACCATCTCAATCGAGCCTCTCTGACTTTGTCTCCAAAACCTCTTACATGTGCTGTCCCTCTGATGGACTCATTCCTGATCCTATCCATCCTCGTTACTCCCAAAGAGAACCTCAACATTTTCATCTCTGCTACCTAGAATCTCTATAATCTCTTCTTCTATAATCACCTGAAGAGAGAGGATGGTTTCACCACCCCTCGAAACAGATCTGTAGTGATAAATGGAGTTTCAATAGAAAGTCTTTGTCCTGTCCTTTTATTTTAATTATTATTTGCTCTACCAAAAAGTATTGAGCACTCTCCTACGGAAGGATCTACTCACAAAATCCTATATTTTATATATATATATATATATATATATATATATATATATATATATGTGTGTGTGTGTGTGTGTGTGTGTGTGTGCACGCGAGTGAGTGAGTGAGAGTGTGTGTGTGTGTGTGTGTGTGTGTGTGTGTGTGAGAGAGAGAGAGAGAGAATGTGTGAGTGTGTGTGGACGTGTGAGATTTACTATGGGATTTTTTTCAACCATTCAATAATGAGGTTTTACATTTTTATTCCTTTGGATTGAAATGTATTGTTTTAAACATGACATGAGCTGTGCACAGTCACCTTCCAGTGCTTCCATCTCCTGGATCTCCGCTTCATTCTTCTTTCTTTTCTTTGATTTCTGTGTGAAAAATTCATCCAAAATAAATAAAAACAACCTCCCAGCTCCTCTTGTTGAGTAACAGAAGTCATTGTTGTTCAGATGTGTGTGTGTGTGTGTGTGTGTGTGTGTGTATATACGCACATGTGCGTGTGTGTGTGTGTGTGTTGGTGTGTGTTCTACTGTGAAGTGCAGGAAAGAATCTCACGTTATAGTTGTGTTTGAGATGAAGAAGTCCCTCAAACACAAAAAACAGGTAAAGTCCTCCGAGCACACTGAGGCCCTTTAACACGGCATCATGGTGCTCACCGTGCAGTCTGGAGTTTGCCTGAGACACAGTACACACATACAGGAGCTCAACACAGCCACATTTCAATATTTATCGTTATAGAATACTGACTTCCCCACATCACACACATGAAACATTTACAAATATGGAATTTTAAACATTTTAATTCCTGATATTTAAAACCTTGGACCCCCCCCCCCCAACATTCTCTCTCTCTTTAAATAGACATAACTATATGTTCTGAGACATTAAAGCAGCTTCTCAGGCTGATACAAATTCTTAAGAATAAGTTTTAAAAATCATGTAACCATACACATGATAATAGAAAATAATAATAATCGGGTATTGAATGCATCTGTAAGGATCATATTGCCCTCACCATTATTCTGGTCACTTACATGAGGCAGTAGGTGCAGCAGGGCATCTCCACAAAGGGTGCCCACCGCCATGGCCGCCATGGGGCACAAGAACATCTGGAGGGCGGCAGGTGGAATCAGGGGAGTGAGTACGAGGGCCACAAAGGACGGCACACTGATCACCAGCAGTGCCAGGGAACCCCAGGCCATAGCTAAGATGGGATTATATACGTATATAAAATGTTATATTTATTACATCATCATACACAAGGGCGTAGGCTGGTCTGACCATGGTGGTGGGGTGCACATCTCGGTTGACTGGAGCTCGAGTCCCAGGGGCGATAGGCCTAAGCTTTAAAGGGGAAATGAAACGCCGACTAAATAAGTTGTCGGTAGCTTAAGTATAGTTTATTGAAGCGATTGTGGCTTAAATTTTATATGATAAATAAACCATTGCACACACAGCGCTTTTGTTTGATGTGCTTGTCGTATAAGTTATCGACCCGAAAGCCGCCATCGCCAAGTGCCCGCCTACACAAAGTTACCGTGACATCACTGGGTTGGTACAAAGATAAAATATAGTACATGCAGGTCACAGCATATGATATAAACAACATGGAATCTCACACCAACAACACGCACAGTTTTTCAGCAGAAGACGATTCATCTATTCCTCTCAGAATCAGAATCAAATATTATAGTTCAACCAAAAACATTCTCAAATATATTTCAAACTACATCTGCAACTACATGTGCTCAATACATTTACAAATTGAGATAAAGTTATTTATCTATTCAAAAGGCACAAACAAATAGTATGTTTTTGTGCTGTAAATATGTATTAATATTTTTTATATATTTTATTACTTTTATTTATCATATTTTTATATATGTTATTAAAATATATTGTATAAAAGTCCTGAGCATGAGGCTGCAGATCCAGGCTGGATGGATTATGATTATTTCATCCATTCATTCTCTGTGCGGCAACGTTTGTGTTCTAACACATGTGCAGGAGCCGGAGGCGGGACTAACAAACTGTGCTTTATTCTCACACTCGCACTTTGTTTGATTGACAGTGTTCAGCTATTATTGCTTACTGATAATATTATGTTTGTTGATTGGTCAGCTCGGGCGTGCACATGCGCAGTGCCCGTTACACGTTAACTTCCGGTTTACTTCCTGACTCTAGTCATGCGGAACTTCTCTCCGACTTTCTCTTCAATAACACTCATTAAGTTTATTTATACGATTGTGAATACACATCATTTCTTGTCCAGCGAACTCAACTCCTGCTGTGGGGGGGGGGGGGGGGGGTGCACGTGCACCCTGTACACCCCCCCCCAGCCTACGCCCTTGATACACTTTGTAAAATTATCTGAAATCTGGTGAAAGCTGTACGATCTCATTGTACAGTGAAAATCATCATATGCCACACAGGAACATAAGAAAAGCAAAAGAAAACAAAAAGGTTTATAGTTTATTTTTATGTTTTTAAAGCACGATAGCCATGTGTGCACCATTACAACCCCCTCATTCCAAGCTGTAAAAACTCATTGATTTATTTACAGTGGCACCTTGACTTGTGAAATTAATCTGTTCAGAGGGCGAGCTCAAATCAAAAAGTTTGTTAGATGAGACAATTATTTCCTTAAAAATAACAGAAAACCAATTAATCCGTTCCAACCCCCTCCCAAACTCATAACCTGATACGAACACATATTTCACCTAATATATTAAAGATGAACCTGTAGCAACAATAAATATTTCATAATAACAATAATAACAGCAAAGATGTCACGTGGGCAGGCAGGAGGTGGCGCATAACAGAGGAGGAGAATTTTGCCAGCGGGGAAAAGCTTGTGGTGAGCTCCCACAAGGCCAGTGCTTCTCAAATAGTGGGTGTGACCCCCTTGGGGGGCGGTGTAAAGCCAAGGGGGCACGTATGACCCTGGGGAAAAAATGTTTTTTACCATGCTGTACTAGAATTAAGTGTAATTGAGCATCCTCCACAGTAGGTGGCAGTGGCACTCTCACTGTGTTCCCATTGGTGTAGGGAAAAAGCACCGAGCAAACGATATGAAGTGCAGTAAACACTATTTATAGTCACGCATGGGGCACTGGGGAGGTGAAATTTTTTTTTCTTCCTATAGGGGGCATCACAGAAAATTATTGAGAAGCACTGCACAAGGCATTCTCAGAGCATGGAGGAATACACACGCGGAAGGATACGAGGCTAATCGGCCCAGAAAGTTTATAATGAGTTTTCCATGATACAAGCTTCGATCCACCAAAAATCTGCTCCATCCAACCAGCAAAATTTTGATTTACAAGCTCTGCTGGGGAAATGGCTTTTTCGAGCCGATTAGCCTCGTATTCTTCCGTGTATTTAAAAAAAAAAAAAAAAAAAATTTCACACACACACCCCTCCCCAGCGCCCTGTACACGACTATAAGTAGTGTTTACTGCACTTCATATTGTTTCATCATCATTTAACCATTACACCCAGTGGTGTGCAGGGCAGCAACAAAAGTTCCTCCGCCACTGCCTGTCCTGAGCCATCCTCTTCAAAGAACCCCAAGAATGGCTTCCATCTCACGCTCCACTGTCCTCCTCCAAGTTACTCTTGTTCTCTCTCTCTTCCTCTTTACATCTGGGGTCCAGTGCAATGCCGCTCTTGCTATAGACTGCTGGTCTTTCCGCAGCACATGTCCAATCCATTTCCATTTTCTTCTTGTAATGATGGTACCCATGTCGACTTGCTTACATCGTCTCAGCAGGACCTCGTTGGAGATCTTCTCAGGCCAGAAGATTCAGAGGATTTTTCGAAAGCATGTGGCACACCATGTGGCACATGATTTTAGCTTAGCAAGATCTGCCTCGGTCATCGTCCAGCATTCAGATCCATACAGGAGCACAGATATGACGCAGCTCTGGTACAGCCTGAGTTTGGTGTTGAAGCTGTACTGTGTGGATCTCCAAATGTTGTTCATCTCCTTGAAAATGCTCCTGGCCTTGCCCAGTCTGCTGTGGAGGTCTTCCTTTGGACTCCCCTCAGGTTTGATGATGCTTCCCAAATATGTAAACTTTTCTGCCTGACATAGATTTGTTCCACTCACTCTTACAGGGGCTGAGGTGGTCACATTCGATGTCATTATTTCTGTATATCTCATATTCTCAGATCGTTTGCTCGGTGCTTTTTCCCTACACCATAGGGAACACAGTGAGAGCACCACTGCCACCTACTGTAGAGGATGCGCAATTACACTTAACTCTAGTACAGTATGGCAAAAAATCATGTAAAGCCCCGCTAGCATGCACATGTACAAAATTCTCCTCCTCCTCCGTTACGCACCACCTCATGCCTGTCCAGGTGACAGCTTTGCGCCGAAGTGACATCTTTGCCACAGTTGATGATTGGAAAGGTTAGTTGACTTATTGTTTATTCTTTTTTATTATTATTTATTATTATTAAACGTTAATGTACATGTATTATAATTATGAATTATTTGTTGTTTTTACATGTTTATCTTTAATATATTAGGTGAAATATACATGTTTGTGCAGGTTCTACGAGTTTGGGAAGGGGTTGGAATGGATTAATTGGTTTTCTATTATTTCCGATGGGGATTTTTATTTTATCTAACGAACATTTTGACTTACGAGCTCGCCCTTGGAACAGATTAATTTCGTAAGGCAAGGTACTGCTGTATTCAGTATTCTCGGGGTCAATTGGAAATGCCAATGAGCTGACTGTGCATGTTTTTGCACTGTGGGAGGAAAGCGGAGTACCCGGAGGAAACCCATGCAAGCACGAGGAGAATCTACACACAGAAATCACCCGAGCCGGGGACCTCATCGCTGTGAGGCAGAGGTGCTAACCACTGTGCCGCCCTGTTGCCTCTTCCTTGTAATTTTTTTTTTTTTTTTTTTTTTTGCCAGACCTGTTGTAACATCACACTGTCATTTTGCTGATCACCTCTGAGAAAAAACATGGTGTTTCTGGTTTCCTTCATGTCAGGGTCTGTATGTCGAAGACACACTCCGCTGTCTATCTGATACAGGAGAGCAGGACACAGGAGGGTGAAATGAGCAGGCGTAATGTGAGACGCCTGATCCAAACCGTAGTTCCAGAGAAGCTGAGTGACGTTTAAACACTGAACAGAGCAAGGATGGAAAAGAAAAGATCACCAGGCTGTGATTCAAACTTTTCTATAACATCATCAAAGTCTGATTAATTGGCCACTGATCATGTTGCACTTCACGATTTGGATTACCTTTGATCATGTGATATCAGCAAGCTATCTGACATGGACTTTGTTCATTTGAGCCCCTTTACTTGTCAATGTTAAACATTCAATACTCACATTCTCATGGAGGTGGTTCTTTATCGAATGATCAGAGAACAGTAATGGTTTTTCCGTGCTGACAAAAGCTGGAGAATCCAAGTCATCCCCACGTGCTGAAGATCCATGCAACTCCACTTTGACGTCAGATGTAGATGTCGTTGCTTTATTCGTCTCAGTCTCTGGAATTCTGTGTGAAATCAAAAGTATGATGTGAAATCATTCACATTTGTGACCCACCACATCATAATAACACTGCATTCCTAATACAGAGCTAACTTGATTTACGAAATTAATCCGTTCCAGGGGCGAGCTCGTAAGTCAAAAAGTTCGTTAGATAAAACAATTATTCCCATAAAAAAATAACAGAAAACCAAATCATCTGTTCCAAGCCCTCCCAAACTCATAACCTGCCACAAACACGTAGATTTCACCTAAAATATTAAAGATAAACATGTAAAAACATTAAATATTTCATAATAACAACACCAACAATAATAATAAATGTACATTAACATTAATAATAATAAATAATAAAACAAGAATAGGGGCAGTGGTGGTCTAGTGGTATAAGGCGCCGGCTCGCTGATCCAAAGGTTGGGGGTTCGAGTCCCACTCTCCACAAGGTTGTCACTGACCCCCCAGTGCAGCTAACTGGGTTATCAAAGGCTGGCCATGTCTCTCACTGTCTATGGTGTGAGGCATGTAAAAGAGCCATTGCTGACTTTCGACAACAGTAGGCTGCAAAGCCGTCAGCGTGTTTCCGCCCTGCGATGGCCTGGCAAGCTGTCCAGGGTGTCCTCTGCCATGGGCACCAGCCTCCCCGCGACCCTAATTAGGATGAAGCGGTTACAGAAAATGAACTGATGATGATGAGCAAGAATAAACAATAAGTCAGCTAATGCTTCCAATCATTGACTGCGGCAAAGAGGTCACATGGGCGCAAAGATGTCACATGGGCAGGCATAAGGTGGTGCGTAACAGGAGAATTTTGTGCATGTGCGCGCTACGAATGGTAGCGAGGAAATGCTTGTGGTGAGCTCCCACAAGGCCAATGCTTCTCAAATATGGTGTGATGCTGGGGGGGCGGGGGGGGGGCGTATGACTCTGGGTAACATGCTTTTTTCCCCATACTGTACTAGAATTAAGTGTAATTGGGCATCTTTTACGGTAGGTGGCAGTGGTGCTCTCACTGTGTTCCCTATGGTGTAGGGGAAAAAGCACCAAGCAAAAGATATGGGGGGGGGGGGGGGGGTTGAAATGTTTTTTTTTCTTCCTATAGGGGGCATCACAGAATAATTGAGAAGCACTGCACAAGGCGTACTCGGTGCGCGGAGGAATACACGCGGAAGAATACGAGGCTAATTGGCCTGGAAAAGCCATTTCCCCAGCAGAGCTTGTAAATCAAAATTTTACTCATTGGATAGGGCAGATTTTTGGTGGCTTGAAGCTCGTAGCATGGAAAATTTGTTATAAAAAAGACACTCGTAAGTCAAGGTACCACTGTACAGCATTTCGCCATGAGCAAACTTCAGAAAAAAGCATCGGATCATCCCGAAACTCTCATTCTGCTCAAATGGTGATGGTTAACACCATTTAGCAACATGCTAGAATTCATTTACTCATTCAGCTTTCATCTTGAGGCTCAATGTGGATCCATATTTAATTCCAGGAACACAATGGATGAGATACGAGTCCGTGACAGTGCACCGTGCAACCCTGAAATTATTCCAACGTGCGAGTTAATTTTGACTGGCTAAGCCAACAAATCTATTGGTACGGGTTTGAAACCCTGAGGAACCATGAGGAACCTCACCAAATATACTTGTCACAGGTCAGGTTTGAACCAGGGAGTGTCATGTAACAAAACCCTACTGTAATTCAATGTGTTTTCCTTCATTCATTTTCCAAACATTTAATCCTAATTAGGGCTGCAGGGAGGCTGTTGCCCATCTCAGCTGACTCTGGGCGAGGACAGGATACACCCTGAACAGCTCACCAGATCATCACAGAGACAACACACACAAACAACCAATTAACCTCCTGTGCTTGTTTTTGGAAGGAAACTGAAGGACCCAGAGGAAACTCATGTTTGAACAGAGATTACATCACTGTTGTGCCGCATTATCTGCTTTCACTTGTGTCACTCATTTAGACAATTTTTAGCAAAACTCATCTCATCGATGTTAAAGCAATGGAACATTTCTGTAAATTTTTCCGGATCCAAAATTGGATCTGGATCGTCTCCCAAATCAAAAGGAGTCTTTTTTTCTAAATCCCACCTCTGGGAGCAATGTATTCAAAATCCACAACTTTTTACACATAACAATAATTACACATCATTGACTGCGGGGCCTGCTCTGACGCCACAATTCCGAAAAATATTATCTTACCATGTTAAGGAATCATTTAAAAAATATCCAAAAGCAAAACGTTGATCTGGATCATCCCAAAAAATGTTCATTATCCAAAGCCTCGCCCTGGTCCAAATTCCATGAAAATACACAAATAATTTTTTTTGCCAGAAGTAATAAATCTAAGATAACAGTAAGTCAAGTACATATGCAGAAATCATCTCAAGAACATCTTAAAACCTGACTCAGGTCTTCCAGCTGGACTGAAATCTGATAACTGACTCATATTGACCTGAAGTTTTCCGACTACCACCAGAATTTGTCTCAGAACAGGTGTCTCAACTCTGGACTCTTACATGTTTAATGGTGACGTGTTTGAGGGCTGAGGAGGAGGAGGATGATGATGATGATGATGATGGTCTTTTTTTAAATGTTGGTGAATAGGAGCCAGGCTGGGCGATGAATGCGTGACCATGCTGTGCCTGATCTGCAGAACGCTAACCTCACCGAGTCCCAGGCTGCCCAGTAACTTCTGTAGACCTTCATAAGTCAGAGTGCCATTCCTGCCGTACTCCAGGAAGAGACGCTGCAGGTAATAGCCCTAACAGAAGACGTGTTAGAAATTCATTCAGATTTTATCAAGGTCAAAAACACGTTGAGATGTACTTGTGAGCCATATTATCAGATCATTTTTGGATTTTTTTTTTTTTTTTTTTTTTTGTTAAATAAATTATATTTATTACATAGAATTGTTCTCTTTTCACAAAATATGTCTGAAATTCTTCTCTTGGATCTAGCCTTGTGCTGGATCTATTGTTAGTCATGAGCACGGCTAAGTTTAAGTCCTGGTATTAGCAAGCTTCCCATAATGTACCCCACTGTAGCTCAGGGTTGGCTGAGAGAGGTTTCATTCTTCCTGTGACCCCAGTAGGGTGTATGGGTTTGGATAAAGGGTTTGATGAATGATTCTTCTGAAACATTCCAAAAGTCTACTATAACCATGTATGAATTTACATACAGTCTTCAGATTAAACAGACACAAATCGAAAAGTTCACAAAGCGTCTACTAAAGAACAAAAGGTGACCATCAGAACTAAGATCCAATCCAATCCACACCTTCATTAACTTCCCACGTGCCCATCAGAGGAAACTGGATCCAACTGCAGCTGACTTTGAGTGATGGCTGGGGTTAGACCCTGATCAGGCCAATTTCAGTTCTAACACTGACACAAACAACCAACCATTCACGCTCACATTCGACACCTCTGGCTGAATTAGACGAGCCAGTTGTCCTAACGTGCATGTCTGGAGAAAGACGTGATCTATGTAAGATTGGGAAGGGGAGACATCCTGGCTACTCACAGAAAGGTCTTTGGCTGAAATTTGAACTGAGAAACTTCTCAACATATGGAGCAAGTGCCACCAGACCACCTGACTGGGACGCATATTATAAACAAGAGGCCTCGGAGAGCCCCGTCACTGGAAGACATACAATCAGCATCCATCCATCCAGCTATAGATTTACAGAGCCTCTCAAACTGACCAGCGTGGTGGAGAACCTTGAGCCCATCTCAGCCTACTCTGGGTGACGCAGTGGACGTGTCTTTGGTAATGAATCACAGTCCACTCAGGATGAAAGGAAGGACTTTTGTCCTCTGTCCAGTTTCAAGACTTTAAGATTTCTGCTTTCAACTCCGACACAAGCTCAACTTGAAGAATCTTTACAGAGTTGCACCATCACGTTCAAGATAAAGCCGTTGCAGCCTGTACTGGATTATAGACTCAAGAGAAGATAGCTTTGTATGTGCTCAGTTTACATGAAGGTCTTACTTGCTCTTCAAAAGCCTCCCCGAGATCCTCCTCCTCTGCTGCTGCTGCCACCGCCGCCACCACCTGAAGGTCGTCTTTTGACTGGGCTGTGTAGTTATACGAGTGAGTGAGCGGCGTTTGTATGAAGGAAATGATCAGGAAACCGAAGTAAACACTGATCTTCAAGTCCACAGGCATCCTGAAGATGAGCAGGAGAAGAGAAGCATGATCTGGATCATCTGGATACTCAACACATGCATGAGTGGAACGCTTTGTTTCAGTACATGTTAAGGTCTGAAGACTGGTGCACATTCCACGGTAGTGTTTGGTCAGATCTCATGATTTTTGTGGAGATTTTGGGAAGAAATGCAGAACAACATGATTCAGAGGGCAAAGGTCAAGGAATGTTTTCTTTCTGTGAATATTTACAGAAGAAATGACTGTATGTGCAAAAATCCCTTACCTGAAATTCTGCAGCTCCACCGTTGAAGATTTCTGCTTTTCACATATCACACTCTGCTTCCTCAAAGCCTGAGATTTCTCTCTCTCTCTCTCTCTCTCTCTCTGTGTGTGTGTGTGTGTGTGTGTGTTGCAATCACAAGGGTTAATGTTTACACACTTTTAAAACATCACTCTTGGCTGTGAAGGAAGCACAGTGCATTGGTCAGGTATGTTGATTGTCTCAGGCAATCAGTGTGAGATCAGTGTGAGATCAGTGTGAGAATCAGAAGGTGTTGGGGGAGGGGAAAGGTGTAGGAGGAGTCTCACTCCAGCCTTTATCTGCATGTAGAGGAACAGATCAAAGCTTCTGAGCCACTCAGGTGAATAGATGATGATGTAGTGTCTGTGTGACAGTGCAGGACGGTGCTAATATACAATATTAATAATATAGTGAATTTTATAATATTCATGATGATCAAAACATACACTGAATACATCCATGTAGGCTGCGGAATAATTACTGAATAGTTTACATGTAGGATGAGATTGCAGACAAATTTTGTGGTTTCCTACCAGTTTTTAGAAACATTCTGATGGGTGGGTTCACTCTTCTTCTTCTTTTCCTTTCAGCTTTTCCCTTTCAGGGGTCGCCACAGCGAGTCATCTGCCTCCATCTTCATGGAAATTATATTGGTGCTGCGACAATATAGCCCATCTATACCACGCCGCCCAAGACTGGGCCAACTGGAAAGTGATTGTCAAGCAAGCTGCGGACACCAACGGGCATTTTAATAATAAATGAATGATTGGCATGTTTGATTTGGTTCATAGGTTTTTAGGTTGATGCCCTTCCTGACAAAACCCTTTAGTGAGGGACAGAAACACACTGATGGCTTTGCAGCTCCTCTTTACGAAAGTCAGCAATGGTTCTTTTACATCAACCTCTCAGCATAGACAGTGAGACACATGGCCCACCTTTGATAACCCAGTTAGCCGCACTGGGGGGGACAGTGACAACCTTGTGGAGAGTGGGACTCGAACCCCCAACCTTTGGGTCAGTGATCCAGCACCCTATACCACTAGACCACCACTGCCTCTTTTTACTTTACTTTCATGTGATATGGGGAATTATTCCATCTTGGTGGATCACAACCTTAGGCCGGTGCTTATCCCCAGTTTCTGCAGTGTGAAGGGACTAGAAGTTCATCTCCTCCTGGATGGGACGCTGGTCCATCCCAGGTAACATTCCCAGTATATTTTACTGGTTCCAATTAATACTGTTGGGTGAACACAGGCACACTTGTGGTCTCAGCACAGTGGGGGTCTAATTGGGATTTGAACACACAACCTGCCAATCATGAGCACAGCACCCGAACCACTACACCACCAGCCCCACGCCAGCTTGCTGTGTGGAAGAGGTCCTAAACACTACTGTGTGGAATTTTGTGTCTTGATGTATTATCATCATCATCATCATCATCATTAGTCGTAGTAGTAGATGTTGTAGACTTGCAGCTGTTCCTGTTGTTAATTATTTGAGTAAATTATTTAATGATAGTGTTTGTTGTGATGCCTCATTTGGTCTGACATCGTACACCCTCACTACACTTTCCCTCTACTGTTCTCAAGGTCCTCTATGGTTCAATGCCAAATTAATCCTTTCTTACTTGTTTAAGTGCACTACACTGGCGAGTGAATCGTGTCCTCGAAGCAGGAGCTTAGTGAAAGATGTAGTTCATTAAAACGATTTGGGATAGACTCAGTGGGAGGAGCTTATAAGTGACACACACCGCTTTTTGCTAAGGAAGAGGAAGGTACTGTTTGGCGGACGGTGTAAAAAAAAAAAAAAAATTAGGAAAATTATAGGAAACCAGTCCAATCGAGGGAGGATTTGGGTACTGGAACTGGACACTGAGAGGTATCGGCGAAATCGTGTGGTAAAATATTCGTGTTTTCTTGACATTAATAGCTGCTCAGCTGGGAAGACGTCTCTATCTCTCCACCAACGATGCGATGCATTATCTGCTTAGCTGACGTTTCCTCTTTTTCTCTACTGCAGCTATTACAGATCACTTAATTTTTACGCAAACTTTACATACTTGCTTTATTCTAAATGTAACAAATCAGGATTCTTTTCCTTTCTCATATGATAGCCTGACGCGGAATTTCTGCTCACCCGTATTCCGACAAACCCGTTTCCTGTGTTTTGATTGGGTAACGAGAATGTCATGCTCCTGAGTCACCCAATCGTCACCAGCTCCAAATAACCAGTTCGCCAAGCATTGTCTAGGAGGCGGGATTTTCCTGAGTATGGGTAGGGGAAAATAGAAAGGTATCTGCTGACGCAAATGCCCCAAACACGCGAATTCTTATTAAAGTGTAAAGGTTAAAATCTGGTAAATTCTTTTCCAGCTGCAAAATACGATGTATTGTGTATGTTTGATTGTTTTACGGGTAGAAGTCTCACCCCCCTTAAATATTTCATCATTGGAGGTAGCTGGCATGATTAAGGCACGTGATTAGCTGAGGTAAGAGCAGTAAACCAGTTTTTATACTTTTCTGATGATTATCATGTATTTATTTCAAGCTTATTGTTCCGAACACCTTTGTTTTATATGGCGTTTTTATGTTGAATTTTTTGGTGTCTTTTTCTCGAAAACACGAATTTAATCTGTTTTATCAGGAGTTAACCGAGACTCAGTTCTTGGTTTTTGTTGCTTTAAAGTCAATATACTCATTATTTTTATTTCACACAAGTACAAACAATGTGAATCCTTGTGTAGAATTCATAAAAATAACAGTTTAAGTACAATTTAAGAGCAATTAGATCACACAACTTGGGGGGGGGGGCAATTAAGAAGTCTGTCCTAGTCTGCTATGATGTTTGCAGATGACATTGTGATCTGTAGTGAGAGCAGAGAACAAGTGCAGGAAAATCTAGAGAGGTGGAGGTATGCCCTGGAAAGGAGAGGAATGAAGGTTAGCCTCAGAAAATCAGAATACATGTGTGTGAATGAGAAGGACCCAGGAGGAACGGTGATGTTACAGGGAGCAGAGATAACGAAGGTGGAGGATTTTAAGTACTTAGGCTCAACAATCCAGAGCAATGGAGAGTGTGGAAAAGAGGTGAAGAAGCGTGTGCAGGCAGGCTGGAATGGTTGGAGAAAAGTATCCGGTGTGATGTGCGATAGGAGAGTTTCAGCAAGAATGAAGGGAAAAGTGTACAAGATGGTGGTGAGGCCAGCGATGTTGTATGGCTTAGAAACAGTGGCGCTGAGGAAAAGGCAGGAGGCAGAGCTGGAGGTAGCGGAGATGAAAATGTTGAGGTTCTCCCTGGGAGTAAGGAGGATGGATAGGATCAGAAATGAGTATATCAGAGGGACAGCCCACGTAAGATGTTTTGGAGACAAAGTCAGAGAGGCGAGATTGAGATGGTTTGGACATGTACAGAGGAGGGATAGTGAGTATATTGGCAGTAGGATGCTGAGGTTGGAACTACCAGGCAGAAGGCCTCGAGGAAGACCGAAGAAGAGATTTATGGACGTGGTGAAGGAAGACATGAAGGTCGTTGGAGTCAGAAAAGAAGATGCGGAGGACAGGGTGAGGTGGAGGCGGATGATTTGCTGTGGCGACCCCTGAAGGGAGCAGCCGAAAGTAAAAGAAGAAGAAGAAGTCCTAGTCTGATGGTTCATTGTTTTGGATTCTGGTCAGTCGTTTTATGGACACGCCCCTAATACGTCACACATTTTAAAATTAGGAATTCAGATTTGGAAATTACAAGGTGGTCAGATTTATTAATCTGAAAGACAAGTAGTCCCTGAGAATGTTACCTACAATGTGTGTGTGAGAGAGAGGCATTTAGCATATACATTGGGGCCTTGACTTATGCAATTAATCCGTTCCGAGGGCGAGCTGGTAAATCAAAATGTTCATTCGAAAATTCCCATCGGAAATGATGGAAAACCAATTAATCCGTTCCAACCCCCTCCCAAACTCGTATAACCAGACACAAACATATATATTTCACATAATATATTAAAGATAAACATGTAAAAATAATAAATATTTCATAATAATAATAAATGTACATTAATAAGTAATAATAAAACAAGAAAACGACTTTTTTCTTCATTTCTGTTTATTCCAATAAGATCAGTATGTATCTTTTTGACCATTATATAAAGGTTCAAATGCCTTCAAATGATACTGATTGAAAAAAAAACACTGTCAGGTTCAAACAATCACACTGAAATTAAGAAAACTAATATATATATATATATATAAAACAAAACTCTGATCTCTTTATACTCCCTTCATATACTGTATTTTCTTCCATTCAAATTGCACGTTCATCTGGATGCTGCTCATTTAACCGTTTGCACACTGTATGTGTGTGTGTGTGTGTGTGTGTGTGTGTATGTGACAGACAGACAGACAGACAGCGAGAGAGAGAGAAATAATATTCTTCAAAGCTGAATTCCAGCCTGGAATTTAACCTCTATACTAATGCTGCTAGACATCACAGATGATATTTCACTCTCCTTTTCCAGAAATTGTGTACAGTAGGCCCTTGACATTCGTGGGGGTTCGGTTCCGGGCCCTCCCGCGAATCAAGATAATCCGCGAGTTCTGTACCCGGAAGTAACGTCACATGCGCGAATGAGCAGCTGTAAGTAAAATACTATGTATCTATTAAATGCGCTAAAATATGCTTCTTTAACACATTCTATAGACAGTCTTACTCATTAATACAGTATTAATGTAGTAATGATTAAGAAAAACTTTTCAATTTTTACCGTTATATTTATTGATGCTAAAATGCAAACATTATACAGCATACATATAAAACACCTTTCAGTGCATTCTCTTCTCTTTATAAACATACAGCACTGTAGTTTTCAAAAATGCCCACTAGAGGAACGCACAGTATTGCATTAGGCATGACACGACTGAATTCAGGTATTAACTGCATTAAGTCCGAGCAGCTCTGCCACGTCCCCCCAGCCGGAGCCAAAGTACAAAACAGAGTTTTAGAGTGATAGAGGAAGAGGCGTTACAAACCAAAGAAGCGGTGATGTTGATGTGAGTTAATTCCTTGGTGCAGAGCTGAGCATGCTTTTGTTTATTGGGAGTAAATGAGAGTAGTGAATTCAGGTGTGTGCTCCCAGCAGCTCAGCCACGCCCCTCAGGAAGTAAACAGTTAGTGAGAGGCACAGTGCCGAAATCAAAGTCCCCCAAAGCACAGACCATAACAAAAAGGACATAAAAGAACAAGAAATGTAATAAATTGGATGGACAAAACACAATGAGAAACATGCTACACCACAGTAAATAAAATATAACACACAAACATTTTAAACATTACCTTATGTCATGTACTGGAATAATAATTAAAAAATACTTTAATAGTGGAGTGCTTTACAACAGTTCAAACATTACTGTATTCCTCTTCAACAATGACATGACTTCAGAGGAAACTGTCGTTTCTTCCGGAGAAAGTCTTATTTCTTCAGAAGAGACATCCAACCTCATTACGTTTTTCTGGTGCTTAAGCAGGCGTTTGAGTGACATCATAGAACTTAACTGGTAATTAAAACGCACTAAAAAAGGCTCATTGCCAACTTGTGCGCGAATGAGGAAAAAGGGGCGTTGCATCACCTCAACCACTCAGCAGGAAGGGGGACAGCCATTGGCTGAATTTGAATCATGTGCGAGCTGCTCGGCAGGTCGTGAATACTCAAACCGCAAGTGCAAAACCGCGAATAGTCAAGGGCCTACTGTATTCACAATCTTATAAATAAACTTACTTGCTGCTATTGAAGAGAAAGTCTGAGAAGTTCCACATGCAGTATACTACAGTCAGGAAGTAAACAGGAAGTTAACGTGTGACGGACACTGAGCAGGTGCAATGGAGCATGTGACGGAGTTCACCAATCAGGGTTCTCGTTTCAGATCTTTCCTTAGTAACTAGCCTGCATTGTTTACGTGCATATCATCTTTATTTCTTTATTTTATTCACTGAAACGGCATTTTAATATTATTTAAATATCAGGATGGAAATATCCAAAATGGAGAGCCAACTTCATGACCTTCTGGTGTATGGATTATAGTGTGTCTTGTACCGAACTCGGGGAATAATTGCAAAGAAAACCGGTAAGGTTGCTACTGTTTTTATCTATTTTTATGAGGATACTCATCAGAAAAATGGAAATAAGACATTTTTAGTGAGTTTTAGTCGATTTCATTTCAGCAAGTGATAGTTGAATACAATCATCCCTTGAATATTGCAGATAATGTAGACCAGACCTGGCCGCGATATTTGAAAAGCCGCGAAGTAGGAATGCCCCTCTTATTTCCACCATGTTGTCTCATTTCTATGTTTTCGCGTCTATGCAATATCAAGAAGTGTATATTAAACGTTACACAGTTATATGCATATGTAAATACTGTAATAATATTTAAATAGAATTTATATATAAAAACTTTAAGTACTGTACTCACCTCTGACAATAGCTCTTCTCCGCGGTGCAGGACGTTCACAAACACTAAGATCACAAAAAATCCCACAGGAATGTGCGAGGCAACAGCATCACGCATCTAAGCCAATTAGCTTGCGAGATTGAGTTGAGTGGGCGGTCCCTGCCTGAACTGGGGAGGAAGGGAACTTCGGTCTGTCGTTTGTAAACAATGGACGCAGCCTGCCTTGGGTCCCTGCCTTCCGCTTGCTTACATGCGAGTTTCAGCGCGAATTTTGAATTTATGAATACATATATTTTTGCTGCAATGCTCAAATCATGAAGTGGCAAGGGATGACTGTACTTGTTTTAATTGTTTATGCAAAAATCCAAATTTCGATTGAAAAATTACCCCTTTTACTTTTTTGGCCATTTTCTCGAAAGTAGTCTGTGTGACAAGCGCCTACATTTGGTGGAGCGCCTCACATATTATGAAAAATTCGTTATAAGAGACACTTGTAAATCATGGTAGCACTGTACTGTTAAGTAGAAGGGTTACACCATTTACTGGGGGGAAAAAAACTTGATATTAAAGCACATGTGGTGGAGTGAATTGCATGTTCATCCCACAATATGATGGTCCTGGGTTCCTGACTCAGAGAGGGTATTTCTGTGTAGGGTTTGTATGGACTCCCATGCTTGTGTGGGTTTCCTATGGGTACTCTGGTTTCTTCACACGCACAGGCACATTAAGTTGATTGGCTCTTCCAAATTATTCTGAGACGTGTGTGTGTGTGCTTGTCTTTTGATGGTCTGGTGGGTTGTTCAGAGTGTACCCAAGTTTCGCCAAGTGTTGGCTGGGATCGGCTCCAGAATATCCGTGACTTTAGAAGGATTTGGTGTGTGTGTGTGTGTGTGTGTGTGTGTGGTGACTAACAGTGTCTCATAGTGATTGAAGTGGTATACACCAGGGATAGCTGTGTTTTTTTTACTTATTTATTTTATTAATCTGTTGATAGTGGACCGATGGATTGATGGAAGAATTAAGAAAAGAGATTCTAAAGTTGATTGTTAATGGTCAACATCCATTAATTATCAGTTACTTTCGCAGTTGCCTCAAGTGCTGCACAGTAAACCATAATCAAAACGTGGGCTTTATTACTTCTCACCATATTCTAGTAAAGAAGTTCTAACTCTTGGTGGATTGTTCTGTTGAGTGTAAAAAACACAAAAGTTTGAAAATTTTATGAAGTTGTTTTGCTTAAATCCGCCATCTGTTTGTTCCTCATATTGGCTCTGCTGTAACCCTATGACCCTTTCTTCTCTGACCTTTCCGAAAGTCCACCCATCATCCGGAATCATGGATTCAATCAGACGGATTTTAATTTTTTGTCGTGCAATACGGCAGAAAAACTTGTCACATGGTCTGTTGATGTCAGTTGCAGAAGGTTTAATGGTGGTCCCATTTGAACAGTTGTAAGCTTGGGAGTGAGCTTAGTGTACATCTTTGTATGCATGGGGGTGGGTTCAATATTTATACCTGTGTTGAATATATTTTAAATAAATTTGGGTCAGTAGTGTTCAAGGACTGAGAACGGGAAATGATGCGTTACCGGAAGTCCAGGATTGAGATCAGGAAATATGCGGACTGCACACTCTGTCTTGTTTACAAATCCTGACTGTATCACCCCCCGAGTATTAATCAGCGGTTATCAGGACAGCACGCCCGTTCGATGCTGTGGATGGTTCTCAGTGTGCTGATGGTGTGGAAGAGAAAAAGAGAAGTGCTACGTACATTTCCGTCCTTCCAGGAGCCTGAAGTGCAGTAATCTACCTACGAGCGGTAACGGTGTGTACTGCGCCTCATCAGGATGGCTGTAGTTTCTTTGTTAGTCGGAGGGTGATGTAGGGATTACAGGAGGCTGCGGCGAGTTTAAAGATGGAACAACGTTTTAAATGTGTCGGAGAGGGAGGCGCAATCCAAACAACTCACTGAAATGAGGTCAGCAGCATCCGTGTGGCACACGACACCAACCTCATCTCTTCCCCACACCCCCCAGGGGGGGGAAACGGTCGGGAAGATCTGCACAGAAAATAAAACCCGGGATGCTGTAAGAGCAGGAAAATAATCACAGGAGTGTTTTACAGTCGCTCAGGAACTTTCAGACTGTTCTGATGCAGCTCAACTGTTCATCTGTGTGTCTGTCTGTCTGTCTGTTACTCTGTATACAGCAGTGCCTTGACTTTTGAATTTAATCTTCTCCGAGGGCAAGCTTGTAAGCCAAAATATTCGTTAGATAAAACAAAAATTCCCATCAGCAATAATAGAAAACAAATTAATCCGTTCCAACACCCTCCCAAACTCTTATAACCTGCCACAAACGCGTATATTTACCGGGGATTTAGCTCAGTTGGTAGAGCGTCCGCTTTATCCTCCGGAAGGCCAGAGTTCGAATCCGGTCGTGTCGTACCATGATTTGGGAGTTGTTGCTTCCTGCTTGGTGCTCGGCATCAAAAGGATAGAACTATGCAACAAATGGTGCCGTACAGTGGCGACGGGTACTCTGAGCACTGGGTTCTCATGCGCATTGAGCATACGCATGTATGAAATTGCGCTATATAAGCATCCACAATAATAATAATATTTCACTTAATATATTAAAGATAAACATGTAAAAACAATAAATATTTCATAATAATACATTCACATTATTAATAATAATTAATAATAAAACAAGAATAAACAAGAGGTCAACTAACCCTTCCAATCATTGACTGTGGGGAAGATGTCACGTGGGCAGGTATGAGGTGGTGCGTAACTGGAGGAGAATTTTGTGCATGTGCATGCTACGAATGCCAGCGAAGAAAGGGCTCATAGTGTGGTCCCACAAGGACAGTGTTTCTCAGATAGCAGGCTGCATGGTGTGATGCCATGGGGGGGGGGATGACCCTGAGGAAAATGCCATACTGTACTAGAATTAAGTGTAATTGCGCATTCTCTACAGTAGGTGGCAGTGGTGCTCTCACTCTGTCCCCTATGGTATTGGGCAATGCTTCTCAATTATTTTCTGTGGTGCCCCCAGGAAGAAGAGAGAAAATTTCACTGCCCCGCGAGTGACTATATTATTATTTGTCTATAAAATTATTAGTACACCTCTGCATAACATTGTATCTTTATTAACATTGAAACCAAAAAAGAAATATAGTTCAACTTACGATAAAGAAAAACTTCATCGACATTGTTTTTTAATCTGTAATAGAAAAGAATCAAAGTGCCTGAAATAAATAAATAAAAAAAATACATCCTGAACTCATTCAACTTATGTCTTAATATCTCAGTCTCTCCACCTTTCTCTTCATTCCTGTTAGAAATTTTTCTGTGTTGTTTCTTGAGGGGTTGTATACTACGCTTCATATCGTTTGCTTGTGCGAAAAACCACTGCACCATAGCAGGACAATGAGTGCTACCGCCACACTAGTGGAGTGGAGGTGCAATTACACTTAATTATCCTACACAATTTGTCTTCATCAGACTTCTAAAGTGACTCGAGGTTCTGTCAGGAGAATGTTTGCCTCATGATTTCTGGTTGATTGACTGGTGAATTATCTATTTATTAAATGGTAATTAAAATGTAATATACCCCACCCTGATGAAGTGTCAAGTTCCATGTGATCAGGACGTGTTCATTAAAGGTGCGAGCGCACCGTCTGGGACACCGTATTATATCCTGTGCACCTTTTTAATGGACTGTAATGTAAGTTTTTTTTTGTTTTGTTTTGTTGTTTTTTTTGTTTATTTGTTTTTTTGTGTGTGTGTGTCTGTCCTCAGTGAGATGTGATGAGCTTTTCGTAGGAGGACACCCACTCCATCTGACCCCTGAGGAAGACCGAGCAGAAGGAGAACATGAGGCTGGAGTGAGGTAGGACCTCCACCCCTTCCACCCTCCTTTTGTAACTGTGCTGTGTGAGTCGGAGTCCTCCGCTGTGTGGTGGTCGGAGTGTAATTGTGTACATGTTTCGATGCGTCACTCATGCGGTGCTGAAAAGCTTATCCTGTTCGCGCCGGTTTTATAAAAGAGGCTGCCAGTCCCCCGGTGTTGTGCAAGTACGGGGACGATTTCCATGGAATGATATAAAACACCAGACTGTTATTTCTATCGTAATGATTCCTTAATGATTCTAAATGAAGCCATTAAAGGAAAGGGTGGCGGCTGCGTTGGAGAATATCCGGTCAGGATGGAGACGAATGTAAATGATTTTTATTTTTTTCCCTCTCCCATTCTTCCCAGTTCCCAAGAAATTGTATTGCACTTTGGTTTCCCACCACAGGAACTGCACAGGAGGATGATCGTAACCAGGCCCGATCAATTTATCAATAAAAATCCGTCTCCAAATATTTTTCTGCTTATATTCACAAAAAACGGAAACGTTTTTATATCTCTGTGTTGCGGTTCTGAACGTTTCATTTGGTTCGCGTGTACTGTGCATTGTGCCTGTGCGACGTTCAGGACATCCTCTTTAAATTACTCGAGTCTGCTCTCTTACTCGAGTGAGCGGCGGAATCGGAAATGTCCTCAAGGTCGGTGCTCGACCTCATCATGGCATCGTCGCTGGCTGGACCTCTTGTCAAGACTCATCGCCACATCAGTGCCGGATATCACTGATGCTCTGGTGGCTAAATGAGGTGAAGCCTGAGGTTATGACAGCAAAATGGGACTTAAGCTGAAAATCAACAGGTGCACCGGGGTGATGGTGAGGTCCACATCTGTACATCTGCTGGATGTGATGTGGCACTCCAGCTTGAACTCAGAATACAGAAATCCCCGTTATTTAAGGAGCTTAAGTTCCGCCCCTACCCTCGATTATTATTTAAGCCCTATGATGCTACTCAAACACCCTGCATCTTCTCTAGCTTCTGGGCGAGTGAGATTGAGTGGCATCATAGGGCTTAAATAATAATTAAAAACCCACTAAAAAAATTGAATTCACAATTCAAGCAATTGCAATGATAACATGTCTGCGAAGGAGAAAAAAAAAAATAGGTGTACACATCTGTAACCAATCAGCAGAAGGGAGAAACAAAAGCTCTCAGCCATTGGCTAAATTCAAATCATGGAATTCGTAAAGCAGTAATGTCGTGATGATGCCTGTGTATAATTTGTCAGGGCTGCTGCTAATTCAGTGCTTCACAAATAGAGGGGTGCCATTGAGGGGCGTGGTGTGATGCCAGGGGGCGTGCGTATGACCCTGGGGAACATGCTTTTTTTTTTGCCGTACTGTAGTAGAATTAAGTGGGGTTTCTTTTGTTTGTTTTTGTTTTTTTATTTAATGCTTTTTAAATTTTTAATGTTAATAAAGATACGATGTTATGCAGAGGTGTATTCATAACAATTTTATAGAAAAATAATACTGTTTATAGTCGCGCGCGCGGGGGGGGGGGTCTCAGAAAATAATTGAGAAGCACTGCGCTAATTTAAAAACAATATGAAAAAAGCCTTTGAGAGCGAAATGACGACCCAGTCCGTGTTGTGCTGCTAATGGTGTTGTGTTTTTGACATCTGTCAGGATTGAGGTTGATGGTGGTGTTTTTAACGGTCTCCTTTCCCTTGTGCTGTATTGTTGGAAAAGCTTCTGGCTCTGTGCCAGTTTTCAAGCCTGTTTGATTTTGTACTCATGTCTTTGATTCGTAGAGATAACGGCTGGTTTAGTGGAGTCTGGAAACGTAGACCTGCAGCTTTACAAATTAGTAAAACAGAGGGAGGGAGTATTTCCAGGTAGATGAGGTGCTGTGAATAATTTTCTTGCCAACTTGGCTGTTTTTTTTTTTTCTCTCCCCCTCACGCTTTGAATGTATATTTTCAGATTTTGATCAGACGCTTTCTGTAGGAGGGAGCAGGGCTGGCAACTACCAAATTAAATAAGGGCAGCAGCGTGTGTTACTGAATGAGACTCTATGAGAAAACATGAGCTAAATTTGGGGAATAATGAAATTATTCGTGCTCAGCTGTTAGTTTGATTTACGGGGGCGTCAGAAATGAAGATGATAGTAAAACAAGCTGTAGAAGAACAAAAATAAACACAAGGGATGGTGTGAACTGATCACCACCCCATCGGAACTGTTACTTTGTGCTCGTCACATCTGTCTTGCAGCATGAAGAGTCTGAGTCCCGGGCTCAGCAGGGGCTTTTCTATGTGGAGTTTGCCCGGGTTTCCTCGGCGTACCCCGATTTCCTCCCGCAGCCCAAAACCAGGAATTTTAGGGTAATCAGTTCCAAATTACTTGTAGGTGCGAGTTGTTGTACAATAGGCCCTCGTTATTCATGGAGGATTGGTTCTGGCCTCACTTTACGTGGTTAATTGGGACCGAAATCCACGAAGTCGGATCACTCCCCAATAAATACATATTCAATACTATAAATGCTTATAATAACAATTAAACACAAAAAAAAACCACAAGATGTAAATAAAATATAAATACACACACACATACAGATGGAACTGCATGAGAAGACAACACACATACATACACGCGTGCACACACAGATGCAACAATGTAAGTACCGACGCTCCCCAGCTTACAAACAAGTTAGGTTCCAGCCGGTGAGATGAATTTGTTTGTACAGTAAGTCATTACAGGGCATTCTTGAGAGGGGAACGTATATTTAAAACTTGTATACAAGTTGTACTGTATACAATCTCGTTCTCTCTCTCTCTCGCTCTCTACATAATCATCTGTACATATCATGTCCCATGTTTAAACTCCTGGTTCCTCTCAAGCACAGCACAGCGGATCTGATCAGATTTACAGAGAGTTTCACTCTTATCCACTTCATTACAATACTGGAGTCAATTTGTTTCTTCTTTGAAAGTTTTTGGAGTTCAGAAAAGTTTTGTTCTGCTTCTCTTCCCGGACCTCCGTCAGCCACGCCCCTCTGTTGGAGCCTAGTATTAAGTGTACCTCAGGATAATGTTTAATCATATTTAATACTTATATTTATGATATCTTTATATAGATTTTATTCCATTTCTATTTCGATTTCTTCTTCAATTTCATCTCGCTTTCACTCTCACGTTCGACCTCGACATCCCTGTTCGTATCTCTGGATAGTTTTGATGGGAGATTTTGAGGAGTTTTTTGTTTTGGGTTTTTTTTTTTCCTTTTGCATAATTGGCCTTGTTTTTGTGGCATTTTCCTTAACTTTTCCCCCTATTCTTCCTTAACCCTAGCAGTGCCAAAGCCAAAAAAAATCGGCTTTACGTTGTGTTCTCAAATGCCGAAGCCGAAAAAAATCGGCTTTATGACACAAACCAATTCATTGCATTCACCATTTGTAACAACTACACTCTTGCACACAAAAGTGACTGTGAAGCCTTGTTTGATTGGTAATTATCTTTATTATAATGTTATTTGGTCTAAAAATAAACCATTAATAGCTGTCCTTGTAAAAAGAAATTTCGTGTAAATTAGCAGTCAGAAAGTACGTGAGACTGTCAGATCATGGCGGCGCAAAATCACTTTCACTTTCAGACCGCTCGGATTCTGAAGATATCACACTCAATATTGTGTGAAACGGCCTAAGATGACTTGATACAACTGTATATATTTAAAAAATGGTGATCCCTCGCATACGTCGTGCTTCATTTCATGTGGCTTCAGTGCATCTCGTTTTTTTTTAAAACATTTAAATTGAATTAAAAAATAAGGAAATTAAGGAAGAACAGGGGAAAAGTTAAGGAAAATGCCACAAAAACAAGGCAAGTTATGGGGAAAAAAAAACCCTAAACAAACACGAAACAAAAGAACAACCCAAAATCTCCCATCAAAACTAGTTACATTATGTGAGGTGCACATCTGAGCGCGGGCAGACGCATCTGCGCACGCACGTCTGTATGTGTGTGTGTGTATTTATATTTTTACATCTTATGCATTATTTTTGAATGTTTAATTGTTATAAGCATTTATAGCATTGAATATGTATCTATTCATATTATATATGCATATACATGTACGTATATGTCAGTAAGAAGGGGGTTGGGGGGGTGATCACATTGTGGTCACATGACCACAGTTACCCACTTGAAATCATTGAAGAAATGTTTTCACAAGAGTAAGTTAAGTCGTATCATAGAAATAAGGCCATTACATTCAAACTGTTAAAAGACAATTATAATAACTCAACATGTTGAATATAGCAAGAATTGCTATTTTTATATATGCTAGGGGAGTTGATGTTTTTAGTCATAAAATACTCAATTTATAAGATATGAAGGAATTTTTTGTGTTGATTTCATCATCTTGACATTTGCAACAACTTGGCTGTCTATTTTTTCATTTGTGAAAACAGGAATCATATAATCTCCTCCGAAGGAAACATTAGCCAAGAGAAAATGTGGTGGCCATCTTGAAATTGAGGTCATATGACCCAAATTTGACCTCAGTGACCTCAAAAAAATTTTTTTTTTGAAAAGGCCTCGATACGGACGCTTCTCAACTTACGTTTTAGTTCGGTTCTGGATGGCCGAACGTAAGGTTAAAAAAAAAAAAAGTTGTTACTGTATGTTCCAGTGACATATGACGTTCATACTGTACTATACATCCATATAGACAATTAGCATATCTCATAAATCAGCCCTAAATCAATTACAGGTGCTCCCCGACTTACGTTCATCCATTTTACGTTTTTTCCGCTTGTACATTTAAAAAAAAAAAAAAAAAATTCAAAGTGTGGTAGTTGTGGTCGTAGTAGTAGTGCTCGTCACCTCTCGCTTTCAACTAACTCTGCTGGCTAGCAGCTTGCCGCCGACAATATATATAAATGTGTATATGTATGAGGTATTGTTTTATTTATATATATATATATCACTCTGTCTGACACGTTTCACTTCTAGAACATTCCTGACAAACTCCTCCTTCAAGATGACTCCGACTCCATTTCTCTTCCCATCCACACCATGATAAACAGCTTAAACCTGCTCCTAAGCTTCTAGCCTTGCTATCTTTCCACCTGGTCTCCTCAACACATAGTATGTCCACTTTCCTCCTCTGCATCATGTCAGCCAGCTCTCTACCTTTTCCTGCCATAGTTCCAACATTCAAAGTCCCTACTTTCAGTCCTAGACTCATGCCTTTCCTCTTCTCTTCACGACCGTTCAACTTCACAAGCGTTAGTGACAACTTCACGACCGTTCTTCTGTTGTATGGATTATAGTGTGTCTTGTACCGAACTCGGTGAATAATTGCAACGAAAACCAGTAAGTTTGCTACTGTTTTTATCTAGTTTTATGAGGGCACTCGTCAGAAAAATGGAAATGACATTTTTAGTGAGTTTTTAGTCCATTTCACATGAGCAAGTGATAATTGAATACTTGTTTTAATAGTTTATGCAAAAATCCGGATTTCGATTAAAAAAAAAAAAATGACCATTTTTCCTTTTCTGGCCTTTATCTCAAAAGTGGTCTGTGCGACAAGCACTTACTTTCGGTGGAGCGCCTCACATATGCAGTGTTATTTGATTTTAAATGTCCAAAAAGGATTTGTGGCTCCCAGTGTTTTCTTTAATGTGGAAAACGGGTCCAAATGGCTCTTTTGTATGGCAAAGGTTGCCGACCCCTGAACTAGAGGTATCCAGAATACTAAGGCAGGTTCCATTCTGATGATTATCTTGTTTCATACAACATTCACCTTCTTAGCACATCATATCAAGCAGTTCTACTTTTTCATGCAGTGTCATAACCTTTTTCTGGCACTTTGGCACCTTACCAGAAGCCTGAGGAGGTGCGCAGCGTTTGGGTGGCATGATGGAGCTTAACTGTAATTAAAAACACACACACTAAAAAAGCACAGGCACAAAGTGTGTGAATGAGGAAAAATGGGCGTTACATCTAAACCGATCATCAGGAGGGAGAACAGCCATTGGCTGAATTTGAATCACATGACAGTTGCTTGGCAATCCGTGAATGTGTGGAGCCACGAGTGCAAAACCACGAATAGTCAAGAGCCTACAGTATGTTGACCCTGTGAAGGAATGTGATGGCAGGATATAGCCACGAGGCGCAAGTTAGAATTTGTTTGTGGTATGATGACGACAGAGGTTTAGGAGGATAATCAGTGTTGTGTGATGGAACCTGATACCAAGCAGAACCATTTGTTTATCCCTGTTGGTCCTGCCCATCTGTATCTTTTCATCTTGCCATGTGTCCATCATTCCGTCAGTTAGTTTATCTGTTTTACAACCTGTTCATCTATTTTTCTGCAGTATTTGTCCATCAAGCCCTCTACTAATCAAGCTATCAATCTATCTACCTTTCCCTCCATCCATCTATCCCTTCATTCATCGGTTCATATTAATCTATCTGTTCGTCTTAACATGTATCTATCTTTCCATCAATCAGTTCATCTTTTTATCTGTTTATGAATTTATACCAGCTTTCCATCCACATGTGGGGCTGGTGTTGTAGTGGTTAGGGTGCTGCGCTCATGATCAGGAGGTTGTGAGTTCAAAATCTCACCGAGACCCTCACTGTGCTAAGACCCCTGGGCAAGGTCTCAACCACAAGCGTGCCTCTGTTCCCCCATCAGTATAAATGGGTACCAGTAAAAAATATACTGGGAAGATAACCTACGATGGACTAGCGTCCCATCCAGGGGGAGTTGAACTCCTGGTCGCTTCACGCTATGGAGCCCGGGGATAAGCACCGGCCTGATGAGGCTCGGGTGTAAAAACCCAACACACTTTACTTTCTATCCACACATTCCTACATCTGTCTGTCCATCCACTTGTACATTTGTCCATCCAATGATTTTTCAACGTTGATGGGGGAGGGGCTGTAACTTGCGGTGATGTTTTCAGTTTAGTCTTGGCTAATTTCTCATCATACTGCAGTTACTGACCAAAGAGGATGAAGACTGGAGACCCGGGCTGCCTCCAGAACCCGTTCGAGCACACCTCGTTGCTCATGCGTAGTGGCGAAAATCACTACCTGTCGTCTTCCACTTCAACTTAGACACCCAGAATTGGTTGCTGTTGCTGTGATGGACAGGATTGAAAGAGTAACCGCATCATTTCAACCAGAGAGCACAGCGTATGAATTCCAACTCCGAAATTGCACCCATTGCAGTCGAGTCATTCGGGAAGAAATTATTTGCATTTACAGCATTTGGCTGATGCTCTTATCCAGAGTGACTTACAATTAACTTTTTTTTTTTTTAAATATACAGCTGAGCAATTGAGGGTTAAGGGCCTTGCTCAAAGGCCCAACAGTGGTGACCCCTGACCTTTAGATTAGCCACCACTGCCCATAATTGCTTTTAAGATTCTTCTGTCCAACAGATTGACGTAGACATGGAAAACCTAATGAGAATGAAGTTGTGAGATTTCAGAACTAGTTTAGAAACTAAATTCGGCTCCGGCGGGGTCATACGCAGCCGCCGAAATATTATTTTCAATGTGCCACATATGCTGGCGCCACTTTGTTGAATAGTTCAATGTGCAGAACAATAGTCGGCATCAGTAGTGCAGAAAGTCTCGTATCCGGCAGTCCTCGTTTACACCTGAATCACGACGTTCCACTGCGCCGCAAAAGCAGACGGTATGACTCCAGAGCCCTGTCTTGTTTGGGGACAGAAAAGGTCACCTTTCTAGAGAGCTTCCCTTGCATTGTGTGTGTGTGTGTGTGTGTGTGTGTGTGTGTGTGTGTGTGTGTGTGTGTGTGTGTGTGTGTGTGTGTGTGTGTGTGTGTGTGTGTGTGTGAGGTCACTGGAGTGATTCTGCCATCTCACAATACCACCCGGGGGCATTTCTGAAAGCTCTGCATGCAACATGGCTTTACTGGAGTAGGTTTCGTACCAGCAGGGGCTGTATCAGGACCGTTGAACATTCCACATGTCAGGTTTTTGGTTCTTTAGGCACCTTTCACCATGTCATGTGAGATGTTCAGCTGAGTTTTTAGAGCCACAAAAGGGAAACGAATGCACACGCACTACTGTTCAAGCCTTGATTTTTAGCTTGGTCGTCATGTGACTCCCTTTTGTTGTTATAACAGGTATGAGGGGGCCCCAGTAATGTGCCATGGGGTACGACGTCACCAGGTTCCAGGGGGAAGTAGATGAGGATCTGCTTTGTCCCATTTGCAGTGGAGTGCTGGAGGAGCCAGTGCAGGTCAGTGTCTTAAACCTGTAATCCTTAACATATAATATTTCTCTCTCTCGATATACAGTCGGCCCCCAACTTACGGAGACAAAATCCCCGGGTTACGAAAACCATTTTCCTCAGTTTCCGTCCCCGAGATACAAAACAACCCCATCTTACGAAAAGAAATTCAAATGTGCCAATCAAAATTTCACACGTCGCGTGAGTTGCTCTCTCATTGGCTGTCTCTCAACATCCCGCCCCGCTCGCCTCCCAAATAGAGACAGAAGGAAGCTTCACTCTTTAGTTTTTAGTTAGTTTTTAACTTGTTTAATTCAGTAAATGTTTAATAAATGTGGGTGCATTTGAACTCATCTGGAATTCCGATCCCTCAAGGAATCAAATTAAAGTTGAGTTTGTCAAGCAGAGAATGCGCTTTGAATTCACATCTTGTGGGCGTGTCCCGCAGCACAAGAGAGAGAATGAATAATGCTTTAGTTTTTAGTTTTTTAAGTTGTTTAATTCAGTAAATGTTTAATAAATGTGGGTGCATAGGAGCTCATCTGGAATTCCAAACCCTCAAGTTTGGAACCCTCACGAGAGAGAGGTGTGTGTTAATAAAAAGTGTTTAATAATGATCTAATTAATAAAATGTTTAAATTATTTAATAAATAATTGTTTTACTTTTAAAACATATTTCATACAAAATTGGTGTACTTTTATCATTTTTAAAGGGTTTATGGGGTTTATGCAGTCCAAAGACTGGAGCATTGGAACGATTTAGGCGTTTAACATGTAAGATGCGACCCCTACTTACGAAATCCCCGCGTTACGAAAAGGGCTCCGGAACAGATCGATTTTGTAAATTGGGGGCCGTGTGTGTGTATGAAAGAGAGAGTGAGTGTGTGTGTGTGTGTGTGTGTGTGTGTGTGTGTGTGTGTGTGTGTGTGTATATGAAAGAGAGAGAGAGAGTGTGTGTGTGTATATCTGTCTCTATGTAGTGGAAACAAGCTGTGGATTAGGGATTAGTTCATGCATTAGTTTTTAGTGCTTGAGTCTCAATTACAGTAATTACTATCATTTCCCTTCCTGTTGAATACATGGGTGTGTGGGTGGATGAGTGGAAGGATGGATCATAGTATGAAGAGGTGGTGCGATGGATAAATAGACAAATGAAGGGGGGAGGTGAGTACTTGGATAGCTGGATGGATGAAAGAATGAGTGGATAGAGCTGGAGGGAAGGGTGAATGGTTACACGGACAAGCCGGTGGCTTTATGGATGGGTGGGTGGATGGATAGATGGGTTGGTGGATGAATAATTGAATAAATGGAGTGGTGGTTACTCTGGGTTTAAACTTGGGCATGATGTCCACAATCTCCGTTATTTAAAAGATAGTATGGAGCCCGATTTATGATTTGGGATATAAAATGGAGGCAGTATGTGGCTGAGAGATGAAAGTGGGGGTAGGGAGGATGTGTGTGTGTGGGGGGTTGCTGTGCGTAGAATGGGGGGAAACGGGTGCCATGCGTGTGGGGAGGGAGATGCATAGATAAGTGGATAAATGGAGTGATCAGTAGATGAAGGGTTGAATGTATGAATGAAGCTGATCCTGTTATTTCTGTGTACATCATACTCAAGCTATTAATAAAGGTGTGTGTGTTAGTGAGTGTTAGTGAGTGTTAGTGAGTGTTAGTGAGTGTTAGTGAGTGTTAGTGAGTGTTAGTGAGTGTTAGTGAGTGTTAGTGTTAGTTAAAGAGGTTCCCAGATAGTTTTGGAGAACTGTCGAGTTCCTTCCTGGGAGGATGAAGAGCGTCACCCAGGTGGTGTCGCCTCATGATTTGTGGACGTTTTGATAAAATCTCTTCTGTTCTGAACGGGGAGAAAATGAGAGCTTTTGTCACGCTGACAAATTCCACCCGAATACCCTTCCTTTCTTGTCCAACATTAACCCTTTTTTCTTCCGTCCTGTACACAGTTATTAAAGGCCTGATGAGCCTAATGATTAATCTCTCTATCTGTCTGTCTCTCTCAGGCCCCACACTGTGAGCATGCCTTCTGTAATGCCTGCATCACCCAGTGGTTTGCACAGCAGCAGATCTGCCCAGTGGACCGCACCGTGGTGACCCTGGCCCACCTGCGGCCGGTGCCACGCATCATGCGCAACATGCTCTCAAAACTGCAGATCTCGTGTGACAACGCCAGCTTTGGCTGCAAGGCGACACTCCGGCTCGACCAACTCCAATCTCACCTCAAAGACTGCGAGCACAACCCCAAGCGACCCGTCGTCTGTGAAGAGGGCTGCGGGTCAGTGGGCGGGGAGTTTGTCAATACACTCCCACACAGTTGGGGGGTGGATCTATAATTAAGAATTTAAAAGCGTTTACCAATTAATGCTTTCTGATATTGTTATTTATTGTTTAGGAAAATCGTTTAATAGAACAAGTAATAAAATACTTTAGATGTTTGGGGGGTTGTTTTTGTTTTGTTTTTTTTGTTTTTTAAGTTATAAATATTTACGTAACTTTGCTCAGTACTGCTATCACATTTAATATGAACAGGGTAAGGAAAGGTCAGCGTGGTGGTGTAGTGGTTAACACGTCCGTCTCGCAGCAGAAGGTCCTGGGTTCGTGTCCCGGCCTGTGTAAAGTTGTTTCTGTGTGCAGGAGTTCTTCCTGTATCTGTGGGTTTCCTCTGCGTTCATCCTAATAGCAGTAAGCTCTGAATGCTGCACTCGTGTAGCAAAGCCCTCCTGATTTTAATTAATTTACAGTAATGACATGTTCAGCGGTTTAAATGCAAGCTGAACACGTTTATGGACGGACGGCTGAACGGATTGCAGCGTTATTGACTGTGTGCTAGTTCTGTTTTCGGAGTCTATTGAAATGGATAGAGTTGGCCATGTCGAGTTGGAGTTTGGTCGGGAGGCAGTCTGCGTGCACGGAGATCAGACGGTTATGACATCAGCACCAGAGTCAGTAAAAAATGGGAAAGAATTAAACCAACTCACTGATACCGGCGACGAAACTGTTCATAATTAATGGTAAACCCGTAATGAACAAATTAAATGATTTAAACCAAAAAAAATCACAAGCAGAATCGAGGTATAGATGATGGAGGTGACGGTTTATTTTGGAATTGTGTGTGAACTCGTATGTTATTATTATTTTAATTACAGGGATACCTCACTTTCCTGGTTAATGGGGAGCGACCACCAATTTCCATGAAGTAGGATTCCCCCTCCCCCCCCCCTTCCTTTTGGCTTTTTCTCTTTTTCAGGAATCGCCACAGCAAATCATCTGATTCGCATGTTTTAATTTGGTTTCTAGGTTTTTACGTCGGATACCCTTCCTGACACAACCCTTTAGCAAGGGACAGCAACACACTGACAGCTTTGCAGCTCCTCTTTACGAAAGTCAGCAGTGGTTCTTTTCCATGAACCTCACACCATAGACAGTGAGCGACATGGCCGGCCTTTGATAACCCACTTAGTGTACTGGGGGGACAGTGACAACCTTGTGGATAGTGGGACTCGAACCCCCAACCTTAGGATCAGTGAGCCAGTGCCCTATACCACCAGGCCACCCCTGCCCCTACATATTCAACACTGTAAATGCTTATAATACCAAACATTCAAAAATAAAAACTATAAGATGTAAATAAAATATAAATACACACACGTACACACTCAGATGTGCACCTCACTTAAAAATGTAAGTAGTTTTGTTGGGTTGTTTTTTGTTTGGGTTTTTTTTT
This sequence comes from Plotosus lineatus, assembly GCA_024760905.1. Lineage (NCBI taxonomy): Eukaryota > Metazoa > Chordata > Actinopteri > Siluriformes > Plotosidae > Plotosus > Plotosus lineatus. The sequence goes on from CM045738.1 coordinate 49,811,944, forward strand.
TTTTTTTTTTTTGCATAACTGGCCTTGTTTTGCAGCATTTTCCTTAACCTTTTCCCTATTTTTCCATAATTTCCTTATTTTTTATTTTTTGATGAATATTTTTGAAAAACCCGTGATGCACTGAAGACGCAGAAACTGAAGCTCGGAGTGGCGAGGAATCATTTGTATTATATTTTTATTGTTGCCCCTGTGCCGGGTCCCTCAGATTGGAGATGCCCAAAGACGAGGTCGCGAACCACAACTGCATCAAGCACCTTCGCAGTGTCGTGCAGCAGCAGCAGACCAAGATCTCCGACCTGGAAAAGACGGCGGCTGAGCACAAGCACCAGCTGGCGGAGCAGGTGGGGCCTCAACGCTGCTCTGTATTTATTAACACCAAACCACAGCCTCCCCAAATGTGATGGGTTCACCCGCGATGTCTTTTTTTTTGTTTTGTTTATTTTTTTTGTCTGGAACAGAAACGAGACATCCAGCTCCTCAAAGCATACATGAGGGCGATCCGAAGCGCAAACCCCAACCTGCAGAACCTGGAGGAGAGTATAGAGTATAACGAGATCCTGGAGTGAGTGTGTTATTTGTTATTTCACTTTGAACTCCATTATCATCGCTTCCGCTTACCAGAACCAATTGCCCCCACGGCAGCTCTCGGGACTCTACGTCCTGACTCAAGTTCTTAATGAGCGCTCTTTGACGTTAATATTCGGATCATGGTGCAGATGTTTCGGCCAGAAGGGGAGATATTTGGTTCTGGTATTAATGAGTGTTGTGATTCGGATCAGTGCTTCTCACATTGAGTCATGAGATGTTTATGATTGATTGCAGAACTTAAACTTGTTACCTTCTGAGTCATAAAAACAATATTTTGACCTTTTAATGGTACTTTGGTGGTATCATGGAATGACTCGGTGTTGTGAAACCTTGTGAATTCAATTGTATCTTTTCACCATTGAATTATCACAGCTTGTTGGGGGGTTTTTGTATTGTTTTTTAAATCAGGATTACATAAAAGCAACTTAGAGTGGTACCTTGACTTACGAAATTAATCCGTTCCGAGGACGAGCTCATAAGTCAAAATGTTAATGAGATAAAATAAAAATTCCCATTGGAAATAATAGAAAACTAATTAATCTGTTCTAACCCCCTCCCAAACTCCTATAACCTGCACCAAACTCATATATTTGACCTTATATATGAAAGATAAACATGTAAAAGCAATAAATACTTTATAATAATAATACATAAACATTAATAATAATAATAATAAATTATAATAAAACAAGAATAAACAATAAGTCAACTAGCCCTTCTGATTATCGACTGCGGGAAGGATGTCACATGGGCAGACATAAGGTGGTGCATAACGGAGGGGGAGGAGGAGAATTTTGTGCACATGCATGCTATGAATCTTCTTTTCCTTTCGGCTGTTCCCTTCAGGGGTCACCACAGCGAATCATCTGCCTCCATCTCACCAAATCCTCTGCATCTTCTTTTACACCACGTCCATGAATCGAATCGTCTCTTTGGTCTTCCTCTAGGCCTTCTGCCTGGTAGTTCCAACCTCAGCATCCTACTACCAATATACTCCCTATTCCTCCTCTGTACGTGTCCAAACCATCTCAATCTAGCCTTTCTGACTTTGTCTCCAAAACATCTAACATGTGCTGTCCCTCTGATGTGCTCATTCCTGATCCTATCCATCTTCATTACTCCAAAAGAGAACCTCAACATTTTCATCTCTGCTACCTCCAGCTCTGCCTCCTGTCTTTTCCTCAGGGCCACTGTCTCTAACCCATACAACATCGCTGGCCTCATCACCGTCTTGTACACTTTTTCTTTCATTCTTGCCGAGACTCTCCTATCACACATCACACCGGACACTTTTATCCAACCATTCCAACCTGCCTGCACACGCTTCTTCACCGCTTTTCCACACTCTCCATTGCTCTGGATTGTTGAGCCGAAGTACTTAAAATCCTCCACCTTCTTTATCTCTGCCCCCTGTAACCTCACCGTTCCTCTTGGGTCCTTGTCGTTCACACACATGTATTCTGTCTTACTGAGACTAACCTTCATTCCCCTCCTTTCCAGGGCATACCTCCACCTCTCTAGGTTTTCCTCCACTTGTTCTCTGCTCTCACTACAGATCACAATGTCATCTGCAAACATCATAGTCCATGGAGATTCTTGTCTAACCTCGTCTGTCAGCCTGTCCATCACCATAGCAAACAAGAAAGGGCTGAGAGCTGACCCTTGATGCAGTCCCACCTCCACCTTGAACTCTTCTGTCACACCGACAGCACACCTCACCACTGTCTTACATCTCTCATACATGTCCTGCACCATTCGAACATACTACTTTGCCACTCCAGACTTCCTCATGCAATACCACAGTTCTTCTCTCAGCACCCTGTCATATGCTTTCTCCAGGTCCACAAAGGCACAATGCAAATCCTTCTGACCTTCTCTGTACTTCTCTATTAACATCCTTAAAGCAAACACTGCATCTGTGGTGCTCTTTCTTGGCATGAAACCAAACTGTTGTTCACAAATGCTAACCTCTGCCCTTAGTCTAGGTTCCACTATTCTTTCCCATAACTTCATTGTATGGCTCATCAACTTTATCCCTCTGTAGTTGCCACAACTCTGTACATCTCCCTTGTTCTTAAAAATAAGCACAAGCACACTTCTCCTCCATTCCTCCGGCATCTGCTCACTTTCTAAGACCTTGTTGAATATTCTTGTCAGAAAATCTAATGCTACCTCCCCTAGACACTTCCATACCTCAACTGGTATGTCATCAGGGCCAACTGCCTTTCCACTCTTCATCCTCTTCAATGCCCTCCTCACTTCTCCCTTACTAATCTTTGCTACTTCCTGCTCCTCAACGGTCACCCCTTATACTCTTTTCTCTCATTTTCCTTTCATCATTCATCAGCTCTTCAAAGTACTCTTTCCATCTTCCCAGCACACTTCTTGTCATCAGTCAATACATTTCCCTCTCTGTCCTTTATCAATCTAACTTGCTGCACGTCTTTCCCATCTCTATTTCTCTGCTGTGCTAACCTGTATAAATCATTTTCTCCCTCCTTACTGTCCAACCTATCATACAAGTCATCATGCGCCCTCTCTTTGGCCTTTGACACCACTACCTTTGCCTTACGCTGTGTCTCCCTGTACTCCTGTTTACTCTCTTCGGTCCTCTCAATGTCCCACTTCTTCTTGGCTAACCTCTTCCTTTGTACACACTCCTGCACTTCCTCATTCCACCACCAAGTCTCCTTATCTACTTTCCTTCTAGAGGACACACCAAGTACTCTCCTATCGATCTCCCTGATCACATTGGCTGTAGTTGTCCGGTCATCTGGAAGCACTTCCTGACTACCCAAAGCCATTTTCAACTCCCCCTTGAAGACAACACGACACTCTTCCTTTTTCAGCTTCCACCACTTTGTCTTCTGCTCTGCCTTTGCCTTCTTCACCTTCCTCACCATCAGCATCATCCAGCACACCACTATCCTATGCTGTTTGGCAACACTCTCACCCACTACTACTTTGCAGTCACTGACTTCGTTCAAATTACATCGCCGACACAAGATGTAATCTACCTGTGTGCTCTTACCTCCGCTTTTATAAGTCACCCTATGCTCCTGTCTCTTCCAGAAGAAAGTATTCACCACAGCCATTTCCATCCTTTTTGCAAAATCGATCAACATCTGTCCTTCTGCGTTCCTGTCCTGGATACCAAACCTGCCCATCACTTCCTCGTCCCCTCTGTTGCCTGCACCAACATGTCCATTGAAGTCTGCCCCAATCACCACTCTTTCATCTCTGGGGGTACTCTACATCACTTCATCTAACTCGCTCCAGAATTTCTCCTTCTCTTCTAGCTCACATCCTGCCTGTGGGGCATAAGCACTAACAACATTGACCATCACGCTTTCAATTTCTAACTTGAGACTCATCACTCTCTCTGACACTCTTTTCACTTCTAGAACATTCCTGACAAACCCCTCCTTCAAGATGACTCCTACTCTATATCTCTTCCCATCCACACCATGATAAAACAGCTTAAACATTGCTCCTAAGCTTTTAGCTTTGCTACCTTTACACCTGGGCTCCTGAACACACAGTATGTCCACCTTCCTCCTCTGCATCATGTCAGCCAGCTCGCTTCCTTTTCCTTGCATAGTTCCAACATTCAAATCCCTACTCTCAGTCCTAGACTCATGCCTTTCCTCTTCTCTCTCTGCCTACGGACACGCCTCCCGCCTCTCTTTCTTCGACCAACAGTAGTCCAATTTCCATCAGCACCCTGTTGGTTGACAGCACTGATGGCGGTCGTTGTTAACCCGGGCCTCGACCGATCCGGTATGAATTTTGTTTTGACCATTTGCATTTTTAATATGGCAGAAGTTTTACACCGGATGCCCTTCCTGTCGCAACCCTCTGCATTTATCCGGGCTTGGGACCGGCATAAGGGGGAGAGACCCTGGTTAGTGCCCCCCTTCCCCTTCCCCCACGCCTCATGGCTGCATTACTATTTACAACACACTAACTGAATATAATTATACACAACGTTTATACGGTCGCATATTTATTTACACGCCCATAACAATATAGATGGTGTTCCAGGATCTCTGTTATTGCCGAGATTAGCACTCAATGGACTGTCATGAATGTGGGCTTTGAACTGCTGGTGTGTGTGTGTGTGTGTGTGTGTGTGTGTGTGTGTGTGTGTGTATGTGTGTGTCCAGTGATCGGAGTGGACAAATGGAGCCGGACAGTAAAAGAACATTTTTATTTTCTGTGTAACTGAACTGCGTCCTTGTTTTTGCTACAGGTGGGTGAACTCGCTTCAGCCTGCCCGTGTGACACGCTGGGGAGGAATGATCTCGACACCCGACGCTGTCCTTCAGGCCGTCATCAAGCGTTCGCTCATCGACAGTGGATGCCCGCTCTCTATCGTCAACGAGCTCATCGAAAACGCCCATGAGCGCAACTGGCCTCAAGGACTGGCCACCCTGGAGACGCGCCAGATGAACCGCCGCTACTATGAGAACTACGTGGCCAAGCGCATCCCGGGCAAACAGGCGGTAGTGGTGATGGCATGTGAGAACCAGCACATGGGCGAAGACATGATCCTGGAGCCGGGATTAGTCATGATCTTCGCCCATGGGGTGGAAGAGATCTTATAGTCAAGATCGGAGGAAAGACGGGATGCTTGAGTGTGTGGGGTTTTTTTTTTTTTGTTCGTTTGTTTTAAATCTTTACCTCATTAAAGGCGCGTTACTAATGGGAGAAAGTGACTTACTCGAAGGCACAGCGTGAACTGAGCACGTGCTGATCTGAGGGAAGCCGTCGTGTTCATCAGCCATCCTGTTGCCCTAAGAAGGAGAAGAAAAAGAAGAAAACCCAGAGGAGGGGGGAAAAAAACAAGAAGAAATACCGGATCGTTATCATCAAACACCACTGACTGAAAGAACCGAAGTCTCTTTACCACTTTTTTGTTGACTGGCATTTCCCATGATGCTCCCACCCTGTAATATAAACGGTCTCATGCGTTGTTTTTTGTAAATATGGAAGATTTATGGAAGAAATAAACATATATGCTATCTATTCTTGGTATTGTAGAATAGCACCGAACATTTTATTATTATTGTTGTTATTATTATTAGTGTTTTTGTTTGTGTTTTGAGTCATTTTTACATTACGCCAATATGGAAGCTTGTAGAGATCGGCCAGATTTGGGGTTCACTCATACATGTTCTTCGCCCCCCACCCCCCTGTCATTTTAAAGGTGTATATAGTGTGGGATGTGTAGCGCGTGTCATGTCTCTGCTCGCTTCACCTGCATAAGTCAATTACGATTCAGGGTCAGAATGGACTTCATTTGGGGGGGGGGCAGCATAATGTGCGTGATGTTAGCATGTAAACCGTCGGCCGTCAGAGCCAAAAGAATGATCAGGACGAGAAAGCGATGAAGTTGTCGTGGACTGGAATTGTATGTCACTTCGAAGTCTGAGCACAGATTTCATGAGTCGCCGGAATTAAATCATAAGATTTTCATAAGTACAGCAGATTGCAGCTCTATTTCTCTTCTGATTTAAAAACATTTTTTTTATTCCTTACTGATGATTATATAATTGCAGAGGCGGCAGGTTGGAGAGGAGGTTCACACGTCTGTCTCAACGCATGAAGGTCCTGGGTTCAATTCCCTGGTCTGATGAGGGTCTTTTTGTGTGAACATGGTATTGCCCCCTGTGGGTTTCCTCCAGGTACTCTTTTTCTGCCCACAGTCCACAAACATGCTCAGTATGCTAATTGGCATTTACAAATTGTCCTGTGATGGCCTGATGAGCAGGTCAGGGTGTACCCTGCTCTTACCCTGGGTAGGCTGAGATGGGCACCGGGCTCCATGCCTAATTATGAATTAGGCAGCTTAGAGAATGAATGGATATAATTTTAGAATTTTTGAGGCTCCCAGCAGTTTCTGCCGCCTGAAGCTTTAAAGGGGCGGGGTCATGGTTGTTTAAGGAAAGTAGCCGAAATACCATTAACAAGGTTGTTAAACACAACATAAGCGTTTTTCAGGGCCATAAAGGATAACCGACAGGAATCTACTGCCACTCTGCAGGAGCGTCTTCAACCCACCAAGATTCCAGAAAGTTGGTGTAATTAATATCCATTCGATCCTATTTATCAGAAAATTTTCCAAACTTGGTTTCTGTTTTTATTTACGCTGAACGATGATTTAATAAATCGAGTATTTTGGAAAATTTCAGGCACATCTAATTTTTTTGACATTTGTGTAATAATCATGACACGCCTCCTTTAAATCAGAAAATGACATCAGATCCTCATGATGTTGTTGTTGTTGTTGTTGTTATTGTTATTATTATTTAAGGTAGTAGTTGACACGTCCACCTCACAAGCGAGAAGGTTCTGGGTTTGGGTCCCTAGCACAGAGAGGGCGTTTCTGTGTCAAGGTTGCATGTTCTCCCCGGGGCACTCCAGTCTCCTCCCACAGTCCCAATACATGCACGGTAGGCCGATGGGCAGTTCCAAATCTTCCCTCGTGTGAGTGTGAATGCTTCTGTTTGTTGGCGTGTGCTGATCCAGCCTCCCTGCACCCCGAATTAGGATTGTGGTTCCTGAGCGAGCGAGTGTTTGAGTTTTAAACAATTGAAGTCGAGGTGACTGAACTAATCCGAGGACTGAAGGTGTTGTGCATGTTTTTATATTTCTGTAGACCAGCTCCAGCCGTTCAGTCGTCTTCGTGTCTCTGCTACGTGAAGTGTTTATGTTTCTGTAGCGTTTGATTGTTTACTCTGTTTTGATGGTGATGATTTTGAGAGTTTATTTTTTGTATATTTCTTTGATATATATATACACTACATATGTATATCTATATATTTTGCTGTACATAGTTGATTTTAAAGCTCTGGTGTTATACTCGCTGCATCTGTCATCTTTTCACACCACCAAAGTGTTTTTGTAAGTTTTGATTGTTCTGCTTTTTTTCTTTCTTTCTTTTTTTTTTTTTTTTTTTATTGTTCTGCAAAGAAAATCTGAAGTGCTCTCGTGTCCCTGATGCAAAGGGTCATCTCATTCATTCGTGTTCAGATTCGAATGGCAGCTGTGTCATTCACAAACGGCAAAAACAACAACCGCGTCACAGGAATATATTTAGAGTGAATCATGGATAATGTTTAACATGGTGAGGTGTGAATGGTGCCCTTCGTTCGGCGCGATAAGCCCGCCGCCGCGTAAAAGATTTACAAGATACAGAAAATCTCAGACGTGACTAATCCAGTGAAAATTTTTATCAAATAAATACAACGAACAGTGTGAGTGGCACTCAATCAGTATTTGTAAAATCTTACATATAATAAAATGTAAATTCATCAACTCAGCAAATCTATTAAAGGAACTTGGTACCGGTCACTTTTCTGCATGGATCTCATGGTACCCTAATTCAGATCGAGCGGTTCGGCGAGACTGAATTAAAGATACAATCTTTTAAAAATATCTATAAAATAACATGTAGTGCAAAAAACACACTGGTACCTTGACTGACAAAATGAATCCGTTCCGATGGCGAGTTCGAAAGTCAATGTTTTTTAGATAAAACAAAATTCCCATCAGAAATGATAGAAATCCAATTAATTCGTTCCAAGCCCCTCCCAAACTCATATAAAAAAAATTCATACTAATACATGTACATTTAATTATAGTTAAATAAGAATAAACAAGTCTCAACGAACCATTCTGATCATCAACTGCGGTGAAGATGTCACGTGGACAGGTATGAGGTGGTGCGTAACAGGAGGGGGAGAATTTTGTGCATGTGCACGCTACGAATGCCAGCAAGGAAAGGCTCGTGGTGAGCTCCCACAAGGCCAGTGCTTCTCAAATGGTGAGCCACACCCCACTTGGGCGTGTATGACCCTGGGAAACATGCTTTTTTGCTATACTGTATGAGAATTAAGTGTAATTCTGCATCTGCTACAGCAGGTGGCAGTGGCGTTCACTTTGTTCCCTATGGTGTAAGGAAGACGGTGAAAGTGCCACTGCCACCTATTGTAGAAGATGCGCATTTACCCTCGAGCTCATGAATCAAAATTTTGCTGGTTGGATGGGGCAGACTTTTTGTGGGAATCTGAAGCTCGTATCATAGAAAATTTGTTCTAAAGTTATTCGTAAGTCAAGTTACCACTGTAGGTATTTTTTTAAGTTGGATTTAAAATGAAATATAAACTCCAAAAAATCAGCATTTTTAAAAAATATAAAATTCATGTTTTTCCGCAGAAACGTCACACGCATCCTTTATTTTATTTCTGAAAAGTTACGTAATATATTTGTTTTTAATTTTTATTTAAATTGGTGGTTAACTTTTGTAATTAATGCATGATGAAGGTTTTTCTCTTAGTGCTTTTTTTATATTACCCAAAGTCAAATTAAATTCAAATAAAGTTTTTTTAAAAAATCAATTTTAACAGTTCTTAAATAAAAATAAAGTAATTAGTATGTAAAACACTGAAATGCTGATTTTATTTACAATCCTGTAATGTACCATTAATCTGATGAATATGCAAATTAGAACCATCTCCTGCATTTATTCTCGTTGGCTGTTTGGTTTAGTGACTCAGTAACAGAGTTATGTGATCAACTCTTGTTGTTTTTGTTTACAGAACCCTAATTCTATTTACTTTTCTCACACTCTGTTCACTCGATCCCCAGGAAAGATGAGATCGTAAGTTTCTAAAGTTCCAGGAAACAGTTGGACCTGCAGAAGTTTGTTTTTGAATCAGCAAAACTGTGAATCTTTACAAATCATCCAGAATTATCAACATTTGTAAACATATTCTGTAAAGTTCAGCTTCTGACATTCATGAGCACAGGTCCCCGCCCCCTCCCCGTCAATCATGTCGGTGGTGCAGAAGGACGGCGTGTATAGCTGTGACGTCAGACTGATGTTCTCGTTCACTCCAGCTGTTTAATTCATTTTGAATTTTTTCAGTGTCGTGTCTTTATCGATGGGCCGCTGTTTACCTCTGTTGCTCTCTTTTGTGTTGTGTTGTTTGTTTTTGGACAATATTAATAAACAGATATTTATTTCTGAACACAGACACGCGCTACTCACCTTTTTAATAAAATGTAATTATTGGATATGACACAATATATTTATTACAGGGTTATTACTTGTATAGTTTATGTTTCAATAATAACATACAAACTTTATCCTGCTCAGCTGAGCACGAAACTACACCAGGATCTTGCGCGCACACACACACACACACACACACCCTCACAAACTCACACTCTCAAACACACACACACTCAATAACACACACACGCGCACACTCAAACACACACACACACTCAATAACACACACAAACTCACACCCACACGCTCAAACACACTCAATAACACACACACACACACACTCGATAACTCACACACACACACTCAATAACTCACACCCTCTCAAACACACACACACTCGATAACTCACAAACTCACACACACTCTCAAACACACACACTCAATAACTCACACACGCACACTCAAACACACACACACTCAATAACACACACACTCAATAACTCACACACACACACACACACACACACACACACACCTCACAAACTCACACTCTCAAACACACACACACTCAATAACACACACACGCCGCACACTCAAACACACACACACACTCAATAACACACACAAACTCACACCCACACGCTCAAACACACTCAATAACACACACACACACACACTCGATAACTCACACACACACACTCAATAACTCACACCCTCTCAAACACACACACACTCGATAACTCACAAACTCACACACACACTCTCAAACACACACACTCAATAACTCACACGCGCACACTCAAACACACACACTCAATAACACACACTCAATAACTCACACACACACACACACACCCTCACAAACTCACACTCTCAAACACACACACACTCAATAACACACACACGCCGCACACTCAAACACACACACACTCAATAACACACACAAACTCACACCCACACGCTCAAACACACTCAATAACACACACACACACACACACTCGATAACTCACACACACACACTCAATAACTCACACCCTCTCAAACACACACACACTCGATAACTCACAAACTCACACACACACTCTCAAACACACACACTCAATAACTCACACACGCGCACACTCAAACACACACACACTCAATAACACACACACTCAATAACTCACACACACACACACACACACACCTCACAAACTCACACTCTCAAACACACACACACTCAATAACACACACACGCGCACACTCAAACACACACACACACTCAATAACACACACAAACTCACACCCACACGCTCAAACACACTCAATAACACACACACACACACACTCGATAACTCACACACACACTCAATAACTCACACCTCTCAAACACACACACACTCGATAACTCACAAACTCACACACACTCTCAAACACACACACTCAATAACTCACACACGCGCACACTCAAACACACACACACTCAATAACACACACTCAATAACTCACACACACACACACACACACACACACACACACACACACCTCACAAACTCACACTCTCAAACACACACACACTCAATAACACACACACGCCGCACACTCAAAACACACACACACTCAATAACACACACAAACTCACACCCACACGCTCAAACACACTCAATAACACACACACACACACACTGATAACTCACACACACACACTCAATAACTCACACCCTCTCAAACACACACACACTCGATAACTCACACACACACTCTCAAACACACACACTCAATAACTCACACACGCGCACACTCAAACACACACACACTCAATAACACACACTCAATAACTCACACACACACACACACTCAATAACTCACAAACTCACACACACACGCCAAACACACACACTCAATAACACACACTCAATAACACACACACTCAATAACTCACACACACACACACACACACACACTCGATAACTCTCACATACACACACACACACACACACCCTCACAAACTCACACTCTCAAACACACACTCAATAACTCACAAACTCACACACACACTCTCAAACACACACACACACACTCAAACACACACACACTCAATAACTCACACACACGTGCACACTCAAACACACACACACACTCAAACACACACACACTCAATAACACACACACTCAATAACTCACACACACACACACACACACACACACACACACCCTCACAAACTCACACTCTCAAACACACACACACTCAATAACACACACGCGCACACTCAAACACACACACACACTAATAACACACACAAACTCACACCTACACGCTCAAACACACTCAATAACACACACACTCAATAACACACACACACACACACTCGATAACTCACACACACACACTCAATAACTCACACCCTCTCAAACACACACACACTCGATAACTCACAAACTCACACACACACTCTCAAACACACACACTCAATAACTCACACACGCGCACACTCAAACACACACACACTCAATAACACACACACTCAATAACTCACACACACACACACACTCGATAACTCTCACACACACACACACACACACACTCTCAAACACACACACACACACTCAATAACTCACACACACACACACTCTCTCAAACACACACACACACACTCAATAACGCACACTCTCAAACACACACACTCAATAACTCACAAACTCACACACACACGCTCAAACACACACACTCAATAACACACACTCAATAACACACACACTCAATAACTCACACACACACACTCGATAACTCTCACATACACACACACACACACACCCTCACAAACTCACACTCTCAAACACACACTCAATAACTCACAAACTCACACACACACTCTCAAACACACACACACACACTCAAACACACACACACTCAATAACACACACACTAATAACTCACACACACGTGCACACTCAAACACACACACACACTCAAACACACACACACTCAATAACACACACACTCAATAACTCACACACACACACACACACACACACACTCGATAACTCTCACACACACACACACACACACACTCAATAACTCACACACACACACACACACACACACACCCTCACAAACTCACACTCTCAAACACACACACTCAATAACTCACAAACTCACACACACACACTCTCAAACACACACGCACAATACCTCACACACACGTGCACACTCAAACACACACACACTCAATAACTCACACACACACACACACACACAAACTCACACCCACACGCTCAAACACACACACACTCAATAACTCACACCCTCACAAACTTACACTCACAAACTCTCACTCACACTCACAAACTCACATACACGCACACTGTCACATGCACTTTCAAACTCGCGCACACACACACACACACACACACACTCACACTCACACACACTCAGAAGGTCAACTCTGTGTCAGCAATCCAGTGACTGGTTTCAGCCTTTATTTGTTTATTTTTCCATAACAGTGAAATTTCACTCTAATGAGTTTAAGGTGGAGATTCTGCAGTCATTGTTCACAAACACCCCCCGTCCCCGTCCCCCATCTCCCTGTCCCCCCCCGTCCCCTTCTCTCCCTCCCACTTCTGTCTCCCTCTGACTCTCCACAAAATTTAAATGAATGTTCTAGTGTTGCTTTATTCGCCACTCAATCCACTCGGCCTGTATGTTTGTGATATTCACCTGATCATCACGCCCGTGATGACAAAAACCGCCTGTGTATGAAGGTGCCTTGTGCAGAGGGGCGTGGTCAGGCTGGAACAGGTTTGCGTCTCATTGTTCTGGTGACGGGAAACTGTAACCCTACAGCGCGTGATTACATTCCAAACAGGTGTGCACTGTCAACTATGGCCCAACAGGTCAGCGAAAAAACATGACGGTCAGGTGTCCGTAGACTTTTGGTCCACATCATCAACAAATTAAATTTGCATTTTCAAAGCATGACTGGAGACTTTAAATAAACACAATAAAGAAAGCGATACAAATAAAAATAAATGTTCTCTCAATGTCTCACTGTCCTCTCTGTCTCTCCACGGTCTGTCCCTCTGTCTTTCTGTCTGTGTCCCTCTAATACAGACACAAACAGTTCACGAAATGCATTCAACAACAGTAGGAATTCGGGGGCAGCGGTGGCCCAGGGGTAAGGTGCTGGATTTCTGATCAGAAGGTTGGGGAGTTGAGCCCCACTTTAACCGAGTTGTCACTGTTCTCCCAGTGCACACTCTTGGTTATGAAAGGCCGGCCGTGTCTCTTGGTGTCTGTGCTGGAGGTTCATCTAAAACAACCATCACTGACTTTCATCAAGAGGACCTGCACAGCCGTCAGTGTGTTTCTGCCCTGTGATAGCCTGGAACTGTCCAGGGTATACTCTGCCCTCGCTCAGAGTTGGCTGAGATGGGTGTTCTACTTAGGATTGAGCAGCTCAGAAAATAAAAAAATGATTGAGTAATAATAATAATATTTCAATAATGATAACACTAAAAAGTACTCTCTCTCTCTCTCTCTCTCTCTCTCTCTCTACTCTCTGTCTCTCTCCCTTTTCTCTCTCTCTCGCTCTCTCTCTCTCTCTCTCTTTCTCTCTCTGTCCTCTGTCTCTCTCTCTTCTCTCTCTCTCTCTCTCTCTCTCTCTACTCTCTGTCTCTCTCTCTCTCTTTCTCTCTCTCTACTCTCTGTCTCTCTCCCTTTTCTCTCTCTCTCTCTCTCTCTCTTCTTTCTCTTTCTCTGTCTCCCTCTCTCTCTCTCTCTCTCTCTCTCTCTTTGTCTCTCTCTCTCGCTCTCTCTCTCTCTCTCTCTCTCTCTCTCTCTCTCTCTCTCTCTTTGTCTCTCTCTTTCTCTCCCCATCTCTCTCCCTTTTTGCTCTCTCTCTCGATGCTCTCTGTTGCTCTCCCTTTTCTCTCCACTTTTCTCTGTCTTTCTCTCTTCTCTCTCCTTCTCTCCGTTCTCTCTCTCTCTCTCTCTCTCTCTCTCTCTCTCCCCCTTTTCTCTCTGTCTCTCTCTCTCTCCTTCTCTCCGTTCTCTCTCTCTCTCTCTCTCTCTCTCTCTCTCTCTCTCCCCCTTTCTCTCTGTCTCTCTCTCTCTCTCCTTCTCTCCGTTCTCTCTCTCTCTCTCTCTCTCTCTCTCTCTCTCCCCCTTTTCTCTCCGTTCTCTCTCTCTCTCTCTCTCTCTCTCTCTCTCTAGGCGGTGCTGTGTACACAGTGATTGATGGGTTGGAAGGTAGTTAGTTAGTCCCTCCCTCTCTCTCTCTCTCTCTCTCTGTCTCTCTGTCTCTCTGTCTGTGTCTCACTTCCTCCGCGATGTCTCTGTGTTAAACTGCTCCTGTTTTTCAGTGCAGAAGAAACTCACGCGCTGCCTCGGTGTGTTTGTTTTTATTTTTGTTTTGTTTTGTTTGTTTGTTTGTTTGTTTGCGCAGGCGGTACCGGAGCGCGAGCTGAAGCGACTCTCTTCTGCTTCTGTGCACCGAACGTCAGCAGGACCCGAGCAGCAGGTAAAGCTCGAGCAGTTTGTGCGGTGATTTCCGGGGCAACTGAGCCTGACGCGCGCGCGCTCAACCGGGATTCGGCTTCGGGCTTTCATCTCTGCACCCGACTCCACAGTGCGCGCACAAACAAACACCACAACCGATTCATCATCATCATCATCATCATGCAGTCATCATCATCATCATCATCATCATCATAATAATAATATTAATGCCGGAATCTGGTCCGTTCCTGTATGACGTCACTGTGAATC